>CM060358.1:185202628-185802628 GCA_030545235.1 Helianthus tuberosus | reverse complement strand
TCTGTTCTGTCCTTACCTGATGGCAATGATGACTTTATCGTATATTGTGATGCATCGATCATAGACCTTGGTTGTGTTCTCATGCAAAGAGACAAAGTCATAGCCTATGCATCAAGACAATTAAAAATCCACAAAAAGAACTACACAACTCATGATCTTGAGTTAGGTGTTGTAGGTTTTGCTCTCAAAATTTGGAGACGCTACCTTTATGGTACAAAATGTGTGGTTTTCACAGACCACAAAAGTCTCCAACATATATTCAATCAGAAAGAACTAAACATGAGGCAACGACGTTGGGTCGAACTTCTAAATGACCATGACTGCGAGATTCGCTACCATCATGGTAAGGCGAATGTCATAGCCGATGCACTTAGTCGTAAAGAACGTGTCAAGCTAAGTTATGTTCAAGCACAATCTAATATCCAAACACGTATTCTCGAAGCCCAACGCACTTGTGTAACCCAAGGTTTGTTGAAAAACGAACTACCCCATCATCTTGAGCTTCAGCTCGAAATAAAAGACAATGGGTTACTCTATTACATGAACCGTTTATGGGTTCCAAGCCAAGACAATCTCCGCACCCTATTAATGAACGAGGCTCACAAATCTCATTATTCAATTCATCCTAGCGCAGACAAAATGTACAATGATCTTCGTACCTAGTATTGGTGGCCGGGTATGAAAAGGATACTGCCTTGTACATAACCAAATGCATAACTTGTCTTAAAGTTAAGGCAGAACATCAACATCCATCTGGTTTACTTGAGCAACCAGAAATTCTGGTATGGAAGTGGGTGAACATTGTAATGGATCTCATCACTAAATTACCATGTAAATCTAGAGGTCATGATGCCATTTGGGTAGTCATTGATCGTTTAACAAACTCAGCACACTTTTGCCAATTCGTGAAGATCTATCTACTGACAAACTTGCCAAGATCTACGTTGATGAGATAGTATCTCAACATGGTGTTCGTTTGAACATCATATCAAATCGTGATGCTTGATTCTCATCTCATTTTTGGAAGACCATGCAATCTGCCATGGGAACCAAACTTAACTTGAGCACTACTTATCATCCTCAGACGGATGGACAGTCTGAAAAGAAGGTCCAAACATTGGAGGATATGCTTAGAGCTTGTGTGATCAACTTTGATGGTAGTTGGGATTCGCATCTGGCCTTGATCGAATTCTCCAACAACAATAGTTATCACTCCAGCATTAACATGGCTCCTTTCGAAGCTCTATACGGTCGAAAATGTCGTTCACATGTCCGCTGGAATGAGGTTGGTGAAGCTGAGCTCACTGAACTAGAACTCATTCCAGAAACAATAGACAAGATTAAGAAAATTCGCGATAACCTCTTGACAGCTGGAAGCCGTCAAAAGAGTTATGCGGACAAGCGACGCAAGCCCTTGGAATTCCAAGTTGGTGATCACGTCCTTCTCAAGGTATCCCCTTGGAAAGGTGTGATTAGAATTGGAAAGAAAGGAAAACTTGCACCTCGATATGTGGTACCATTTTAGATCGTTGAGAGGATCAGAAAGGTGGCCTACAAACTTGAGCTACCTCCTAAACTTGGGAACGTTTATCCAATATTCCATGTATCCAATTTGAAAAAAGTGTTTGACTGATGAAAACCTCCACACCCCTCTTGTGTCACACCCTGGCTTTTGCGGAAGCGTGGTTTATTTGGTGTGACTTCTTAATACCATAGCAATCAATCATAACAAGGCTATATGATAAAAACAGTAGATGTTTATCCATTAAAAGAGTTTAAAAAAAATACCATAACATACTTGTCTGAAAATACCAACGCCAAATTAAGTTACAAACCATGACATGTTTAAACGAGTTAATAAAGACTCAACAAAAGTACTTAAATAAAACCTGAGTTTAGAATCGTGTATCCCGTCCAGGCATAGGATACACCCCCTAAACTCGACAACCATGGATAACATCTTTTATTCAAACGCAGCTTGAGGACACATGCATACCCTGCCAGATCCTTTAGTTCCCTGAAATACATGTAGTTTGAAAAATCAACAAAAGTTGAGCGAGTTCATGTGTATGTCTGTGTCTATAAACCTTTAAAGTATGTCTGTATGTATGAAAGTCCCTGGTTTGTAGCAATAAGGAAAAACAGATCAATTTAGGTGTAGCTAATACATTAATAAGTGACATGGCCTAGGAAGCACTCAAACCTGTATGCATATTTCGTACCGGCCCCTCCGGCGGAACGACATAGTCACCACATGCAGCCACTCGCAGGCCCATGGGTGGGGCTCGCAACACCCAATAGATCTATCGCTGATGCCCCTCGGTCCTTATACAAGGATTAATGGTCTTAAGACAATAGTCTACCCATTCACGTGATCTAGCAGTACATTCCTTAGCTAATCATACGATGTATAAAACGTTTGTAATCAGTATGTAACATGTATTTCACCCCCGAAGTTGTAAAAGTGAAAGTAGTTAAAGAAAAGGGGGACATGAACTCACCTGAATTTCCATGTGCAAAGCTAGCTAAATACGACTTCGTGATGTCGTTTCCAAGACTTGGCTTGCTAGCGTGCATTCTACAATATTCCTAACACGGAATATCTTATAAGTTTCTAAATAAACGCAGTAACTAACTACATGTCGTCGAGCTCTACCGAATCGTTAATCGAACGATTCAAGGGTAAGTAGTTAACTTATCGGAAATGATTAAGTCATATTTGATAAGTATCGTTTTATTGTCGATAATAACCAATAAGTCTTGACAAGACTTGATTCTCGAGAGATTTGAAAGTAAATAAATATTTATATCAAAATATATAAATATATCGTTAAGATCGCTTGTCGTCCCGAGAAGTCATACGTGTATAAAAGAATATTTACACGAAAATAATATATGACAAACTCGTATTATATATCGCATTTCGTATGTTCTTTGTCAAAATATCCGTATATGCCGTTTAGGCGTATAAAATAAATATGAGAAGTTATATTTATTTTATAAAAGAATCGTCGAGTTGTCGTGTTTGAAAATAAATATGACTATATTTATTTTATAAAAGATTTCGACATGTTTGTGTCGGAAATAAATATATAGCTATATTTATTTATAAAAGGATTCGTTTTGTACGATATTGAAAATAAATATATAAACTATATTTATTTTTATAAAACGAATTCATGTCGTTTGGTATTTGAAATAATATGTAAACTATATTCAAGTTTACAAAAGAGCCTTCGTTTTGTTTGATGTTCGAAATAAATGTATAAATTATATTTATTTTTATAAAAGAATTGTCGAGACTTCGTAGTTTGGAATAAATATAATAACTATATTTATTGTCGTAAATAATGTCCGAAGTAAGTATAAAAACTATTCTTTTTGTTTTTATAAGAAAATTCGAGCCGTTAAACGTATGAAAATAAATATAAAAATTATTATATTTATTTTGTAAATTATAAAGTGTCGTTGAGAAAATATGCATCCGCGTCTTGTTTTATGTAAGTCGTTTGAATAAAAACGTGTTTTCGTTTTACGGGTTTTCTCGAAAAACGGGCAGAGTTTCCTCTGTTTTTAGAAGACCCCGACAACGCAAGTTGTCGTTATTTTATCAAAATTCAATCATCAATGTTCAATAATAGATATAAATAACTTTTGTAAAAGCGACAAAATGAAATCTAAATACTAATCTGTTCGGTTCGAGCTCGTTTCACGTGACATAAACTAAAACTATATAAAAACATAATTATTAAACCGCCGTTAACTTTTACCAAGTTTTCGCGTCGAGACGTTGACTGAGTTGACCGAGTCAACTGAGTTGACCGGCTCAGTTGACTGAGTTGACCGAGTCAACTGGGTCGACCGAGTTGACTTGCTGAGTTGACCAGGTTTGACCGAGTTGACTCGGTCAAACCGAGTCAACCCGAACCGCTTCATAATCTGACCCGAATATCAAAACTGTCGAGTGAGTCTTCTCTTGAAGCCGAGTGTTGACTGAACAATGAGTTGACCCGCATCACTGAGTTGACTCGTAAACTAAACACAAAACAAACCAAGTACTGAACTCGAATCTGTTGAACCCAAACCAGGGCAACTCGAAAACAAAACAGAAAAAAAAGATACCATCACTGCCTTAGTCGTTTGCCGTCGCCGGACGTACCGCCAACATCATCAGAATCATCAATCAACATCACCATCCTCACTAACCTATTTTACTAACTTGGACCCGAGCCGAAACCCAAGCCCATCCGTATGTCATTTCTCGGAGATGAAGGAAAAGAAAAAAAATAACCAACAAGCTGTAAGATGCTCACCGGAGCTCTGCTGCACACCGTCACCGGTGAACCGTCGCCGTAATCCAGACGATAACCACTGCCATCATCATCATTCTCAACTCGTCTTCATCATCATCAGAAAACGAAAGGAGAACATCCCCTCTTCAAACATCAGCAAACAAGATAAGAGAAGGAAAGAAGGACAAGGGGAACCAGAATCTTACCGGAATAACTTGTCGGCCAACAATCGTGCCGCCGCCACGGCGGCGGCGCTGGCTCTCTTTCTCTACTCGATCTCTTCCCTGCGCCTCCTCTTCCTCACTGACGTGATGTCGTGGTCACAATCAAATTTTATCCAAATACTACTAATAGATAGCGGTAAGTGGGTATCGAACACAGGGAGTTTGTGGAATATGTGTTATTTAGAAGATAATCTAAATTGATTAACTTAATCTAATTGCAAGAAAAGTAAAATTCAAGAGTTTATGTGAGTGAATTGGTTTTAGACTAAATTAAACTAATTAAATTGAAAGAGAAAAGATGTGGTTGTAAACAAATTAGAGACAAATGATCATCTTCAGTTTTCGGTTTTGCTTTGACATTTATGCTAACATTCAACTAGGAAGAACTACATAGACATAGTTCATGTATGATCTATTGCAGTGATGAAAGGGAACTAAGTACTCAGATTCCTAGAACGTGAGGTTGTTACCCGATGATCAATCACCCAAGCCTAACTATACCCATGATATCTCGATTGCCAACGGCACCAAGAACGTATGGTTTCTAATTAGTTTAAGATAAGAATCAATACTTTACTATCAATCAATCATGCACCATAACAAACATTTCAAATAAGAAAGAGATTGTTATTCTAGAAATAGAGAATTAAAGCATAAAGTCTTACAAAACCTTCCACCAAAGATGAGCACAAAGTATTTAGCCACTCATGGCTTGAACAAACATCATGACAAAAGTTTTAATGTTCAACAAGATCACAAGCAACAAAAACTAGATTAAACAAGTGTTCTTCCAAGCCAAAGTCTCCAACAAGCTCCAAAAATCGTTCACCAATGATTGTGTAACCGATTACAAGTGAAAAGACCCATAAAAACCCCAACAAATGGCCATTAATGTCATAGGTTACGTTTTGAAATAAGTCGGTGCCGTAACCTACGGCCCTCTGCCGTAGGTTACGGCGGTCAGCAAGTGTAGGGTTAACATAATGCGTCGTAACCTACGGCTGGGAGCCGTAGGTTACGGTTCTGACTGGTTCTTTATGGCTCATCTCTCCTGATCTACGGCAGTGCATCCGGACTTTATATGAGGAGCCGTAACCTACGGCTGGGTGCCGTAGGTTACGGTGCTGAGTGAATTTTCTTTCTTATTTCCTTTGTAAAATTCCCCATGCTCCATTTGATCTCACTCATCATGCAACTCCCATCCAAACTTCACAAAAACCACTTATTAAGCACTTTAATACCTGCAATATCAAGCATCTAGTGATTACCATGTTCAAGCAATTAACCGTGTATAGTATGGAATTTTAATCATTTTATGGCTCTTAAGGGTTGTCCTACGGACCACCCGTCACATCCCCACACTTACCCGTTTCTTGTCCCAAGCAACCCATTCAAAACGATTCAAAACCCAAGCGATCAAACATGCAAACCAAGCTAAATGTGCCGTCCTTTTACTAACTTTCAATCATACCACAAGACACACCCCTCACAAAAATCTCTCGGTAACAAGATTTATTAGCATAATGCTAAACCACTCAATGTGTGTGTGTGTGTGCGTGACAATAAGCTTGCATACAAATCAAGTTTTCTCCTAACAAATATCTAACATGCTTTAGAATCAAAGGGACTTGCGGGTTGTAACGGGGCTAGGTGCAAAGGTAGGAAATGGTGGAATACATATGAAAGAGCTAATTGATTTGACCCGATTTTATTTTTACTACTAAACAAAGCAACATCAACTATATACAAGACATCTTCAACTTTTCAACTACTAATCACAACTAAATTCTTCTTTTTGTATTTTTCTCAATTTGTTTTTTACATAAACTTCAATAATATATACAAGAACATCAACACTACATACTAAATTTCCTAAACCGGGTCATCTCAATAGGTAAAATTTATATAGGAAGTAGACTTGGGTCACAACCGAATGGTTAAGGCTCAAACGTGGCTTTCTAAAGACCAAACCCCCACCCCTCACAATACCAAGCTCATATATGTAAAGTATGAGGTCCAACCCACCAATCCCGCACTCTCACACGTCTAGACGAGGCTACCTGAAAGTCCCCTATCATTTCCAAAAGCATGCTAATTCTAGGATTTAACAAGTATTCACACACAAGTTCTATTAACACACTACACACACCGCCACTCAAACAAAGAAATATCAATAACACTCATATGTGGCTCAATTCTCACCAAGAAAAGACTAGGAATGGGTGTCGATGTGTCACGTGGAACAATATCAAGTTTTCAAATTTTTACACTTTTCGCTTGAATTTACAAAAATTTTAAAATTCTCAAAAAAATTCCCCCATCCCCACACTTGGGATACATTGTCCCAATGTATGGTTTTGAGGAAAAGATCGCTTTAACCAAGAACATCAACAATTGCTTTTACTCTCAACCCCAAGTTTTTTTTTGTATTTTTTGTATTTTATTATTAAAGACACCACCAACTTTCATAGCCCAACAAACATATCAACATCAAACACCACCCAACCATAACATAAACATACTAAATAAACATAACAAAAATGTACAAAGGAGCAAGATACGACCTGGCTAGTGGGTGGCCGTATCAGTCCACTCACCAAAGCCAAATGCTCCACTGCTACTGCTGCTTCCTTGATCACCACTTGGATTCGCCTGCTGGTAACTCATAGCATGTGGATCCACCCACTGAGAGTGATGCAATGGTGGGGTGGGATATGACACACTACCATCATTTGGTGGCAATGTGGTATAGTCCACAACAGGTGGATCTGCTTCAATTGGTTGGCCCGCATGCCACTGATCATGCATGCGTCTCTGGCGATCATCTAAGTAGCGGTTGTTCACTTCTTCTTCATGACCATACATATGAGCACGGTTCCATTGTTCGTTTCTATCATAGCTTCGTTTGATAGCTCTTTCCATGCTGGCACCCATAAAAGTTTGCTGATCAAATAGCATTTGGTTTGGTTCACTCCATTCACCGAAAGTGGGTGGCCGCCTTTGTTCAATAATTTGGCCCATATTTCCCGAGTGGGCCCAGTAAGGATCATAAGCTTGTTGTCCATAATCAAATGCACCCCCCACATAACCAGCTTGCACACCGGCTCCCTGAACTTGAGCATCAACCATGAAGGTATCTTCACGGTAATCATCATCTCCACTTACATCTTCATCGGTCGTTTCGGGCTCATCAGCTTCACCCGGTCGTAACGGCTCGCATCCACCTTCAGCGCTCTCCACCTTCTCCTATTTGTTTTCAGCTTATGATACCTCTCTGATTCCGTGTAAATCCAACCTGGCCCAAGATTCTTAAGGTCGAATGGTCTAAACCTCTTGTAAGAACCTTTTTCATCACCTTTAATCGCCCCATATTTTTTAACAACGCCGTAATCAACCGACAATGAGGTATAATCTTTCTTTATCCACTATTTTTGCTCAACCAGATGTTATTCAACACGAGAAATCGGAAAGGGACCTTAGGAGATCCATGCATCATCATATATAAAATCGGTACTTCCTGATGCCGAACTTCCATCTTGTCACCCCGCCTTGGAACAACATTATACATGCACAATGTCAACAACAATTTTGCTTCCATTCTCAAATTGCTCCTATATAACTTCCCATGTGTTGTGCCCGGAAGGAAAAGGTAGTCAAGCATATTTTGCCATTGCGGATGCTTGTTGGGCTCGTGATAGAGATCTTTGAGACTCGGGTGAATGTACTCAGTTGCGGGTCAGTGGTTAAACTTTGCTATTTTGCGCAAAGAGTCATAAGACATTTCTACTTTCAGCCCGTTACACCGTCCAACGAGCCTCATCTTGCTTGGGGTCTTAAACGGGGGACATTCAAGTGAAGCCACCCACTCTTGAATCTGAGTGTCGTACATCTTCTTCACCTCCCCGTCATAACACTTTAAAGCTGCACCCCAACCCAATGCTTTAAACTTTTCCGTTATCCCGAACGGCCCGAAATCGACCTCCCGAATCTCCTTTTCACAAATAAATGCTTCACCCCTTTGCTTTAACTTGTTCGTTTGTTCATGAAATAGATCCTCTCTCCATTCCACAGGCTGGTCTAGCAATGAACCGGATGTCCAATCCGGCTTCGGACCCCTTGGAGGTGCATCCTCCTCCGAGTCCGAGTCACCAACCCGTGTCAATCTCCTTCTCTTGGGTTGCACCTCTTGAGGCTCGTTAGACGAACTCGCAACTGCTTTTCCCTTTTTCTTCACCATATCTACACCATTCACAAACCACACAAACAATTTCAAGTTAGTACTTCTACCCAATCTTCCCCACACTTGCTTCATGTTATGGGTATAAATGTGCAAAAACCAAAATTTCATTCTTTCAAACAAAATTTCGGCATGATGTCCCCTATAATTCAGAATTTTTCCAAAACATTTTCACTAGACATCAAACATATTCATACCCACACATTCAATAGTTCACAAATTCCAACATCTATCATGTACAAGCAAGTGTGTAAGCAAAAACTATAATGGAAACTTAAAACCTCAATATACATAAGAAAATGAAGTAAAATTGCATACCTTGTGTTGTAGAAGATGAGAGATAACAAGCTCTTGAAGTTCACACAAAAAAAAACACAAGAAACCCCAAAATTTCTGTACCCCCTATGTGTAAATCCGACCCAAAAACAAAGGATTCTTCAAATTATGAGTACAAATCTAGAACCCTTGTGAAATTTTACCCAAAATAGACCCAAAAATCACTAAAATCGGGTTAGATTTGAGGGAGTTATGAAGATTTGAAGGTATGGTGAGCTAGGGTTCTAAGGGAAGAAGATGAAGAAGTTAGATGGAGAAGATGAATGAATGATATGTGTGGTTGGGATAAATTGGAGAGTTTTATTAAAATTATTATTATTATTATTATATTATTTTCGGTTTTATTGTTTTTTTTTTCTTTTTTTTTTTTGTGTAACCGACAAAAAGGGGGTCCCCAAGAATTCAGCTGCGAACCGTAACCTACGGCTCTATGCCGTAGGCTACGGCAAAACCTGGGCAAAAATACAAGCCGTAAAACAGGCTCCGAGTGCCGTAAGGCTCAAATTTTTGGATAGCCGCCGTAAGCTACGGCCCCCCAGCCGTATGTTACGGCTATCACTGGGCAGCAAAAGGGAACCAAAAATTTTACTTGTAAACTTTTATTTATTGGTTTTTTTTAGCTTTTAAACTTTTTAATTTTTATGTGTTGTCCTACCCCCCGTTAAAAACCCGTGTTGTCCTCAACACTATGTTCGGGAAATCCGTAAAAATTTCCCCACTCTTGTTTCGAACACCGGTTTAAACGGAACTTATTCAAACCAAAATAAACTAAACTAAATATTTACAAACACCAAACCTGGGCCTCTTTCACGTTTCTTCGTCATCCACTGGGCGTAAGATGTACCCCACTTTGTCGATCTCGAGATTGTTGATATCGTTACCTTCCAAGTACGGTTTGAGCCGATGCCCGTTCACCGTTTGTTGTTTATTTGTTTGTTCATATTGTATATCAACATCTCCAAACCTCCCCATTCTTCGAATGACGTAAGGACCCATCCACTTGCTTTTGAGTTTCCCCGCGAACATTTTCAACCTTGAATTGTACAACCACACCTTTTGACCCACTCCGAAGTTCTTTTTCTTTATTTTTGCATCATGAACTTTCTTTAGTTTGTATTTGTATGCGGATGCACACTCATAGGCTTGATCCCGTATTTCCTCAATCTCATTCAATTGTAACTTTCTCGCCCGACCCGCTTCGTCATAGTTTGCATTCACCGTTTTAATCGCCCAATATGCCGATGTGCTAACTCCATAAGCAAATGACATCCTTTTCCGTACACCATTCGATAAGGAGTGGTATCAAGTGGAGTTTTGTAGGCCGTTCGATAAGCCCACAACGCATCATCAAGCTTGCTTGACCAATCTTTCTGATCCGTTCTCACCGTCTTCATTAGAATTTCTTTAATTTGCCGGTTAGACACTTCCACTTGACCACTCGTTTGCGGATGGTACGGTGTAGCAACGCGGTGGTTCACAATGTATCTTTTTAACAATTTCCCAAAATTGAAGTTCTTGAAGTGTGAACCACCATCACTTATTATCACTCTAGGCACATGATGCGTAGTCGAGTGTTATATATATTAGGTGTATATTTTAAGCCCTTTTAACACTTATTTTAGCCAAGTTTTAAATTTATAAAACACTATATTTACTAACACTAGACACACATATGGGCAAGTGCACCCATCGTGAGCGTAGTATAGTGTTGGTAAGATACCGAGGTCGTCCAAGGACACAAGAGCTTTTAGTACCGGTTTATCCTCAACGTCTAATCAAAATAAAAAGTTTAGAAAAATGTTTTTAAACTAAGAAAAATAAAAACTAACTAAAATGCTGAAAAATAAAATAAAACGAAAAACAGATAGACAAGATGAATCACTTGGTTCCGACTCGTAGCTAGTATAACCTTTGATTATTTCCGCAACTTTGCACATAATTAAGAGATTATCTTAGTTATTGTAGTAGGCCCCTCTTTTAAAGGTGACGTTACCCTCACCCCAGTAGTTTGAGTCAGCAAGGATACAATCCTAAAAGGGTGGATTATTGGAAGATAATTAATTAAGTTATTAATGCAATATTATGGTAGGCCCCGCTTTTGGCGGTGACGTTACCCTCGGCTAAGTAGTCTGAGTCAGCAGGGATACAGTCCTAAATAGCCGGGTTATAGTATTAATAGTAGTTAACTTATGAGGGGATCAAAGAGTTTGGACCCCCGCCATCCAATACCGTGAAGCATTGAAGGAGGTCCTACTAAATTTGACCCAGGTCCATTGCAGGACCTCTAAACGCTGAACAATGGCAAGACCTTTACCAAACCGTTCCCTTAACCCCCGACCAGGTAGCCAACATACCTCCATATAGACCGTGGAGATATGAATGGTGAAAATCTTTTATTTTATATAGACAGTAAAATAATGCCAAGACACCACGGACAAACGATAAGGAAAGATCACCTTCAACATAAGCAACTAGTTATTAAAGTCATTAATACAAAACCAAATAAAAAGTGCAAAAGATTAGAAATAAAAAGTATTATACTAGACACTTTGTCTTCACCAAGTGATGTAAGAGACTTAGGCAAACATGGCCTTGATTGTCAAGAACTCTTACGATCAATCTTGGATCCCGAGACGACTCACACACTCTATGATGGACAATGAATGATGGTGGTGGATGATGGTGTTATGGTGGTGGTGGTGGTGGGTGGTGGGTGGTGGGTGAAGTGTGAGAGAGGTGGTGTGCCAAGGGATGAGTTGAAATGAAACCAAGCACTCCTATTTATAGGCTGAACAGAAGGCTGGACACGGCCTCGTGTCCGCTGGACACGCCCCCGTGCCTGTCTGACACTCTCTCTCTTCATTAATTGTAATTCGCAATTACAATTAATGCGCCTGCTGTACTTTCGCCACGCCCCCGTGTTCACTGGACACGGCCCGTGGTGGGAAATAGAAGCTTCTATATATTTGTCTTTTCTGCCGCTTGTTGGGCACGGCCCCGTGCTGGCTGAGCACGGGGCGTGTTCAGTCTTCTACCTTCTCTATTTTGCTTGGGAAGATGCCGTTGAGGGGTCGGGCAGTCCACTTATGTTCCTTTTCTTGTATTTATGTTAGATTTAGCTGTCTTTTTGCTTCTTTTGTGAATTTGAGCTCATTTAATCCTGAAAATACAAAAGGAAGACAAAAACACTCTTTTTCCAACATTAGTACTTAAAAAGTGTTAGTTTTATGCCTCATTTGATGTAATTTATATGTTGCATTTTACACACATCAAATACCCCCACACTTGAACTTTTGTTTGTCCTCAAGCAAAACTCTTTAATATGTGGCTTACACTCCCAAATGGAATGGGTAGAAGAGAAGGTTTTGGGCTTGTCATAGAGTGTTGGGAATCCAAGATCTTTTTGGGTTTTATTTTTATCTATTTACAATCCTATTCGTTATGATTTGTTTAGAACGTTTCATAGGAGAAATTACTTATTTGGGCATAACATGCCTTTTTAAAATTCCATTTATACACAAGTTCACATACCTCACGGGAGAAATCACTCACACTCGGCCGAAGGTGTATTTTTAGTGAATCACTCGAGAGCGGCATGGAACTTATTCCTACCATAGGCTTGCCAAGCAATAAATCCTCCTCCTTTTTAACTTTTATACCTTTGTAAATATCAAGAGGGCTTTGCGGGTGAAGGGTTAGGCTTGGGTTAAAGGTAGGTGGTTGGGTTAGTGGTTAGTAGAAAAAAAAAGTGAAAAAAAAAACGTAACAAGTGTCGGTTTTCGTAGGATTTTCTATTTTTGTAACTTTTTATTTTGATGAAGCTATTATTCAAACAAAGTTATTTTTGATGAGCTTGTTTGTTTATTTTCTTTTGCTTCATCATCAACATTTTTTTTTGAACGATCATACGAAAAAAAAAACCGAACTTGTTACTAAAACAAAGGGTTAAAAATGAAAAAGGTTTTGGTGGGTAAAAAGGGTGTTTGGTTTGGGTTATGAAATGAAAAGGTTTAGGCTCAAAGGGGCTAACTAGGGGGATTTTGGGTAGCTGGTTAAAAAAAAATGGTGTAGAAGAAAAAAAAAAGGTTAGTCCTAATGCCTCTATCATTTACTTACTCGGGTTTAAGTTGATAAGGACCGGGAATGTATCGTCATGGCAAGTTCTAGAGTTGTAAGAACCAAGCGACTATTCACACAAGAAACGAAAAATGAGCATTTAGTCTAAAGATGTAAATTTGTATGCTCAATAAAGGCTCAAAACTCACTTTTGTGGGAATGGGTTTTTTATGTGATCAAGTATATATAATCAAATTTTAACTAAGCTTGTCATGCCGTTTCATAATTTTCTTATGTTGGTTCTTGTTATCATGACGCTATCGGTTGTAAATTTGTAAAAATATAACCTAATTAAACTTATGATTCCAAACTTAAACTTTAGACAAGTAAAAAAAAATAGCGGTTCCAATAGAGTTTTGTGTAAGGCTTATTATTAGGACTTGCAAAATTTCAAAGTTTTAGCATCCCCCCATACTTAAATTACACATTGTCCTCAATGTGTCCCAAAAATAAATTTTTAGGTTGATTAGATGTGTAAAATGGTGTTTAAAAGCAAAGATTTATGTTACTGGCAGTCTGGACACGGCCCCGTGTTCAGGTGCCAGTAATAAAAATTAAAGAAAAGAAACAGAAGCCTGGACACGGGGGTGTGTCTGGTGAAAATGGCCCGTGTCCAGTTACCTGAACTGGGCATTTTTCTGCAGGGGGTTCAGCACGGGGCCGTGTTGGGTGGACACGGCCCGTGTTGAACCTTCTGTAATGGAGAGATTGATGCCGGGTTGCCTTGTTCTTGTGCATGAGGTCATTTTTCCCGTTCCCCTTTTCATCCCTTATCACCATGAGTGTGTTTTATTCATTATGAACCATCCAAACTTTAAAAACCATCATTTCATTGCATCATAGAGAGACCTTACATAGTCCTAAATTTATATTAAACTAGATATGAAAACAAAGAAATATTAAACCATGGAGTCCTAGCCTTTATTTTAATTAGCAAAATTTCCAAGAAGCTACTAATCTTGGTTAGACAAGGCCTTTTAGAACTCCTTCTTCCGGGTGCGGCTTTCCTCACATGTCGGCGAGCCACTCTTCCACCTCCCTTGGGAGGAGAAAAGAAGGCTCATTGGCATTGGTTTGAGGAGTTTCGATTTCCACCGGGATCTCTTGTTGGTGTTCCACGGGAGGTTCCGCTGGCAAATCTTCCCACCCGGTAGGGTTGTTAATTCCGAGTGCCAGGTTCCAATCCTGTTGAGGGGGGACTGGTTCCATCGGGGGTGCTACAAGAATATTTAACCTCTGGTGCAAGAGGTTAATTTCTTGGAAGCTGCTTTCGAGTCCCACCGTAAGATCGTTAATACGGTCGATTAGGACCTCCTATACTGATGTCATTTCGTCGAGAGCCTCCCTTAACGCTATCACATAGTGCACAAGTGTAGCTTCAACGGAGGACCTCCTTCCTCTTCGGCTGTTTGATGAATGCACGGAAGATGTTTCACTGTTTTCGCTTGACATTCTACAAAAAATAAACTGAAAAATGGTTTATTTGATGAAACAGTGATTGGACACAGCCCCGTGCTCATTGAGCACGGCCCCGTGTTCATCTTTCTGCAGAATTTTGGAGCAAGGAAACTTGAAATTTTAAGTTATTTTCTGAACTTGTGAGGTCTTTTTAGACATTAATAACTTCAAACAATGTTGCATAACATATTTTTACCAAGATTCCTTGAACAAAACTCATTAATCCCTACCACAAAGTTGGAAGAATTCAAACTTTTAATGGTAGTTCTTGGAGAAAGATGGAGAAGAAGGAAATGGCTAAAAGAGGAAAGGACAAGATGGGTAGTTGGAACCTTCTTTTAGACTTACCTAGGATAGTTGAGAGAAGATTCCTTCAAATCTCTGTCCCAAGTTGGTCCAAATGTGCAGAATTCTTGGCTGCATTTATAGAAAATGACAGCATCCTGGACACGACCCCGTGTCCAGGTGGAGTTCTGACACAGTTTGTCCGTATTCTGACGTACTGATCAGAAGGGAATCTTTTGGTGAACACGGTGGCGTGTTGGCTGGACACGGCCCCGTGTCGAGGGACTGTTTTATGAAGTTGTCTTGTTTTAAAGAACTCCCTAGTATCGGGTGGCTCCTGATTGGTTGGAACAACCCCAAAGTGCCTAAGATACCTTAATTGTCCTAAACTAAGGCGAGAACGCAAGAGGTTGTCGGTGAGGGTAATTCCTATTTTCATTCTAGGTGGACAAGTCCAACCCTTTCCCGGGCTCTCGTTAAAGAAGGTGTATGCCGAATCGCTCAGGTCTATGTATGCACCGAACGAAGTCGATGGAGAGTCCTTCACGGCACAATCGGCACAGGGACGATTATCGTCCAAGTCTTTGCTAGGTATGAAGGTATTTTTGGGAGCAACGAGGTTGTCGGAATGCGGTTCCAACATTTCTTCATGGTCATCGTCTTGGGGCGGATCAATAAAATCCTTCCTAAGCTCTTTTAACCAATTTAGAATTAGCTCTTCTAGTTGAAATAACTCGTCAAGGAGCATTTCCCCTAGAATATCTGGCTGGGCGCATTCGAGGGAGAGATAGTGCTTATTTTTACTTTCGCCCCTCTTAAGGTTATAGGGAATCGGTGGGTCTAGGTAGTGGGGCTTATAATTTAGAAAGTAACATTCTAATTCTTTATGTTCGCCTCCGCATAATTGACACCACGTACCATAAGAGTGCCGAAAGTAAAAACAATTACTATCACTCATGTTTATGTCAGAAATTACCAACCGCCGGGATCTAACGGTTCTGTTTTCAGTAAGTGAATCTTGGGCACGGGGGCTTGTTGAGTGAGCACGGCCCCGTGTTCAGCTTACTGTCTGACTTAAAACAGGATTGCTAGTTCCAATGATTTAGCACGGGGGCGTGTTCAGCGGGCACGGCCCGTGCTGAGCTCTGCAGAAGCTGAAAAACTAAGAAAATCCTAAAAAAAATAAAAAGAAAAATAAAAATATGATTAGGCCGTTGATTCCTAACTTTCTTAAAATCCTTGTGTCCTCGGCAGCGGCGCCAAAAACTTGATGCGTAGTCGAGTGTTATATATATTAGGTGTATATTTTAAGCCCTTTTAACACTTATTTTAGCCAAGTTTTAAATTTATAAAACACGATATTTACTAACACTAGACACACATATGGGCAAGTGCACCCATCGTGAGCGTAGTATAGTGTTGGTAAGATACCGAGGTCGTCCAAGGACACAAGAGCTTTTAGTACCGGTTTATCCTCAACGTCTAATCAAAATAAAAAGTTTAGAAAAATGTTTTTAAACTAAGAAAAATAAAAACTAACTAAAATGCTGAAAAATAAAATAAAACGAAAAACAGATAGACAAGATGAATCACTTGGTTCCGACTCGTAGCTAGTATAACCTTTGATTATTTCCGCACTTTTGCACATAATTAAGAGATTATCTTAGTTATTGTAGTAGGCCCCTCTTTTGAAGGTGACGTTACCCTCACCCCAGTAGTTTGAGTCAGCAAGGATACAATCCTAAAAGGGTGGATTATTGGAAGATAATTAATTAAGTTATTAATGCAATATTATGGTAGGCCCCGCTTTTGGCGGTGACGTTACCCTCGGCTAAGTAGTCTGAGTCAGCAGGGATACAGTCCTAAATAGCCGGGTTATAGTATTAATAGTAGTTAACTTATGAGGGGATCAAAGAGTTTGGACCTCCGCCATCCAATACCGTGAAGCATTGAAGGAGGTCCTACTAAATTTGACCCAGGTCCATTGCAGGACCTCTAAACGCTGAACAATGGCAAGACCTTTACCAAACCGTTCCCTTAACCCCCGACCAGGTAGCCAACATACCTCCATATAGACCGTGGAGATATGAATGGTGAAAATCTTTTATTTTATATAGACAGTAAAATAATGCCAAGACACCACGGACAAACGATAAGGAAAGATCACCTTCAACATAAGCAACTAGTTATTAAAGTCATTAATACAAAACCAAATAAAAAGTGCAAAAGATTAGAAATAAAAAGTATTATACTAGACACTTTGTCTTCACCAAGTGATGTAAGAGACTTAGGCAAACATGGCCTTGATTGTCAAGAACTCTTACGATCAATCTTGGATCCCGAGACGACTCACACACTCTATGATGGAAAATGGATGATGGTGTTATGGTGGTGGTGGGTGGTGGGTGAAGTGTGAGAGAGGTGGTGTGCCAAGGGATGAGTTGAAATGAAACCAAGCACTCCTATTTATAGGCTGAACAGAAGGCTGGGCACGGCCCCATGTCCGCTGGACACGCCCCCGTGACTGTCTGACACTCTCTCTCTTCATTAATTGTAATTCGCAATTACAATTAATGCGCCTGCTGTACTTTCGCCACGCCCCCGTGTTCACTGGACACGGCCCGTGGTGGGCAATAGAAGTTTCTATAGATTTGTGTTTTCAGCTGCTTCTTGGGCACGGCCCCGTGCTGGCTGAGCACGGGGCGTGTTCAGTCTTCTGCCTTCTCTATTTTGCTTGGGAAGATGCCGTTGAGGGGTCGGGCAGTCCACTTATGTTCCTTTTCTTGTATTTATGTTAGATTTAGCTGTCTTTTTGCTTCTTTTGTGAATTTGAGCTCATTTAATCCTGAAAATACAAAAGGAAGACAAAAACACTCTTTTTCCAACATTAGTACTTAAAAAGTGTTAGTTTTATGCCTCATTTGATGTAATTTATATGTTGCATTTTACACACATCAGCACACCGAATCGAGCAAAAATATTGGATTGCACAAACTTCCATACAACGGAGTGGTCGTTGGTCCTCGTAGCAATAGCTTCAATCCATTTCAAAACATAGTCAACCGCAACCAGTATGTATAAAAACCCATTTGAGTTAGGGAAAGGACCCATGAAGTCTATTCCCCAAACATCAAATACCTCCACTACCAAGATTGGTTGTAACGGCATTTCATCCCGCTTCGAAATGCTTCCCACTCTTTGACAATTGATGCAATTTCGGGCATACTCGCAAGAATCCTTACAAATCGTGGGCCAATAAAACCCACTAGATAACACCCGATAACCCGTCTTGTTCCCACTAAAATGCCCTCCACATGCCGATGAATGAGCATGGGTCAAAATCTCTAAAACTTCAGTTTCGGGAACACATCTTCGTATCACTTGATCAGGTCCGATTTTGAACAAGTCCGGTTCATCCCATATATATTGCTTCAATTGACTAAGAAATTGTTGTCGTCTCTTCTTCGTCCAATGATTCAGAATTGCACCCTTGGCCAAGTAGTTCACATAGTGGGCATACCAAGGTGCAACAAAAGTAGACACGGCTAACAATTGCTCATCGGGAAACCGTTCATTGATTTCACTTGGGTCATCGACACCTTCCAATGGGATTCGAGACAAATGATCCGCAACAACATTTTCACACCCCTTTTTGTCCCGAATTTCAAGATCAAATTCTAGCAACAAAAGCACCCAACGGATCAACCGGGGCTTTGCGTCCTTCTTTTCCATTAGGTATCGAACCGCACTATGATCCGAGTACACTATCACCTTGCTCCCCCAAATGTAAGCTCTAAACTTCTCCAATGCATACACCACCGCTAATAATTCTTTCTCGGTTGTGGTGTAATTCAGTTGCGCCTCGGACAAAGTTTTACTTACATAATAGATTACCACCGGCTTCTTATCAACTCTTTGACCCAAAACCGCTCCAATGGTCGTGTCGCTAGCATCACACATAATCTCGAACGGCTTTGACCAATCCGGTGGTTGCAAGATAGGAGCCTTCACCAACTGTTCCTTCAACACATGAAACGCTTGCAAACATTCGTCAGTAAAATCAAATGGAACATCTTTCAATAATAAGTTACATAAAGGTTTTGTAATTACACTAAAACCCTTAATAAACCTTCTATAAAATCCCGCGTGTCCCAAAAATGATCTCACCCCTTAACATTCTTTGGTGGGGGTAGAGATGAAATCACCCGAATTTTTGCTTTGTCTACCTCCATTCCCCGGTCCGAAATCACATGTCCCAACACAATACCCTCTTGAACCATAAAATGGCTCTTTTCCCAACTTAGCACCAAATTTGTCTCAACACACCTTTTTAAAACTTTTTCTAACTCATCAAGACAAGAGTCAAAACTTGGGCCAAAGATGGAAAATCATCCATAAACACTTCAAGAGATTCCCCGACCATGTCTGAAAATATACTCATCATACATCTTTGAAATGTGGCCGGGCGTTACATAGTCCAAATGTTATTCGCCGAAAAGCAAATGTACCATATGGACATGTAAACGTGGTTTTGTGTTGGTCGTCCGGGTGAATAGCAATTTGGTTATATCCCGAGTACCCATCCAAAAAACAATAGTATTTTTGACCGGAAAGTTTTTCAATGATTTGGTCAATGAAGGGTAACGGGAAATGGTCTTTGGAGTTAGCGGCGTTTAATTTCTATAATCGATACAAACTCGCCACCCGGCTACCGGGCGGGTGGCAATTTGCTCACCTTGTTCATCTTTAATTACCTGAATGCCCGACTTTTTAGGCACTACCTGAGTCGGACTTACCCACGCACTGTCCGAAATGGGGTATCTGATCCCCGCATCCAACCACTTGATAACTTCCTTCTTGATCACCTCTCTCAGATTCGGGTTCAACCTTCTTTGTGTTTCATGGGTCGGCTTTGCATCCTCACTTGTAATAATTTTATGCATTACAATGGAAGGACTAATACCCTTTAAGTCGGCTATCGTCCACCCAATTGCCGCCTTGTGAGCCTTCAACACCCGTATCAAATCCTCTTCTTGAGCTACCGCCAAATTAGAAGCAATGATCAGAGGTAAGGTGTCATTCTCCCCCAAGAATACATACTTCAAATGCCTCGGTAACTCTTTCAATTCCACGCTTGGTGGACATTCCAAGGAAGGCTTTGTACCCGAATCAATTCCCACCGGTAAAGTGTCCGTTTGGTGGGTCCATGGCGGTCTTCCTTCCTTCACCACGAGAGCCTCTTGCTCTTTCTCTTCCTTTTCCAAATCACATGCGTGCACCTGCAAAGACACATCACGAACACAAGAACCCAAAATCTCTTCCTCGAACTCCTTTGGGTCATATTCATCTATAAAATTTGCTACAAAACACTCATCACCATAAACATTAGTACCATTAGTAAAAACATTTAATCTCATCTTTCTGTTACCGAATGTCATGTCGATCGTACCATATCGACAATCAATAACGGCATGTGCGGTGTTTAAAAACGGCCGACTCAAAATAACATTTTGTTGTTGAATTGGGTCCGCGGATGAGTAATCTAGCACCAGAAA
Source organism: Helianthus tuberosus (assembly GCA_030545235.1). NCBI lineage: Eukaryota > Viridiplantae > Streptophyta > Magnoliopsida > Asterales > Asteraceae > Helianthus > Helianthus tuberosus. The sequence continues at coordinate 185,782,125 of CM060358.1, read as the reverse complement.
ATCCACGGGATAATAAAACTCATCAACTTTAACTATCACATCCCGTACAATACCTCGAGGAAGTTTATGAGACAAATCGGCTAATACCACCGTTGTCTCAACCCGTTTCAATGGACCAAAATCGTATTGGTCATATAACCCCCCGGTAAGATACTTACTCCGGCTCCAAGATCCAATAACGCCCTTGCGGTTTGAAAATTTCCAACTTGAATATTTATAAGAGGCGTTCCCGGATCTTGTAGCTTAGGAGGAAGATCTCCTTTCAAGACCGCGCTTACCCGCTCCGTCAAGTCAACCAATTTAGGCACTTTTTGTTGCCTCTTTTGAGTACATAATTCTTTTAAAAATTTGGCGTAACCGGGTACCTGTTTTATTGCTTCAAGTAGAGGAAGATTGATTTTAACTTGTTTGAAAACCTCCCACATTTCCTCTTTTTGAGGCCCCCGTTTTGAAATGAAATTTTTCTTACCCGGATCTAATAAAGCCGAAGGAAATGGTACTTGACTAGTTCCCTCACCCTCATTTTTCTTTTCATTTTCTTTATTAATTTCGGGTTTTTCAAAATTGGGTTTTTTTAGAAGAATTAGTAGGTGGTTCATTTTCTTCCTCACTATCTTGACCCGTTATATCTTCAACCACCCTATCAACCAAATCCGGTGAAGGATTGGTTTTATACTCTTTCCCACTTCTCAAAACACTTACATGGTGAATATTAACATTATTACCTCTAGAAGTACTATGAGACGGGTTTACCTTAGTGTCGCTTGGTAATTGACCTTTGCTTTTCTTCAAATCCGGCACTTCAATTGCGAGTTGACCCATTTGGGTGGTCAAAGTTTGAATTGCTTTGTCTCGGGCCTCATCCTTTTGTATGCGAGCATCATCCATTTGGTTCCTCTTTTGCATCTCTGCTTGCATGCTCTTCAACATATCCATCATCTCGTTTCCACCCGAAGACCCCCCTTGTTCTTGACCTGCTTGATATTGCCTTTGGTATCCTTGGTTGTTCCCACCTCTATATCCACTTTGGTTATTGTAAGGTTGGCGCGAACCATAGTTACCTTGGTTACCTTGGAAATTCGGGTTTGCTTGATTTGAAGGGTTCCCATAACGAAAGTTTGGGTGGTTCCTCAACCCGGGGTGGTAAGTATTAGAATTCATGTTGTTATAATTTCTACCACCCCCTCCTTGACCTTGAACTGCATGAACTTCTTCATATTGCCCTTCTACTACTCCTTGACAATTTCAGCCGCATGAGCTATTTCATTGCACAATGCACAACATCATAAATTTGGTTTGTGGTTTGAACATTACCGTCATCTATTGCGTGCACTTGAGGTCGGGCAATGGCCGGTCGTGCTCTCCTAGATGCTTGAGCTTTTCTTTTTGATGTAGTTGCCATGTTCTCCAAAAACTCCCAATCATCATTCTCGTAATTTGTACCAAAAGTCCCACCGGTAACAGACATTAAATCACGAGCATCTTCAGCACTCAACCCCTCGTGAAAAGCATTCATTAATTCCCACAATTCAATTCCATGGTGAGGGCAATTTTTGATCATCATATTGAAACGCTCAAAAGCCTCATGAAACACTTCACCATGTTGTTGTTGAAAGCTCCTTAACCCCTTTCTAGCATCATTAGTCTTTTGGGCGGTGTAAAATTCGTCTAGGAAAATTTGTTGCACTTCCGCCCAAGTATAAATAGATGCCGAAGGCAAAGTGTAAAACCACTTCTTTGCCTTATCCTCCAACGAAAATTGAAACAGAACTAACTTGACATCATCAGCCGAAAAACCTTGACTCCCAAGAGTATTGCAAATTGAGTCATAAGCCTCCAAATGGAAATAAGGTTCCTACGTTGCTAACCCCTTATATTTCGGAAAGCTTTGTAAGGAATTAGTCCTCACTTCAAAAGTTCTTCCTTGATTGTTGTGAGTAATAACCACCGGTGAAGGGTTGTGAGTAATTACCGGCCTAAAATGCGCTTCAATTCCCCGTGCATGTTCCCTAAGATGCCTTCTTGGTACACCCAATCGACCCCTTGGACGAATAGGACCCATTGGTCTTGGTATATGCCCTTGTGGTGCGAATGGTTGTTGAAATTGTTGTTGTGGCATCGGTGGGTGTTGAATTGGCCTTTGAAATTGTGGTTGTTCATTTTGTGGTCGAACTTGTTGCAATGGTATAGGGCGTTGCATTGGTGGCCCTTGTGGCCTTGGCCTAATATGTTGTGGAATGAGTTGTTGTTGTTGTGGCATTCCACCGACACTTGCCATCCCTTGAGATTGGCTTTGCACATAACAGAACTATCCTTGATCACTATAACCCCCATAAGCATACCCGTCTTCATCATAGCCCTCAAAATCTTCGTATCCTTCCTCATATCCATCTCCCCCTATACCCGAAGTTTGCCCAAATGGAAGGGTCGAGTATTGAAAACCCGATTGGTTCGACGGTCTAAATGTAGAAGTTGCATGAACAACAGTTGAACCTTGGGGTAATGTATATGTTGAGGATGATTGACCTGAAACTGGGAAGAAATGAGTGAGTGGTGGAATCGTAGTTGAAGGGTTAAAGAAAAGTGAAGGCTCTTCTTGAGTAGTAATGGGTTGGGTGATGTTGGTTGGTGTAACATTGTGAGGTTGAGTAGGATTGGTAGTGGTGTTTGGAATAGTAGTGTTTGGTGAAGGTTGAGTGGATGATGGTATGAATGGTGGTATGAGTTCACCCGTAGTGGGTGGTGGTTGTGGTGGATCCATGTATCGAATTGGTGTGATTGGTGTAGTGGGTGTTGTTGGTGAACCGGTTATTCTGTTTTCTCTTAACAAAATTATGTTTCCTCTTAATGTCCGTACAATTTCTGGATCAAACACCAATGGTGATAGCTTGTGAGAGCTCCTAGTACGCATGCACCTGTAAATACCTGCACACTAACACACCCAGCGTAAACCAGAAAAATAACAAACTTAAAAAGAACAAAAATAACACACGTTGCGCACTACTCCCCGGCAACGGCGCCAAAATTTGACGTGATGTCGTGGTCACAATCAAATTTTATCCAAATACTACTAATAGATAGCGGTAAGTGGGTATCGAACACAGGGAGTTTGTGGAATATGTGTTATTTAGAAGATTATCTAAATTGACTAACTTAATCTAATTGCAAGAAAAGTAAAATTCAAGAGTTTATGTGAGTGAATTGGTTTTAGACTAAATTAAACTAATTAAATTGAAAGAGAAAAGATTTGGTTGTAAACAAATTAGAGACAAATGATCATCTTCAGTTTCCGGTTTTGCTTTGACATTTATGCTAACATTCAACTAGAAAGAACTACATAGACATAGTTCATGTATGATCTATTGCAGTGATGAAAGGGAACTAAGTACTCAGATTCCTAGAACGTGAGGTTGTTACCCGATGATCAATCAACCCTTACCCAAGCCTAACTATACCCATGATATCTCGATTGCCAACGGCACCAAGAACGTATGGTTTCTAATTAGTTTAAGATAAGAATCAATACTTTACTAACAATCAATCATGCACCATAACAAATATTTCAAATAAGAAAGAGATTGTTATTCTAGAAATAGAGAATTAAAGCATAAAGTCTTACAAAACCTTCCACCAAAGATGAGCACAAAGTATTTAGCCACTCATGGCTTGAACAAACATCATCACAAAAGTTTTAATGTTCAACAAGATCACAAGCAACAAAAACTAGATTAAACAAGTGTTCTTCCAAGCCAAAGTCTCCAACAAGCTCCAAAAATCGTTCACCAATGATTGTGTAACCGATTACAAGTGAAAAGACCCATAAAAACCCCAACAAATGGTCATTAATGTCATAAGTTACGTTTTGAAATAAGTCGGTGCCGTAACCTACGGCCTTCTGCCGTAGGTTACGGCGGTCAGCAAGTGTAGGGTTAACATAATGCGCCGTAACCTACGGCTGGGAGCCGTAGGTTACGGTTCTGACTGGTTCTTTACGGCTCATCTCTCCTGATCTACGGCAGTGCATCCGGACTTTATATGAGGAGCCGTAACCTACGGCTGGGTACCGTAGGTTACGGTGGTGAGTGAATTTTCTTTCTTATTTCCTTTGTAAAATTCCCCATGCTCCATTTGATCTCACTCATCATGCAACTCCCATCCAAACTTCACAAAAACCACTTATTAAGCACTTTAATACCTGCAATATCAAGCATCTAGTGATTACCATGTTCAAGCAATTAACCGTGTATAGTATGGAATTTTAATCATTTTATGGCTCTTAAGGGTTGTCCTACGGACCACCCGTCACTCACCGGCTTCTCTCTCCGTCTCTCGACCTTATCGCCGCCGCAGCCACGTGTATCATCTCCGGAGAAAACCAGAGGGTGAAGAGAGGTGTGGGTGTGCGTTTTGTCGGAGGGGGTTTGTTGCTGGTGGGAGTCGTCTGAAGGGGAGTCGCCGGAACAGAATCTGCCGGCCGGTGTGCCTCCCTGTGGTTGCTGGTTTGAAACGAGATGGGGTTAGGGAGAATTAGGGATGCGGCTGTTGATGGGTTTGAAGGGATGAGGTTTCCTTTTGTTTGGTGTGTGTTGAGACTTAAGTTGCAGATAATAGTTGGGAGGAACTCCTGAAGGTAACGACTGAACAACAAATAGGATTTAGGGTCTTTTATAGAGAGATTAAGATCTTGAAGAGATCTTGTAAGATCTTGTAAATCTTGAGTAGATTTTGTGGGATTTTGTAAAGATTTTATGTAGATCTTGAAGGGATTTTGGAAAATTTACAAGAAAAATCTTGTAGTAAAGATCTAATATATTATGAGCAGCTTTAGGCTTGCGGGTTTTCGGCTTGGGCCCAGGGCCCACAAGCCCATCTCGCGTGTAAGTGGCCCGTAATTCCTACGAGACCCGTTGTCAAAACCCGAACTCCGTTTAACATCAAAAGATAAAATTTTAGTATTAAAAATTAAAATACATAAAATACGGTCGGTAGTCGTTGTTTGCACGCCCGTTCGTCGATTACGGTAATAATCGTGAAAAATTGTATCGTTGCCGTCTTTAATCCGTTTTTTGATCCGGTTTCGACTGTAGTCACTAAAATTTAATTACGAAGCTAAAATATATCGTAAAAATTTAATATTTGTCGAAGTTGTCAGTATTCTGTTCGGTTTCAATCCGTTGCCATTTAACGTTTCACAGGTTTCTCTGTAAACCACCGTTCGCGCACTGTAAAGTCGGATAGGCGTTCCTAGGCACTCCAAATGCCTAATTAAGTTAATTTGTGTCCTAAACACTATTTATTATCGCGTTAATCATCTGTTAATCATGTAATTAGGAGCCCTAAATCACCGGTTGTCACATCTTGATGAAATTCGCGTTGATAACACAATGCACTTTGTCGAGAAACCTGTGGAAATATTGGACCGTGAAGTCAAAAAGCTCAAACGCAAACGTATACCGATTGTTAAAGTTCGCTAGTTGTCCAAACATGGCCCAGAGTTTACCTGGGAACGAGAGGATCAAATGAAGGCGAAATACCCACATCTTTTCCAACAAGTTTCCTCTAATTAAATTTCAGGATGAAATTTCCTAAAGTAGGGGAGACTTTGACATTTGCACATTTTTATTTCTTGTCCAATTCTGACATTTTCGTAATCAATAAATCTTATGTTTTATATGCGAGAATGTATAATTATTAATCATTATACAATCCTGGACATTTTTACTCAATAAAATCTTGTATTTTATTGGTAAGATTGCAAAAATGTCAACCGATGCTCAATTTGGGTCATTTTCCTGTTCAATAAAGTTTTATACTTTATTTGCGAAACACATAACCGTACGATCGAACGAACCGACATCCACGACATTTCCGGACAAAATCCAAGTTACACATGCCTTAACACATTTATATAGCCTAAATATTAGGTTAAAAGAGGTTAAAAGTGACAAAACACGACAATACAAGTCTAGGGACCAAATCTACCAAAAAAGCAAAACTTGGCCCCCTGACCTGGATGCGGACCGTATCCACTTTTCCATACGGTCCGTAACCACTACGCTAGAAAAATAAAAATAGCTGTCAACAGCCTGCTTATTCCTTGGCCTCCAAGCTCGCGAATTTCCACCAATTCACCTCCTTTGGACATGTGTGATAACACTCATCAGTCCATAACACCTCATGGGACACTTGGCTTGATTTGGTTATCATTTGATCACTATAAATAGCCTTGTTCATCCACATTTCAACTTGGTCATTTCCATTTTCTTTCTCCCACTCTCTTGGAGCTTGCTTTCAGCTTTTGGAGGCCTCTTACTCTGAGTTCTTATAGTGTTCTTCAACACAAGTAAGTACTCTTCCTATTTCTTTCATTTATTTTCGTTATTTTAAGCCAAAAGTCAAACAATTTAACTTTTTGTTTGACTTTCGGATCAGACCATTTTTGGTCAAGTCAAAGTTCAATTGAACTTATCAACGTGATCGTAATCACGAAGGTTATAATCCCTTGCGATTGCACCTTCTGATTACCATGTTTACTAGGCGAACTGACGAGTCAAAGTTTTATAAATTAAAAGTCAAAAATGCGCAAAAGTGCATTTTATTTTTGGGTTTTAAAACTTAAAGTTTTGAAACCAAATCTGTCACACCCTCAACTTCCACATGCGGAGTTCTACCGCGAGGCACGTGACAAACCAAGATCACAGTCATTAGTCATACCAAACGACCACTATATGAGTTAAAAAAATTCTTGTTTGCTCATTCATGAGAATACTGTTTATACAATTTAGTTGCGGAAGCGTAACAATTACAAAACCAAAATAATTAATGTAATTTAAAGTTGTGTCTAAAAAATTGATGAAATCAATGCGACTCCGAAATGCATCCTAGTCCTGATGTGTGCTACCTTAGCAATCTGAGAAAGACATGCAAGAACAAGTGTCAACACATAATGATGAGTGAGTTCACAGGTTTTAGGTTACAGTTATAAAGTAAGTTGTTTCTCAAGTGTTTTCCACTGTTTCAATCCCAAAACAGTAAGTTGAAGTGTTTAGCAGTTACTTGTTATATTTGTAGGTATCTAACCTAAGTTACGTCAACAAAGTGTTCGATCCGAAGCTGACGTTGTTGCCCCTGTTGTGCCAGGTCTATCACCAACCATGGCTAAGTGTTAGGCAAATTCTACACCCGTGACCATCAACGTTTGGTCTAGCTGGAGCGACCAGCTCGAGTGGGGCTTGCCGGGCCTAGTAGTACTACTAAAAATTCCCTCGCTATAATCCAATACTAACGGCATCGTAAGTTTTAAGGGGACTGACATGTGATAAATGTTACTTTGTGACCATAACTAATATAAAAAAAAAACTCTAACAGTTGTGTCATTACCTTACCGTAACGTTGTGACATTACTTTACCGTAATGTAGTGCATGCTTTCTCCCCCTGTGTTTTAAAAACATTTAAAAGAGTAGGGGCCGTGAACTCACCTTAGTGTGCATGTTATATCCAAAAGGGCTATGTATCAACGACACGAACTAGAATAGCATGCAAAGTATCACCAAGACGTCCCTAATAATATTAGCACATCGTAAGTAACTAATACTAGGGTAAAGTTGTTTCACGTGTGCTGAGCTCTACCGAATCGCTAAACGTGCGACCCGATGGTAAGGTTATTACTATGATGCAATAGTAACAACAGATTTGCTTAATCCCACATATATCCCATATATGTATTAAGCCTTAAGAACAACTTAGTTCTCAAACGATTAAATATATATATCTATTTAAGTATATTCACAAAATCGTGTTAACGCGTATGTAGGTGTGTGTTTGTATTAGAACAGCACGGTTGTAAAACCGGGTAATATATTAATACTGTTTTCCAAATAATTGTCATTCACACTAATAACTAAATCTAAATAAAGCAAACTTATCAGAGTTCCCGTAAAGTATATACATATAAATATTAAGTGTATGACACATAGCCAAATAATAAGGTAAGGACACTCTTGCGTATTATTTACAATTGCTTAAATAAATATCATTATTTGTTCATTTTATCTTATTTAGATAATATCGAAATACCCCGAATAATATTATCAAATATAATATTATCATTATGTTTCGAATCTCGTTTGAGCATACGTTCGAAATGAATATGGGATATTATATGTATTTAAAAAATCATCCAATATAAACTAAAAGCCAAGTTTAATATTAAGAGCTCGCTTCGTGAGTCGTAAGCGTCCACCAAAACGGACATATACTTTATATTTCTCTTGACAAAATCAATCGCGACATGTTTTTGTCTGCTTTAAAACACATAATATATATTATAAATTCTTACGAAAATCGGGCACAGTTCCCTCTGCTTTTATAACAACCTGACAACCCAAGTTTTCATACGTTTCCCAAATATCAAGTTACAACACAAATATATTAAACACAAAATATAGCTCGATGCCTTGTCGTGTCCGACTAATACCATGTCGTCTCAATACAAAGTTGTATACTTTTATTAGTCTATATTATTTACATATTTGTGTAAAAGTTCAACTCTCAAATGTCACGCCTAATATTCATAGTTTCTACAAGTCTTATTCGTTCATCGGGTCGGGTTCGGGAGCTCGGATTTTCACACGCGTTTTGATATATTTTCACAACAATTATATACAATAAATTATTGTGTGAGCGTTACCATCACGAGCCGAAACTGACTTTGACACTAAGACCCGAGCATAGACTAGAGCTGGTGAGTTGGCTAGGGTTGACCAGTTGACCGACTTTGACCCGCTGACCCGATGTTTGACTGACCCGAACCTTGACCACAATCATAACCAACGAAATCACCGTTGTCCCGCAGCTCGGCTGCCAAATTGAACCCGCACAATAATCACACCATCATCCTCGCTAGACAGGCTCCATCAGATTAAAGCTTGAAAGAATGGATCAAAACATAATGAGTGTAAAAGAAACTAAGAACTAAGCGGAGTTCGTTGAATCTCACTGGAAAAACATGATCCGAGAAGAGAAATGTTACGTCCCGATCTGAGCTTGTCGGATGTTGCCCTAGCCGTCTCTGCGGCTTTCGGCCATAGCATCACCGCCGCCATCCGTGGTGGTTCACAACACCACCACTGAACCCGACGCCAAATTCCGCCACCGCATGACGCCCACAACCACCCCGCGTCGCCGTCGTCTTCAAAGGAGGGGGTCGCGCTGCCACTGTTGTTGCCTTGCGCTGCCGCGTGGGACCATCAGTGTCACACCCCGGATTTCCACGTGTCACCGGTGGGCCCGGTGGGGGAGTATCGTGACGTGGTTGGCAACATAATAGTCAAACAACACAATATTTAAATGCACAGCGGAAGCAATATATAGATTTAATTCAACCAATCGATATTGTAATATGAAGTATCACAAATAGTCGAATATAATCCACAGGTAGATCAAAATTAAAAAGGAAACAAATGTTCAACAGATATGACATCAAAGCTGGCGAGACTTAATGTGGATGCTAGGAGACAAGCCAGCCTATTTCGCGTAGTACCTGCACTCAATCTTTTTAAGAAAATACGTCAGTTTACACTGGTAAATACTATCAACTGACTCATTTTGAAAAGAGTTTAAGAAATGCATTTAAGGCACAAGGCACAAATATTTTATAACTTGGGATAATTATTTAATATATAAGCTTGTAAAGGATTTACATGTTTCTTATGCGTTCAGTAGCCCGGATCGAGCCGGGTTAAAGATCAATTAACACACCACTTTAATTATGAGACACTACAGGTGTACGCCTACACCTGAGTGCTAAGGTCGTGGCCATTTCGTAAAATGATGCCAGGGATATCCGGGACACGGTCATTAACCCCCCAAAGGCTTTAAGCAACAAAACAAATTAAACGGAGACATCTCAATAATTTAACCATAATAAGATTAAATATTCGACGCCCGACCAAGCGGTATTTTATATACCTTACCCAAGCCCGTATAGGGAAATAAGTTAAAAGTATTTACCTGAGCAAGTATAGTTCAAAATCAGCGAGTGCGGTATCTTTTACTGGTTCTCCTAATCTGGAACGAAGGTTTATAATAACCTATTAGAATACTAACGGATCTTTAATTAAGCTTAAGCTTAGACCGGTTAGTTTTAAGGATACGGTTCGTACGCACGATTAAGCGAAGACCGGATAGAATGTGATTTAGACCCGACAAGTTTGAGGACTTGTTTAATATGGGTTTATTATCCACATTCTGGATTTGAGATAAAAATGATATCGTTTGACCCGTTTCGGCTAGTTTATGCAAACTAGTTACATAAACCGAACCGAACGCGTATAATGCATAACGGGTAACCGAAAGGGTCGCGAACAGGTTTCCTAGGTTAATACGTCTTAAATATGTGGTGATATCATTATGATATCTTCCATAATGCCCATAACGAGTTTAATCCCTAAATACGCCCCGTAGGGGTATTTTGGTCATTTTAAGAGTTATAAAAGAGATTTATAGTACTTCTGAGATACGAGTCTGGTTAAATCAGAAAAACATCTTAACTTAACAGGTTATGTCTAATGGTATTAAGTCTTACGTGGCAAAATGGTTTTAATACTAAACTACGCGTTTAATACGCGTATAAAGCCGTTTTAAGCGACGTACGGGTTAAAATACCAATCTGAGTTTTCTAATCAGCAAAACAGGTTCAAAATGCTATATTTATTATTTTAAATCAGTGGCAATTGGATTGGTATCAATCGGGTTTGTAAAACTCGTTTTATGGCTTAAAAGGGCATATTCGGTGTTAACCGAATCAATGCGATAAGCCTAGCTTAAGACCAGCTTAAAAATAATTAAAAATCTCCAAAAATACTAAAATATTATTTAACATCAGCGGGTAATAGTTTTGGTACCGAAAATCGGGTTTAGATAGGCTATGCGTTAATCGCGCCGTTTAATTAATAAAAATCTTATTATTTACGCAAATGCGCATATCTCCTAATCTAGACCTCCGCTTGACGTGAAAATTTACGTACATGCTAAATAATCAGTAACTAGGATTATTGTATTTCCACATTTTCAAAATACTCGTTATAAGGTCATAAGGGCGTTATGGTCCAATTTAAGCGATTAACGGAAACGTGTGCATGCATCGGATAATCAATGCAATAAGTACAGAGACTTATACTAGCATGTAACCCAACCCTAATGAGACTTTAAGGTATGTCTAATACTTACTAAAACGGGTCAGAACCGAAGTCAACGCAAAAGTCAAGGTTTTGCGCCTTTCGGTTCCGAACCGGGTTTAAATAGAAATTTGTCGAGTCGGGCAAGCGCAAACAAGTTTTTATACTTATTATCAAATTATATTAAGTTTAAAACAGGTTGCACGCCTCGCGGATTGCTAGTCGTGCATTAAATCATAAATGTCAATTCTGTTGACTTTTTCGGTCAACGTTTGACCCGACAAACGACCTAGTTAGGTCTGGAATTGGTACTTGCCCTTATAAGGGTTTAATACCCATATAATTACCTATCTAATGGTACTTTTAATTCGGGTTACGACTGAGCTATCGATAACTAAACCCGAAGTCAACCGTTTAATACGATATGTTGACTTTTAAGCTAAAAACTAAACTAGAATTAATTTAGAAGGGATTAGAGACTTACTAGATGATTAGTGGATGACTAGGAAGGCTCTTGATCAGTTTGCAAGCTCTCCAATAATCAGAATGCTTGGAATGATTTGTGAATGAATGTGGTGAATGAATGGGTCTTCTTATAGTGGGTTTACACACCACAATCCCTTGACACAAGAGTCTATGATCAACCACAAGAGATAAACACATGTCACTAGCATGTAGGGGTGTCTAAGGGCCATGAATGTGCAAGAGAAAACCGGCCAAGAAGGTCACAAGTGCGAAAAACAGCCAACAGCAAGTTGCTGTCGCTGGGCGCACCCTCGCGTAGCGCGAGGGGCTGTCGCGCTACGCGACGCCCTCAACTGATCAGATTTTTGTTGTTTGTTGTTGGATCGAAAGGGCAGCCGTTATAATCGACTTGTTGACTTAAATTATCAGTAGGGGCCTTCAATAAGTATCTAATACTATAACATACCCTACCATCATCCATTATTTCAATTGATTGCATTTACAAGACCCGAAAATAACGGTTTATCGTTCATTTCATCATGGGGTCTCATCATGCATTATCAAGTCCATTATTGTGAACCCTTTTTCTGAATTGAGGGTACATAGATGTGTAATTTAATATATCGGGTATTGGGATTTATAATTGAGGTGTTCAGAGGTAACAAATTAACATGACGCCACTTTAAATCCTACCGAAAACATCTTTATTAAATCCGGGTTTTCAACGCGTTTTTGTCTTACATGACACGTGTCGTTTTAATATTAACCCGAAATTTGCGAGGTGTTACATCCTCACCCCCTTAAAATAAATCTCGACCCGAGATTTACTGAAACAAGTAAGGGTATTTTTCTTTCGTGGTGGATTCTAACTCCCACGTGAAATCGGGACCTCTACGGGCATCCCATTTGACCTTAATAAAAGGTATATGCTTCCTTCGAAGGTTCCTTACCTGTCGATCTTCAATCGACATAGGTTTTTCAACAAATTTCAAGCTCTCGTCGATATGCACATCTGTATAGGGTATAATCACTGATTCGTCAGCGGAGTCAGCGAAACACTTTTTCAGATTGCAGATGTGGAACACATTGTGTATACTACTGAGCTCTTCAGGTAAGTTCAACTTGTAGGCAACTGACCCGACACGTTCGATAACCTCGAAGGGTCCTATGTATCTCGGGCTTAGTTTGCCTTTCTTACCAAACCGCATCACTCCTTTCCAGGGTGACACTTTAAGTAGGACTTTGTCACCTACTTCAAAGTGAAAATCCTTACGCTTTGGATCAGCGTAAATCTTCTGCCTATTCCGGGCAGCTTGGAGGTTGTTACGAATCTGGACAATCTTGTCCGTCGTTTCGAACACGATTTCCGGTCCTGATAACTGGACTTCTCCCACTTCCGCCCAACAAACTGGCGATCTACATTTTCTACCGTATAATGCCTCAAAAGGCGCAGCCTTGATGCTGGTATGGTAGCTATTGTTGTAGGAGAATTCGATCAAGGGTAGGTTCTTATCCCAGCTACCTCCCAATTCGATCGCACATGCACGTAGCATGTCTTCCAACGTTTGAATAGTACGCTCACTCTGACCGTCAGTCTGAGGATGGTAAGCCGTACTAAAGTTCAAACGTGTGCCCAAAGATTGCTGGAAACTCTTCCAAAAGTGTGACGTGTACCTAGTATCTCGGTCAGAGATAATAGCTACAGGTATGCCATGTAAGGCTACAATCTTATCAACGTACAGTTGGGCTAGCATATCGGAGCTGTAGGTCTCCTTAATGGGTAGGAAATGTGCTGACTTAGTCAGTCGGTCGACTATCACCCAGATGGTGTCATTTCCTTTCCTTGTCTTGGGTAACTTGGTGATAAAATCCATAGTTACCATTTCCCACTTCCATGTAGGAAGTTCAGGCTGTTGTAGCAAACCTGACGGTTTCTGATGCTCGGCTTTGACTTGCGCACATGTCAAGCATTTTGCTACATGGGCGGCCACAGACTTTTTCAAGCCTATCCACCAATAATTTGCCTTTAAATCCTGGTACATCTTATCAGCTCCAGGATGAACGGAGTATTTGGAACTATGGGCTTCTTGGAGGATGACATCACGAAGTCCTCCAAAAATCGGAACCCATATTCGTCCGTTTAACCGTAAAATTCCATCCTTGCTGAGGGATAGCTGTTCCTCAGTTACTCCAAGCTTTTCATTGGGATAGTTAGCTTCCAACACAGCTTCCTTCTGTGCAGCTAACAATCTCTCTATCAAGTTGTTCTTTATTTCCATGCTCTTGGCATTGATTCGGATGGGTTTCACTCTTTCTTTCCGACTCAAGGCATCGGCGACTACATTCGCCTTGCCGGGATGGTATCTTATTTCACAATCGTAATCATTAAGAGTTTCCATCCAACGACGTTGCCTCATGTTCAAGTCCTTCTGGTTGAACAGATGTTGAAGGCTTTTGTGATCAGAATAGATCACACATTTGATTCCATATAAGTAGTGCCTCCACAGTTTTAGTGCGAATACAACGGCACCCAACTCTAGGTCGTGGGTGGTGTAATTCTTTTCGTGCACCTTTAACTGGCGTGAAGCATAAGCAATGACTTTGCCTTTTTGCATAAGCACACATCCCATCCCGGTGTGTGATGCATCACAATAAACTACAAACTCCTCTAGTCCCTCAGGCAATGTCAGTACTGGAGCATTGCTCAGCTTATGTTTCAGAATATCGAAGGATTCCTGCTGCTTAGGACCCCAGTCAAACTTAATCTTCTTACGTGTCAGCGAAGTCAGGGGTGCAGCAATCCTTGAGAAGTTTTCTATGAATCGCCTATAGTATCCTGCCAAGCCTAGGAAGCTACGAATTTCTGTAGGCGTCTTTGGCTCATGCCAATTCATGACAGCTTCAACTTTAGCGGGATCTACTCGAATGCCCTGCTCACTAACAACATGTCCAAGAAATTGGACTGCTCGAAGCCAGAATTCACACTTTGAGAACTTGGCATAGAGCTTCTCTTTATGAAGTAGTTCCAGTATGCAGTGAAGATGCTTCTCATGGTCAGCTTGGCTCTTTGAGTAGATGAGGATATCATCGATGAAAACGATGACAAATTTATCCATGTAAGGCTTACAGACGCGATTCATGAGATCCATGAATGCGGCTGGTGCATTTGTGAGCCCAAAAGGCATCACTAGGAACTCGTAATGACCATAACGAGTCCTAAATGCCGTCTTGTGCACATCTTCATCTCTAACCTTCAATTGATGGTAGCCTGACCTCAAGTCAATCTTTGAGAAGAAACTTGCCCCTTGAAGTTGATCGAACAGATCGTCGATTCTGGGCAAAGGATACCTATTCTTGATAGTAACCTTATTAAGCTCGCGGTAGTCGATGCACAGACGCATCGATCCATCCTTCTTCTTGACGAAAAAAACTGGTGCTCCCCAAGGAGACGAACTAGGTTTTATGAAACCTTTGGCTAGAAGATCATCTAGCTGCGTCCTCAGTTCCTTCATCTCCGTTGGTGCCAACCTATAAGGCGCCCTTGCAACTGGTGCTGATCCAGGAATAATGTCAATCCTGAATTCCACTTGCCTATCTGGTGGCAAACCAGGTAGTTCTTCAGGAAATACTTCGGGGTATTCAGAAATGACTGGGATATCTCCAATCTTGGGTTTCGGTTCATCAATAATCACCTGTGCCATGTAGATGACACAGCCCTTCTTCAAACACTTTGAGTCCTTGAGTATTGACATTTTCTCGGGTAGCCCATACTGGGTATCTCCCTGGATAGTAAGTGATTCACCAGACGAAGTCTTGATTATCACTTGCTTCTTATTGCAAATAATCTGGGCCTGGTTATGTGATAACCAGTCCATACCCAAAACTATGTCGAAACCGGCTAGTTTTAAAGGAAGTAGAGACAAAGGAAAAGAGTGATTCCTAATGGATATGAAACATCCATCTAATAAGGTTGAAGCGGTTTCTATTGTGCCATCGGCTAGTTCCACCTCATACTTCACACTTAAAATTCTAACAGGTAGTTTTAACAATTCACAAAACTTACAATCTACAAACGACTTATCAGCGCCTGAATCAAATAACACTCTCGCGTAAACATCATTCACGAGAAAGGTACCTGTTATCACGTTGTCGTCCTTGACGGCTTCCTTTGCATCCATTCTGAAGACCCTTGCATTGGTCTTCCTAGCTTCTTCCGGCTTTTTGGCATACTTTGGGCAATTGCTCTTGATGTGCCCTTTTTCATTGCAACCATAGCAAGTTGCATCCTTTACTTTCTTGCAATCCACGGTTTTGTGTTCCCTGGATTTGCATAAACCACAAGCAAAAGGCTTCGATTGTGATTGAGAGTTGGATTCAAACCTGCACTTGCCAAAGTGCTGCCTCTTGCAGATTTTACATTTGGGTTTTTCACCCGACTGCTGGCCATCCCTCCTAAAACCTGACCCTTTCTTCTGGTCATTGTTCCCCTTCTGTTTCTTGTCTGTACGACGTGAGTTGTCATCCTCACGCTTCCTCTTTTCGGTGTCACTTTTCCTCTGTGACCTTTGCCTAACAGCATCCAAGGTAAGGGACAATGAAATGTCCGTTACTGACCGAAAAGTAGTTGGTCTCGAGGCCTTCACATTCGCCTTGATCTCCGGTTCCAACCCTCCAATGAAACGAGCTATACGTTTAGGCTCCGGAGTTACTAAGTAAGGAACCAACCTCGACAAAGTGTTGAAACTGGTTAGGTAGGCCTGACAGTCAAGGTTCTTCATGACCAGCGCCAGGAAGTCAGATTCAATTCTCTCAACCTCATGTTGAGGGCAGAAATTTTCTTTGATTTGTGCCATGAACTGCTCCCAGGTCATGTTGTATAATGGAACCTTTCCTGTAGCCTGGATCAATGATCTCCACCAGGCTAGGGCTTCTCCTTTGAACGACTGTGAGACAAACTTCACAATATCCCTTTCATGGCAACCACTAATATCTACCACAGTATCCATTTCATCCATCCACGTCATGCAATCCACAGCTCCTTTTTCCCCATTGAAGTCTCTGGGTTTGCACGACACAAAGTATTTATAAGTGCACCCTCTATTACGGGGTCCTTGATCCTGAATGACCCTCTGGGATGGAGCACTCCTTCGGTTTGACGAGTGGTGAGAATTACTGTTGTGGGCAGTGTGGGTCCTGGAGGGTGTTCTAGTGTGTGATGCAGAATGGGTCCTCGTATGGGTACCACTTGATCCATGGTGCTGTCTACCCATAGCTATATTAACCGCATTATTTATCATAGCTTGCAACTCTGGACCTGCTACGTTAACTTGGGCATTTTCAGGCACTATTCCTGGGTGACTGTTGACCTCGTTTGAGTCTGCCATGTTTCTTGAACTGTAACACATTGGCAATAATTTATTGGTGAGTTTATTTTAGAATTGTCTTTTATGGAAATTTTTATTAACCGCGGTAAACATAGACCATATATGGTTAATTTATTTCTCACATTTATTTAGGATTTCTAAAATAATTTATCCTAATTATAAGACAATAATAGTTTTATTAGCACAAAAGGCCTAGTCACAGGGACAATTTAAATTATAAGCTATGAATTCAAAGAATCAAGGCTTTTTAAGGTTTGAACCTAGTTCATTACCTTTATCAGACAGGGTCACAGACTAATACTGTCTTTTGTCTCATATGAACACGAGAAGGGCCCGTAGGCATTATATTACCAAGTATGGTTAAAATATGATCATCTTAATTGATGATGTAAACCTAGGATTCAGAGATCATTAAACTAGGTTAGGAATCTTTTAAAGAATTCCTTTATAATATGACGTATGTGATTTTAACGAATCACTTCTGTCAGGAGTGTTAACATGTTTTAAGATGTTAACAGGAAATTGAATCTTTTAGACAGGTCTTACCATTTTGGCCCGGTCTTATATTTGACACGAGGCTAGGGTTCACACTTTTAAGATCCTTAATTAATTAATTTCATAGGCAGATTAATTGAAAAGGAATGATTTTAATTTATTTCATTTTATACATTATATATGCACATATGGCAATTATGAAATTTATAAAACAAACATTCCATTAATCTATTATACTATTACACACAGCCCTAAACGGGTCTTTTACTAATAATAAACTTACCCACGCAGGGGTTTAAACCAGTACATGCCCACGCAGGGGTCTTACAGAAAGATGTGCCCACGCAGGGGCTAAATAGAAACAAGTCCTCGTATGGGACTAAGTACAAAAGGTAGATGTCCACGCAGGGACTACATACACATACAAATAATAAATGTCCACGTAGGGACTTGATTTTTAAAGTAGACATACACACACAAAGGATTTACTGATCCTTCTTACTCTTCCCCTTGATTAAGTTCGTCAAGGTCTTGAACATCCCCTGGTTACGCCTTCGGTCTTCCCGTGCCTCATGCCGCACCTCCCTAATACTTTGTAGGATTTCCTGATGCAGTGGTGGCGACATCTGCAGAGACGGCGGGGGTTGTTGGTAGTACGGGGGTTGTGTAGGCATCTGGTATCCCTGTGCTGGGTAGCCTACTCCCCAAGGACCTCCATACGGTCCCTCCTGGTTAAGGGCGTTGTAATTAGTTGCTACCAAATACGGGTCGGCTTCAGCGTATCCGAGGTTAGGGTGAGTCGGTGGCTCAAACGGGTTGTACATCGCAGGGCCCGTGTATGCTGGTATCTGATTATCGAAACCCATTGGTGGTGGTTGCTGCGCGTAGGGGTTTGATGGTCCACCAATCTGTGGAACTTCTGGAAGCGGCTGATAATTTCTGCCACTTGACTGTAGAGGAGAGTTAAGGTGAAACTCTTCTCTTCGTGTGGACATCCGGGCTCCGGATCTCCTATGTCTTTGCGGCTGTGGAGGCGCCGGCTGAACTGGTGGTGGTGGAGGCGGTGGCGTAACTGCCTCAAACTGGTGATTCCCAGAGGAATCTTGATGATGCTGCTGATGCTGCTCATGCGGCGAAGAATAGTGAGGCTGATGCTGCTCATGCGGCGATGAATGGTGTGAAGGTGTATAATACCATTCTTGCCGAGTAAAGATAGCCTGGAAGCTATCTGAACCATTATAGGGTGGCCCGTGATAAATTGAACTATCCGAGACCTCGATTGGGTGGTTGGGAGTTCCTGATGCGGGCATTTCGGGGTCATCTTCCTCATCCATATCGTTTCCTCCTGAAAAATGGTCCTCCGGCCCCAATGGGTTAAAACCCACTGGTTCTGGTAGATAATCCGCCGGGTTAAACTGGCCTTGAAAAATTGGAGTGGGGTCTCCAAAAAGGCGGTGCGACATAGATCGCTGTAACGGTATTTGCGAATGGTGGGGGTCTCGAGGCTCATTTTCTGATTGTGGCCCGTATGAGTCTTGAGCGGGAGTCGTAGAGCTGTTCGAAACCGACCGTCTCGCCGGTTGAAAGAGACCTCTCAGGTTCCGCCGAGTACCATCACTCTCGGCAGGTGTAGGAGCTCGTGTATTGGACGGCCCAGCTTCATGGTCGTTGGGGGCGGTGGTCGGCCCCTTTCCTCCTCGTCCTCGCATACGTAAAAATCTTGGAGGCATTTTCTCTGTTATACCTGTCAACAAAACATAAGATAACAAATAACAAAATATAAAGTTTTAGAGGACAAAACAAAAACCGAATAGGGTGGAATTTGTCTTATGTTATAAGTCTAGACTCGAAAGTTTAAGTATGTGCAATTGTGTAACTGAGATTAAACACAATAAGGCTAGTGTTTAATTCACTCAGAGTTGGCTCTGATACCAACCTGTCACACCCCGGATTTCCACGTGTCACCGGTGGGCCCGGTGGGGGAGTATCGTGACGTGGTTGGCAACATAATAGTCAAACAACACAATATTTAAATGCACAGCGGAAGCAATATATAGATTTAATTCAACCAATCGATATTGTAATATGAAGTATCACAAATAGTCGAATATAATCCACAGGTAGATCAAAATTAAAAAGGAAACAAATGTTCAACAGATATGACATCAAAGCTGGCGAGACTTAATGTGGATGCTAGGAGACAAGCCAGCCTATTTCGCGTAGTACCTGCACTCAATCTTTTTAAGAAAATACGTCAGTTTACACTGGTAAATACTATCAACTGACTCATTTTGAAAAGAGTTTAAGAAATGCATTTAAGGCACAAGGCACAAATATTTTATAACTTGGGATAATTATTTAATATATAAGCTTGTAAAGGATTTACATGTTTCTTATGCGTTCAGTAGCCCGGATCGAGCCGGGTTAAAGATCAATTAACACACCACTTTAATTATGAGACACTACAGGTGTACGCCTACACCTGAGTGCTAAGGTCGTGGCCATTTCGTAAAATGATGCCAGGGATATCCGGGACACGGTCATTAACCCCCCAAAGGCTTTAAGCAACAAAACAAATTAAACGGAGACATCTCAATAATTTAACCATAATAAGATTAAATATTCGACGCCCGACCAAGCGGTATTTTATATACCTTACCCAAGCCCGTATAGGGAAATAAGTTAAAAGTATTTACCTGAGCAAGTATAGTTCAAAATCAGCGAGTGCGGTATCTTTTACTGGTTCTCCTAATCTGGAACGAAGGTTTATAATAACCTATTAGAATACTAACGGATCTTTAATTAAGCTTAAGCTTAGACCGGTTAGTTTTAAGGATACGGTTCGTACGCACGATTAAGCGAAGACCGGATAGAATGTGATTTAGACCCGACAAGTTTGAGGACTTGTTTAATATGGGTTTATTATCCACATTCTGGATTTGAGATAAAAATGATATCGTTTGACCCGTTTCGGCTAGTTTATGCAAACTAGTTACATAAACCGAACCGAACGCGTATAATGCATAACGGGTAACCGAAAGGGTCGCGAACAGGTTTCCTAGGTTAATACGTCTTAAATATGTGGTGATATCATTATGATATCTTCCATAATGCCCATAACGAGTTTAATCCCTAAATACGCCCCGTAGGGGTATTTTGGTCATTTTAAGAGTTATAAAAGAGATTTATAGTACTTCTGAGATACGAGTCTGGTTAAATCAGAAAAAACATCTTAACTTAACAGGTTATGTCTAATGGTATTAAGTCTTACGTGGCAAAATGGTTTTAATACTAAACTACGCGTTTAATACGCGTATAAAGCCGTTTTAAGCGACGTACGGGTTAAAATACCAATCTGAGTTTTCTAATCAGCAAAACAGGTTCAAAATGCTATATTTATTATTTTAAATCAGTGGCAATTGGATTGGTATCAATCGGGTTTGTAAAACTCGTTTTATGGCTTAAAAGGGCATATTCGGTGTTAACCGAATCAATGCGATAAGCCTAGCTTAAGACCAGCTTAAAAATAATTAAAAATCTCCAAAAATCCTAAAATATTATTTAACATCAGCGGGTAATAGTTTTGGTACCGAAAATCGGGTTTAGATAGGCTATGCGTTAATCGCGCCGTTTAATTAATAAAAATCTTATTATTTACGCAAATGCGCATATCTCCTAATCTAGACCTCCGCTTGACGTGAAAATTTACGTACATGCTAAATAATCAGTAACTAGGATTATTGTATTTCCACATTTTCAAAATACTCGTTATAAGGTCATAAGGGCGTTATGGTCCAATTTAAGCGATTAACGGAAACGTGTGCATGCATCGGATAATCAATGCAATAAGTACAGAGACTTATACTAGCATGTAACCCAACCCTAATGAGACTTTAAGGTATGTCTAATACTTACTAAAACGGGTCAGAACCGAAGTCAACGCAAAAGTCAAGGTTTTGCGCCTTTCGGTTCCGAACCGGGTTTAAATAGAAATTTGTCGAGTCGGGCAAGCGCAAACAAGTTTTTATACTTATTATCAAATTATATTAAGTTTAAAACAGGTTGCACGCCTCGCGGATTGCTAGTCGTGCATTAAATCATAAATGTCAATTCTGTTGACTTTTTCGGTCAACGTTTGACCCGACAAACGACCTAGTTAGGTCTGGAATTGGTACTTGCCCTTATAAGGGTTTAATACCCATATAATTACCTATCTAATGGTACTTTTAATTCGGGTTACGACTGAGCTATCGATAACTAAACCCGAAGTCAACCGTTTAATACGATATGTTGACTTTTAAGCTAAAAACTAAACTAGAATTAATTTAGAAGGGATTAGAGACTTACTAGATGATTAGTGGATGACTAGGAAGGCTCTTGATCAGTTTGCAAGCTCTCCAATAATCAGAATGCTTGGAATGATTTGTGAATGAATGTGGTGAATGAATGGGTCTTCTTATAGTGGGTTTACACACCACAATCCCTTGACACAAGAGTCTATGATCAACCACAAGAGATAAACACATGTCACTAGCATGTAGGGGTGTCTAAGGGCCATGAATGTGCAAGAGAAAACCGGCCAAGAAGGTCACAAGTGCGAAAAACAGCCAACAGCAAGTTGCTGTCGCTGGGCGCACCCTCGCGTAGCGCGAGGGGCTGTCGCGCTACGCGACGCCCTCAACTGATCAGATTTTTGTTGTTTGTTGTTGGATCGAAAGGGCAGCCGTTATAATCGACTTGTTGACTTAAATTATCAGTAGGGGCCTTCAATAAGTATCTAATACTATAACATACCCTACCATCATCCATTATTTCAATTGATTGCATTTACAAGACCCGAAAATAACGGTTTATCATTCATTTCATCATGGGGTCTCATCATGCATTATCAAGTCCATTATTGTGAACCCTTTTTCTGAATTGAGGGTACATAGATGTGTAATTTAATATATCGGGTATTGGGATTTATAATTGAGGTGTTCAGAGGTAACAAATTAACATGACGCCACTTTAAATCCTACCGAAAACATCTTTATTAAATCCGGGTTTTCAACGCGTTTTTGTCTTACATGACACGTGTCGTTTTAATATTAACCCGAAATTTGCGAGGTGTTACAATCAGTGAGTGGGTGGCCAGTCGCCAGTCTTCGGGAACCACCAGGGGCACAACTTTATCTCCATTTCTCTCTCTCTCTCTATCTATACATCATCTACACACACAAGTGTGTATTTTGTGCAGGTTGGTGTGTTTGAGAGAAACAAGCGGGGCTAGGGTTTTGCAAAAGTGAAAGGGAAAAGAGAAAGAGAGGTTATATAGCTAGGGTTTGGGTAGGTGGGTCGGGCTTAAACCGCGTATACTAACCGGGTTTAACATTCCCGCTCGTTTGTGTTTTTATAAAATAAATATAATAAAATATATTTAATAGCTTAATTCAAAAGGGATTTTTACATATTTCTCCCTCCTAAGCCACCTTATTACATATTTTCCCAAATAAAAAAACTAGAGTAAACTTCCGTTTTGCTACCTGTGGTTTGGTCATTTTAACGGTTTTACCCCAAACCTTTAAAAATAGCCATTTTACTCCTTAATCTTTTGGTTTTATCACCAGTTTGCTCCACGGTCTTAACTCCATCCATATTGTATGTTAACTGAAAGGGTTTTTTGGTAATTTCAAGAAATAAAATAAGGGTACTTTGGTAATTTAATATATACACACACACATAACAGTCAAACTTTCTCCGTCTTTTAACCGACCACTTTTCTCCCTCTTCTAACCGGCAACCGCCACCATCCAGCAGCCACTGCCTACCATCACCACCATCTCGCCATCACCACCACCTTCTACTGTCACCTGCCGGCTGCCACCACATCAGCCACCCCCTATCGGAACACCCTAAAACAACCATAAAGTATAAACATCATCCACCACCGTCACTTGCCACCACATCAACCATAACAAGATCAAAAATCTAGATATGAACCAAAAAAGATGTGTTTTAGTAAAGAAAAACCCCTAACTTAAACCTAGTTTCACCGTCTCCCTCTCTCCCATTCAAACCCACCATTATTAATACCACCAGGCCGCCACCATCACCCGCCTAAGAACCTGTAAATGGAACCAAACTGCCACGATTACCCACCGATGAACCTGCAAATTGAAGCCCCAATCGCACCTGGCAAAGAGCCCCATGGAATCGATTGAAAAACGATTCAATATCACGGTGTGAGAGCCGTTAGCGCAGTGTCGTGCATATCTAATGATCTGATTTCAGATCTGGTTTTGGAAGAGATGTTGGGTTAGAAGAGGTCGTGCTGAGATGGTAGTGGGTGTTGACAGGCAGTGATGGGGGTGGTGCTTACCATCAAGAGAGCGCGAGAATGTGTAAGGTGGGTTGGGGTGGTCGACTAGTGGAGTTGTGGTGGTGGTGGTGTTGAGGGTTGGGGTTGGTGATGTCTGCTAAAAGTCCAATTTTCTGCGAAAATGAGAGGGCTGGGGTTGGTGATGATTACATATATTTATATATTTTGTTTATATTGAATATCAATAAAGAAATGGATTTAAGGAATTAATAATGGATTTTAAAAAAATCAATTTAAATACATATTTATAGAATTACCATAATACCCTTATCTTTAACAAACATTTTAGACAGAGTTAGGGGCGGGGAGTGAAATGAAGATAAGTTAAATAGATCAAGGAGTAAAATGGATATTTTTAATGGTTTGGAGCAAACCCGTTAAAGTAAGCAAATCACAGGGAGCAAAACAGAAGTTTACTCAAAAAACAATTACATATTTCCCCATTTTTTTAGAAATTACCCAATTACCCTTGTGAAAACCCACTATCCATCAGTTGGTTTCATCTTCATCTAGTATGCGTACGATACAACAAAACCCTACTCCAGACCATCGACCTTTTGCAGCCAAATCTGGCGTTCGTTTCATCGTATCTTCTACCTTCGGTACTGACGACGCAGCCAAATCCTACGTTCGTTTCATCGGTTCGTTTCATCAATTTGTTCCAGGTATGTATATCAATCGAGTTTTATTGTACATATTCAATCGAGTTTTATGTTAGTTAGTACATATTCAATCAAGTTTTATGTGCATCAATACATTCAAACGACTAAAGTCCCAAACTATGTCTATATCCAAACTGCAGACTATTAGAAACCAATTATTGCATATTAGATTATGTCTACTTGAATAATAACTCTAATTATTGAAAGCAAGCTTACAACAAAAGTTCATAAATTATATTTATTTAGTATTCATAATCGAGAAATATATTGGAACAATTGTATAGCAAAAGTGTATATTAAATTATGATTTAATATCTTGTCATTGGGTATATGTATTGGAACAGCACACATATTTGTATGTATTTTGTTATTGAATGGTCCAAACTGCAGAGTATCACCTACTGTGTGTTGTCTTTTAAATTATGGATGTGTATTATAACATGTCGATGGTGGATTCCATACCGGTTCCGCAAAATGATTATAACATGTTCAGGCCTTAACAAGTAAAAAGGGACGAGGAAAGAGTACAAAAAAACGTGAAAGTAATTAGTCAAAGTTGAGTGATTGATTTTGAATTTTTGGTATTGTATTTGTACTTCTTAAATTTTACGAAACTTTATGTTTTTTTTAACCGAATTGATTATGAACAAGTAAGGATTACATTTTAATGAAAGTTTGTGTTTTTTATTATGAGTATTATTGTTTTATTTGTATTGTTTGACAAGTGTAACAAGTAAAAGAATTGGGGAATACTACACAAATTGAGTAAATATGTAATTGATTGATGATATTAGAAAGGGGAAATATGTAAATATTCATTTAATAGTTCATTAAGGGTAAAATAGTCATAAATAAGAGTTATTTTAATGAAAAGAGGAAATATGTAATATATATGGGTTAGGGAGGGGAAATATTTTTTTTTGTTTGGGGAAATACGTAAGAAAGCGGCTTAGGAGGGGGAAATATGTAAAAAAACCCAATTCAAAATGAATATGTACAAATCATATAAATAAAAATATACACTTGTATACAAATGTGTATTGAATTTGTGGTGAGCTGTCACTGTGATTGTCAATTAAATGGCGTATTTGCTCGTTATATGTTGCTATTATTTAGTAAATAATAATACATAGTATTTCCACAGGTAACTTTACGTAATCAACCAGGGTCGAAAATACGGGTTGTCACAAAATCAGTTTTATAACATTATTAGACATGTTCAAACATTTCTAACTCGTCATTTCTAGTTTAGCGCTTTTATTTGGGTCGTAAGTTGAGCGGTTCGACCACCGCTTTGACTTTCGAATCCGACCCGTTTGGTCGATCTTAAGATTCGACCAAGCACATTTTTATGATCATAGTTGTATAGGGAATAACCCTTTAAGGTGATACCTTATGGTCATAAGGTTTGGTTAGTTGTATGATGAGTTGATCTTTAAGTACTTAAAAATGACCAAAACGCCCTTTTTGCGCAAAAAAATGATTTTAAACATAAGTAACCGAAGTTTTGACATATAAAATGATGATATAACATTATCAAAAATGTTTTGGCAATCGCTTAAGCATATCACGAATTTGAAAAATGAAAATTCAGCGTTAAAGTTTAAGTGGACAATCATATCGGCAATCGCTTAGACCTGTCTGAATAAGTTCGTGCCGAAAAGTGTTGGTCCGCCTGAGAACGATTTTGATCCCATTGCAATTGTAATTGTATATTATAGCTGTTGAGTAAGTTCTTTGTTTATTTGCGTTTCTCTTTATGTTGAAATTAAAAAAAAATTAGAAAATTCAAAAACCGAAAAATAGTGTCCTATTTCTTAAAATCAAAAATCCAAAAAATAGAGTGTTTTGTTTGTTTTTCTTAAAATTTAAAAAAATTATTAACCGTTCTTGAAAAATTTGACTGATCATCAAAAGGTTGAAAGAAATTTGGATTGTGAAATCCGAGTACAAGTACTTGGATGTACCAAGTGTTCACATGGTACTTTCCTCTGCTGCATAGAAATGTTTGCTTATGTATTTCTGAGAAAATTGCATAACTTGATTTCAATCAAGAAACAGGGGTTGATAAAGATTGAGATGTTGTTAGTTGATGACAAAGCATAAAGCATCACAACTGTTGGTGCACACATCTGTCAACTTCGTCTTATATCGAGTCTCGGGTTTGTTGCGAAGTTGTTCAAGCATGATGTCATGATGACATCATCAAAGTGACATCATCAATGACATCATCACAAGAGTCAATGATGACATCATCACAAGCGACAAATCAGATTACTATATTTGAAGGCTTTCGCTTGAAATTGTTAAATGTTAATGCATGTGTTTCGCTTGAAGATATTTAGGAGGTTTCGCTTGAAGCCAACATGTATGCTTCAAGCGAAAGCTGAATACTATAAATAGGAGAATTGTCATTTCATTTGTAACAGTTTTCTCAGAGTGATACCGAAGTGCTGCCGGTATACCTTTCGACTGTAAACACTGTTATATCAATACACAAGAGGTTTAAAGTGATAAACAAGCTGTTTCATCGTCAGTTTCTTAGTTTCCGCCTCTGAAACGGATTAAATCTCTTCTGAACGACTCGTTTGGGTCTCAAAACGATCCTACAAGTGGTATCAGAGCTCAGGAGGAAGAGATTTCGCAAAAACAGCTCGTTTTCATCACTAATTCTGTTTCTACACCATTCTTTTTCGAAAATTAAAATTTTTCACGGATAAAATTGCCTCAAATTTTCATATAGTGTGCGTAAACATGTATTAACAAATCCTGTAAAGTTTCAGATCTAAAATTGACTTAAAAATGGGTTAAAATCATCTGCTCGCTTGAAAGTTATTCGTTCGATATTTGCTGACATCATATTCCTTTCGCTTGAAAATTTGATACCGAGTTTGAAGCGAAACGCAGGCTTTCGCTTGAAATCAACAGTTTGCTTGAAAATACGTGTACCGCTTGAAAAATTGTTTGAGATATATCTGACGTAACATTCTGATCGAGGTTGTCAGTTAGTTGAGACAAGAAATCACGAGTTCTTGTGTCAGTTTGCACGAGCTATTAAATATTTGCATGTGATAAAGTGCATCGAGTTGGTCCTTTCAAGAATTGCATGTGAATTCAATAGAGTTGTCGGCCATTAATGTGCATGTGAATTGAGATTAGGATCAAATAGTTTGAACATCACCGACCCATGTGCTTTGACTAAAGGAATTGTCAGGAAGCATATATTGATCGGCCCAATGAGATAATTGTTGCAAGAATTGTTGTCGGCACTTGTGAACTCAAAGTTATCAGCTGATTATATTGAAATTGATTAATTCATTACGTACACATTTTAATCAAATTGTCAGCCCATGTTTCGAACGGCCCAAGTATAGTGTTGATTGATTAAAGTTCACGGCCCAAGTATAGTGTAGTTTGATTTTGAGCAGCCCAAGTTTTGAAGGTCCAAACAGTGTGGTCAGTTTGCGTGAACAAGTTCATTGCGGCCCAATCAATACATCTAACAGATTCTTTAGCACGTGAAATGTTGATGCTGACCTATGTGTTTTGAATTTGAATAATTCTTTCTCGGCTCATTATTCAAGATAGATGTCAGTTCACATGTGATATATTCTCGACCCAAGTGACTTGGTTTAGTGAGATACATAGTTTGTATTTGATCCGGGTCATAGCTGTAACACCTGTGCCTCCACGGCCATCAAACAAATACCAAACCAATGAAATATTATATTTCATACTTGGGATTTGTAAAAATATGTGTATCATTTGCACATATCAATTCTCGTTCAATTTCAAACTCTAAATCGCTTTCTGGAAGGTTATACGCGCACCGATGCGTAAATATAACCAGTTTAATGCAACGAACACTCCGGAATAGTGAAATAGGCTTAACATACCTTAAATAACCTTTACATAACTTAGAAATAAGTTTTGGAAGGTTTGGTGTGGTGAAATCAAAGTTTAATCGCTTACAGGGACTAAATTTGACAAACTGCGAAAGTATGCCAATTTGAACTGTAACAGACATTCCGGAACATGACCATAAGTTAAACATACCATAAATATCCTTTACATAGCTTAGAAATAGGCTTTGAGGTGTTCGGTGTGCTAAAATAAACTTTTGGGTCATTCAGGGACTAAAAGTGTCAAAAAGTGCACAAGTTTGCATTTTCGCGCATAACTCACATTCTGAATACATCCGGACATCCAAAAATTTATGTAAGCACTATAATATTTTATTTTAGTGTTTGGCATAAGAAAAATCCATTTGTCGCGTCATTTGGATCGTTTTTCGCGCTTATGCGCATTCCGTCGTAATTAAGCGAACATCGCGTTCGTACGGCTAAACGAACCGACATCCGAGATATTTTTGAACACATTTTAAGTTCCCTATACTTTAACTTCATTTTATAGCTTTGAAATGGGGTTAACGGGCCTTAAACGTGTCGAAAATGGGCTGATTACACTGCAGGGACCAAAAATGAAATTCTGCCAAACTTGTATGGCTACGATGCGTAGCACTATTTTGCTACGATGCGCAAGGGGTCCCCAGAACAGATAATATCAACCAGTCAGCAGATTATCAGCTGATTAAACCACAACCACAAGTTCTAACTTGACCTTTCAGCTGATTTAGGATCATTTTCAGTAACCACAACATTTTGACAAATGTACGCACGAGATTTAGGCACGATATTCGACAAACGATCTTAACGGTTCTCCGAAATCTATAAATACCCATCACATTTCACTTCATTTCTCACAAGAATCTTATCATTTGTGCTCTAAGTTGAAACCTTTGTTTCATACCTGAGCTATTTTGATCTAGATTAGCATTCGGGGACCCTTCGTAAGTGTTCCTTCGTTCTTTTATTGCTTTTCGAGTCCGAAAGTCAAACTTTGTTTGACTTTCTGCATTGACCAGTTTATGGTCGATGCGAAGTTCGTTTGAACTTCATAACGTGAGCGTGATCACGATGGTTATAGTCCTTAGTGACTATACCTACTGATTACCACGTTATCTAGGCTCAGTGACGAGCCGTAGTTTCGGTCAGAATACGTATTCTTGCGTATTTTGTAACCAAACTACTCTTAGGTA
Organism: Helianthus tuberosus; assembly: GCA_030545235.1. Taxonomy (NCBI): domain Eukaryota; kingdom Viridiplantae; phylum Streptophyta; class Magnoliopsida; order Asterales; family Asteraceae; genus Helianthus; species Helianthus tuberosus. Next base: position 185,752,482 of record CM060358.1, on the reverse strand, counting down.
TCACAACCGTTTGTTGTGATACCAAACCTGCTTTCTAAACTTAGTTAAGCATGTTTTAACATGCTTAGCTCGTCACTTTTAGTTTAGTGCTTATATAGGGTCGTAAGGTAAGCGATCTAAACAATCGCTTATACTTTCGAACCCGACCCATTTGGTCGATCATTAGGATCCGACCAAATACATTAGGTGACCCTAGTATAGGGCATAACCTTCCGAGGTTATACCTTATGGTCACATTGTTTAAGTAGTTGTATGATAGGTAGTTTATATGCCTTAGGTAAATTACCAGAATACCCTTTTCATGTATAATTGGTAATTAAGCATATGTAACCTAAACTTTTGTCACATAACTGATTATGTAACATGTTTAGGCATATAACACTTGTCATAGGACTAGTTAGACGGTCCGAACGCGTTTTACGCGAACGACACGTTAAAGTAGCATAAGCTACCTAAACGGGTCATAATGGGTCGTAAATACTTAGGTTAAGTTCCATTTAGTATGTAGGCTTTGTTAAACCATATCACATGAGTTCCTACACTCATTTGGTTTACGAACCCTCTTGCTACCCAGTCTTCCGATTTAGGTCCGGGTTAATTATGTAGTTACCTATATTAGGTACCGTTTGATTTCCAGGACTCCTCTAGCTTACTTGGTAGTTGTTCAAGACTCCTAAGCACTCTCAGGCGAGTACATTATTCCCCTCTTTTACTGTTTTCAACTGTTTTGGGGTGACTCATATGTGCTAAATACTTTATCAATGATTTCAATAACAATTACAATGTGGTTTCAAGAACGATTACAATAATTTCAATAACAATTACAATGTAGTTTCAAGAACAATAACAAGGGTTTCAAGAACGATTTCAATGGTTCAAAAACTAATTACAAATTTCAATAAAGTGAACGAACTTGTTGGTTGTAGTTACATAACCAATGACATTCATTAGCAATGATCAAGCCGACCAGTATTAGGTTATGGTACCATAGGATCTGACAAATCCCGTTATTCTCTATACCCATGGTTATGTGTGGGTATTTTGGGTAACGACTGAATCTGTAATTATTAACTTATCCTTTGGTAAGGGTTTGTTAAGAACGAGAACGAGAGCGAGTTGGAACGAGGAACGCGTCAAGAAGGTTTGAATGTTATTAGAGAATCGACCATAAAGTAGTTCACAATTAAAACAAGAACGATTTGAATGATTAAAACAAGAACGATTAGAACGATTAAAACAAGAACGATTTGAACGAATGGGTAACGATTGGGTAAACATCTGGACATGATTTACATTCGATCATGCATTTCCACGAAACATAGTATTGATTTAAACCAAGTTTTACTTCAATAATTTGTTTTGTGCGTTTCACCTATGGTTTAGTTGATGCACTTCACTAGCCATACATATAATTTTGGTTATACATTATATGATTTACATCTTGACATGAACACTTTGACATAATATCCAATACATTTGACAATTGGTTTGGACATATACATTTTACATTGTTGGTTTGGTTTGATTAAGTGATTAAGTAATGAAGCGTGTGTAATATGATACAAGCATGGTGGATACACCGCTGGTACTTCCTATATATAAGTGTTTGTATGGTATTACATATCGTAGCATTATTTGAATCATTTCAGTTTGAGACATAGAACATTTTATACAAGTAACATACTTTTCACAAGACATGTATTTACAAACAACTTATCTTATATAAACTCATTTTACATGGTTATTCATTTAATCATGCATTATTCTCTTATTATACATATCACCTGAACTTATTATTTTTCAAATGATTTACAAAGACAAAGCAAATTACAAGGTTCATGACTAAACATTTTCTTAAACAGAAGTCATGAATCTTATTTTCAAAAAACCTATGTACTCGCCAGCATTTCTTTGCTGACCTCGTTTTCACATATGTTTCAGGTATTGTTGGATGATATCGATTGATAAGATGCATGCTCACATAGGACTGGACAAGGCCTTAGTGACTCAATAACAATGATAGACTATGTTTAAATAGTGTATTTAGATTTCAAGACGATGTAATTATTCAATGTTTAATAAAACGAAACACTCTTTGGTATCCATGGTTATGAAACATTAATTCTGTTGCAACACGCCCCGATGTTTTCGCCACGTTTTGTTGTTCTACGTGGTCGGGGTGTGACAGAAAAAATGGTATCAGAGCCAATGGTTATAGGGAATTAGGTTATTAGTAATGCTTTGACCTAGTCTATAACCTTCTTAGGACCCTAACGCGAGTTTACTTGCGTTTAGTCATAAAACAATACTGTCACCTATCCTTAGGTGACAACCACAACAAGAACATAAATTTCAAAACCGCTTTGATAACTAATCATCTGTTCTAGGATGATTGATTACTAGGTTTTGAACTCTCAGTTATATGGTTTTGAACCCCTTTGAGTTTTCAAAATTTCGTCAAGGTTTTGGGTTTTAAATAATGTGAACACGTGCAAACTGGAAGGGTGAATGCCTGTATTCTGGGTTTTCTGTCTAGGCAAGCACTTCGTATACATCTCATCAGACGCGAGACCAGTTGTGCTTACCTGGGAATTCTTAGGGTGAGTGTTCACTTATAGGCGAGCATGTCTTCGCGATACATTATTTTTGACCCATTTACTTTGAATTGTCACCATTTCATTTGTTTGCCTTAGGTAACAAACAAATGATCGCAATCTTCATGCGTTATCATTCTGTTTTGATTGTCCAATAATCTTCCACCTGTTTCTCCCTATGCCTTTCTTTTTCTTCAAGAATGTCTCTTCATCACGATGACGCCCAGATATCTGAGCAAGCAGCCAAAATTCGCTCAGCGAATAGGCGAAGTAGTCCTGAAGACTGTTGAATTAGCTACTGCCATGTATCATCTCCAGGATGAAGCCACTCAAGAGTCAACAAGGCAGGCAGGACCTAGTCAGGCGACAACACCATCAGCCAATAAACCAATCGAGGAATCAAAGACCATGGATGAACGATCCCCTAAGAAGTCAAAGAAGCGAAAGGCTTCTCAGAACTTCGCCATGGTCGCTCACAATGGTAAAGCAGTCCCCAACCAACCAGCTCAACCCCCTGCTAGGTGTGTATGGCTTTTCCTATGATACCTACATCAAGGAACTATGTACCTTACAAACTACTCTTGTGATTTCTCTCTTTCAAATGATTGCTCATGATTCCCTCAAAAATTTTAAGTACTCGTTTCACTCTAAGAAACAAAGTACAGAAAATTAAGTGACATTATGAGTAATCGTGCTTTTCGCACATCTGTGCCTTTAAATCCTTGGTTAGATAACTAAGGGTATTTTCAAATCTCATACCCATTACGTTTTGATTTTTCAACATACACAGTACCAGTATTTCAAAACAATCTTCATGATCTCAAAACATTTCATATAGTTTGAAAACAATTTTTCTAGATGCATTGTCTATGTTATTTCAAAAACATTGGCCATGTTATCAAAACCAACCTTTCTAATTTCAAAATATTTCATATAGTCTGAAGACAATATTAACACAATACATTTTCTGATCAAGTGCATGATTTCGAAAAGCATCATTCATGTCTTTCAAAAAAACCTTATACATAATTTCAAAATTCATCTTGCATGATTTTAAAACATTTTTGTAAATATATCTACCTAATACACCTACTTTATGATTTCAAAAAGTATTATATATAAGGTTTCAAAAAAACGTTAAACACATTTTTTCTTAAAAGAACCCCATGCATAGTTTTCAAAAAAAAAAATATTTTCCTCATACATTGACTTAACCTTCAAAATTCTGCTTCATATGTCGCCTTGACATATCAAGCATCTCAACTTCATAAGCATTTTACATCATGTTTTGACCTAAGCACATCCAGTGCAAGGTTTCAAAACATCTTCAACTTCTAAAATTCATATGGGATCTTTTTATCTTTACAATTAGATCCTTGTAGATGATTATCGTTCAAATCAGAGTCCTTAATTGGATTCCTTATGTACCTTAATTCGAACACTTCGGTTCCTAGTAATCGAAATCGAATTTTCTTTTTGAATCTTTCTATCTTTATAGTTGGATTCTTGGTAACGTTTAAAGTACCAAATGAAATCCACGGAATGGATTCCTAGTGTGCTTTAAATGCATGTACGCAATTTACAAGACAAATTAACAAACAATTTTGTGGTTATGTGGCTATGTGTTTTTCTTTTATGCATTTTGGGTTTTCTTCATTACATTTTGTGTTTTTGTATACTCTGGATATTCGTTATCCAAATCCTCGCAGGATCTTTCATATCTCCATATGAGGGATTCATAGTAGGATATTCAAAAAGGTACTACCTTAAATCCTTAATGGGCTTCTATGTAAGAGTTAAGACCCTTGGATTATATAGTACTACTCCATGATTCATAAGAGACCCTTTAGTGGTCTAGTCAAAAAGATTGATTCACAATTTGGTTAAAGAACGACATCTAGTGATGTAGCTGAACAGACTCCTTGATAGTCTATTTAGATCATTTAATGATTTAATTAAAAGGATTCTATGGCGGTCTAGTCACACTCATCACAGGATTGTTCATTTGGTTTCACACTACACATTATAAAATAGACTGTGTGAACTGTGCAAGGAATTGTCTGATTATGGACGCGTACATAATTATGAAATTTAGTGCACAGAAACACAGTAAGGTTTATTATGTGTAAGAACCGATAGTGACAACAATAACAAAATGAGAACGATGTAATGGAGGTATGGTGGACGCACCAATGACGCTTTATATACTTGTATATAAGTGTCCCTCTTACATTGCGAGCATAATGTTATTAAGGTTACTAAAAGTTCAGAACCCTAACCAACGTTGTTCGATCTTTTCAACTTCATATTTCCAAGCTCTCACAAGTTTCCTCTAAATAAATTTCGGGACGAAATTTCCTAAAGTAGGGGAGACTGTAACACCTGTGCCTCCACGGCCATCAAACAAATACCAAACCAATGAAATATTATATTTCATACTTGGGATTTGTAAAAATATGTGTATCATTTGCACATATCAATTCTTGTTCAATTTCAAACTCTAAATCGCTTTCTGGAAGGTTATACGCGCACCGATACGTAAATATAACCAGTTTAATGCAACGGACACTCCGGAATAGTGAAATAGGCTTAACATACCTTAAATAACCTTTACATAACTTAGAAATAAGTTTTGGAAGGTTTGGTGTGGTGAAATCAAAGTTTAATCGCTTACAGGGACTAAATTTGACAAACTACGAAAGTATGCCAATTTGAACTGTAACAGACATTCCGGAACATGACCATAAGTTAAACATACCATAAATATCCTTTACATAGCTTAGAAATAAGCTTTTAGGTGTTCGGTGTGCTAAAATAAACTTTTGGGACATTCAGGGACTTAAAGTGTCAAAAAGTGCACAAGTTTGCATTTTCGCGCATAACTCACATTCTGAATACATCCGGACATCCAAAAATTTATGTAAGCACTATAATATTTTATTTTAGTGTTTGGCATAAGAAAAATCCATTTGTCGCGTCATTTGGATCGTTTTTCGCGCTTATGCGCATTCCGTCGTAATTAAGCGAACATCGCGTTCGTACGGCTAAACGAACCGACATCCGAGATATTTTTGAACACATTTTAAGTTCCCTATACTTTAACTTCATTTTAGAGCTTTGAAATGGGGTTAACGGGCCTTAAACGTGTCGAAAATGGGCTGATTACACTGCAGGGACCAAAAATGAAATTCTGCCAAACTTGTATGGCTACGATGCGTAGCACTATTTTGCTACGATGCGCAAGGGGTCCCCAGAACAGATAATATCAACCAGTCAGCAGATTATCAGCTGATTAAACCACAAGTTCTAACTTGACCTTTCAGCTGATTTAGGATCATTTTCAGTAACCACAACATTTTGACAAATGTACGCACGAGATTTAGGCACGATATTCGACAAACGATCTTAACGGTTCTCCGAAATCTATAAATACCCATCACATTTCACTTCATTTCTCACAAGAATCTGATCATTTGTGCTCTAAGTTGAAACCTTTGTTTCATACCTGAGCTATTTTGATCTAGATTAGCATTCGGGGACCCTTCGTAAGTGTTCCTTCGTTCTTTTATTGCTTTTCGAGTCCGAAAGTCAAACTTTGTTTGACTTTCTGCATTGACCAGTTTATGGTCGATGCGAAGTTCGTTTGAACTTCATAACGTGAGCGTGATCACGATGGTTATAGTCCTTAGTGACTATACCTACTGATTACCACGTTATCTAGGCTCAGTGACGAGCCGTAGTTTCGGTCAGAATACGTATTCTTGCGTATTTTGTAACCAAACTACTCTTAGGTATCACAACCGTTTGTTGTGATACCAAACCTGCTTTCTAAACTTAGTTAAGCATGTTTTAACATGCTTAGCTCGTCACTTTTAGTTTAGTGCTTATATAGGGTCGTAAGGTAAGCGATCTAAACAATCGCTTATACTTTCGAACCCGACCCATTTGGTCGATCATTAGGATCCGACCAAATACATTAGGTGACCCTAGTATAGGGCATAACCTTCCGAGGTTATACCTTATGGTCACATTGTTTAAGTAGTTGTATGATAGGTAGTTTATATGCCTTAGGTAAATTACCAGAATACCCTTTTCATGTATAATTGGTAATTAAGCATATGTAACCTAAACTTTTGTCACATAACTGATTATGTAACATGTTTAGGCATATAACACTTGTCATAGGACTAGTTAGACGGTCCGAACGCGTTTTACGCGAACGACACGTTAAAGTAGCATAAGCTACCTAAACGGGTCATAATGGGTCGTAAATACTTAGGTTAAGTTCCATTTAGTATGTAGGCTTTGTTAAACCATATCACATGAGTTCCTACACTCATTTGGTTTACGAACCCTCTTGCTACCCAGTCTTCCGATTTAGGTCCGGGTTAATTATGTAGTTACCTATATTAGGTACCGTTTGATTTCCGGGACTCCTCTAGCTTACTTGGTAGTTGTTCAAGACTCCTAAGCACTCTCAGGCGAGTACATTATTCCCCTCTTTTACTGTTTTCAACTGTTTTGGGGTGACTCATATGTGCTAAATACTTTATCAATGATTTCAATAACAATTACAATGTGGTTTCAAGAACGATTACAATAATTTCAATAACAATTACAATGTAGTTTCAAGAACAATAACAAGGGTTTCAAGAACAATTTCAATGGTTCAAAAACTAATTACAAATTTCAATAAAGTGAACGAACTTGTTGGTTGTAGTTACATAACCAATGACATTCATTAGCAATGATTAAGCCGACCAGTATTAGGTTATGGTACCATAGGATCTGACAAATCCCGTTATTCTCTATACCCATGGTTATGTGTGGGTATTTTGGGTAACGACTGAATCTGTAATTATTAACTTATCCTTTGGTAAGGGTTTGTTAAGAACGAGAACGAGAGCGAGTTGGAACGAGGAACGCGTCAAGAAGGTTTGAATGTTATTAGAGAATCGACCATAAAGTAGTTCACAATTAAAACAAGAACGATTTGAACGATTAAAACAAGAACGATTAGAACGATTAAAACAAGAACGATTTGAACAAATGGGTAACGATTGGGTAAACATCTGGACATGATTTACATTCGATCATGCATTTCCACGAAACATAGTATTGATTTAAACCAAGTTTTACTTCAATAATTTGTTTTGTGCGTTTCACCTATGGTTTAGTTGATGCACTTCACTAGCCATACATATCATTTTGGTTATACATTACATGATTTACATCTTGACATGAACACTTTGACATAATATCCAATACATTTGACAATTGGTTTGGACATATACATTTTACATTGTTGGTTTGGTTTGATTAAGTGATTAAGTAATGAAGCGTGTGTAATATGATACAAGCATGGTGGATACGCCGCTGGTACTTCCTATATATAAGTGTTTGTATGGTATTACATATCGTAGCGTTATTTGAATCATTTCAGTTTGAGACATAGAACATTTTATACAAGTAACATACTTTTCACAAGACATGTATTTACAAACAACTTATCTTATATAAACTCATTTTACATGGTTATTCATTTAATCATGCATTATTCTCTTATTATACATATCACCTGAACTTATTATTTTTCAAATGATTTACAAAGACAAAGCAAATTACAAGGTTCATGACTAAACATTTTCTTAAACAGAAGTCATGAATCTTATTTTCAAAAAACCTATGTACTCGCCAGGATTTCTTTGCTGACCTCGTTTTCACATATGTTTCAGGTATTGTTGGATGATATCGATTGATAAGATGCATGCTCACATAGGACTGGACAAGGCCTTAGTGACTCAATAACAATGATAGACTATGTTTAAATAGTGTATTTAGATTTCAAGACGATGTAATTATTCAATGTTTAATAAAACGAAACACTCTTTGGTATCCATGGTTATGAAACATTAATTCTGTTGCAACACGCCCCGATGTTTCCGCCACGTATTGTTGTTCTACGTGGTCGGGGTGTGACAATAGCAGTCCACACAGTGTGTCAACTTTCAGTTCGCTCAGAATAGTCATCAGTTCGAGTACCAGTTTGTTTCAGTTAATTGATAAGTGATTAAAACTGATTGCGTTTTGTCTGTTTGTTGGCAGGTGATTAAGGTGTTTTCACGAAGTGAAACAGTTCGTTTGAAAGCTAGTTTGAGAAATTCTTCGATATCGAATCATGTGTGAAGATTTTTACAATGCTTTTGCTACAACCCCGACTAGTCCATCCGAAATTACTAAGAACATGACAATGGAGAATGAAACCGGAACAATGCAAAAACCCCCCAAAACTTATGGGAATTGAGGATTATCACGGGTGGAAGAAACGGTTTGAGAATTGGGTTCAGGCGAATCATCAAAAAGCTTGGGAGAGCATCGAAACTGAATATGAGAGGCCAAAGAATTCAGCGGGAGTCGGTAAAATCATTTCAGAATTCACGGAGCAAGAAAGAGAGAGTTACAAAGGAGAAAAGATGATGATCAATTTGTTACAACAAGCTGTTAAAGAAGATATATTTGTGTTGCTTCAACATGATGAAAACGCTTATTCTATTTGGGAAGCTCTTGGAAAGAAATTTGAGGGAAGTACTGAAATGCTACAAAGTAAAGCAGCTTTGTAGAAAAAGGAATTTGAACTATTTACGTGCATGCCTGGTGAAACAACAAAGAGTCTTATTGAAAGATACTGTCATCTTGTACGCACTATGTCACAGTTGAAGATTACAAAAACTCCAGCAGAATGGGTTGAAAAGCTTGCTGATGCGTTACCGCAACAGGAATGGGGTACATATCTGATGATATTGAAGAATTCCGGACAGTTTAGAAGGTTATCGATTGCACAGTTTATAGAGAAGTTGGAGGCACAGGATCTGGAGCAGCAGAAAATTGCTAGAATGAATAGTTCAACTCATCAACAAGATATTAAATTGTACTATAAAGGAAATGTTCAACCTGCTGAAGCTAGTCCAAAGATACAAACTGCATTTAGTGCTGGAAATCAGTCTACACCAAGCAGTCAAGGATCAGTCAACACTAGTGGGTTCTCAACGGTAAATCCTCCAAGTGTTCAAAGTGCATCTGCTGGAAATGGGCATTCGATTCAGTGTAATGTAGCTTTACATCTTCAAAATGGTCAAAATTATTCTGAAGAAGTTGTAAAGCATCATATGGGATTATTGGTCACTGCATTAGAGTCTTATGAAGGGTTGATTGCCGGAAGAATTGGCAATCCAATGCTCACAAAAGAAGATTATGATCAGATTGATGCAGAGGAGCTGGAACTAATGGATATTAAATGGGCATTGGCGAGCGTTTTGAGGAGAGCAGAAAAGTTTAGATTGATTACAGGAAGAAATGACTTCTTGGATGCAAACCTTTCTAATCTAGGATTTGATAAATCTAAAGTTGTCTGTTTTCGTTGCAGGGAGAAAGGCCACTTTAAAAGAGAATGCAAGAATCAGGAGCCAAGAGGAGCAAAGGAGTCATCTGGGAAAGATGATTATTATAGGAAAACCATTTATCAGCAAATCACTCATCAACCGCATCAACAAAAAGAAGCTCAAACGGCACATGGAAAAATGATTGAAGATGCAAACAAGAAGGCTTACTATGGCATCATGGATCAAGATGACGAGAAAGTAGCTGATGGTTTTAGCTGGGACAAGTACATTCCAGCTGATCCTAATGTTAAAGCTTTTATTGCTCGGATTGTTCAAAAGCCAGAGTTGATAAAGGAATAGATGGCTGTGATGTCGGATGATGAGGAGTGTCAAGATGAAAAATCTGCTTCTTCTGAAAGCAGTGATAGTGATGAAGAGATGGAACAGATAAATTTGGGAAAAACTCATTTATCTTCTAACACTTTTGAATTTTATTTTGCAGAAAAATTGAAGAAACTGAAAGAAAGGAAAGCTGCAAAAGATTTAAAAGAAGTCAAAGTGATTGAGAAGATTGTGGAAGTTGAAAAGATAGTTGAAGTTGAAAAGATCGTTGAAGTCACAAAACCTTGTATTACATGTTTAGAGTCTTGTAAACAATGTATAGAGAAAGATGAGAGGTTTAGTGAGTTAGAAAAGTTGAAAGAAAAGTTGTTGTTTGATGTAAAAAATTTGAAACAGTCATATGATGTATTGAACAGAACTGTGAATAGTCTGGAAAAGACTAACTCTGAAAGAGAGAAAGCTTTGAAGATGTTGAATGCTACCATGATGACAAAGCAGAAAGAGATCAACTTGTACATAGAAGAATGTGCAAAGTGGAAGAAAAAGTTGGATAGTGAAGCAACTGAGAATGAAAGAATCAGAAGATTGCTGCAAAGTTACAAAGGTTGTGACTACATAATTGATAGAATTTATCCAACAGTTGAAGGATTTGAAGCATTTCAAGGTGAAGAAACAAAGCCAAAGAAGAAAAAGGATACTGGTAAGAAACAGGGTGTCTATTATAATAAGTGTCCGCCTCCGATTTGGGAAGGGTACTCATCTAGGAAACCTAACGAGGAAGAACTAAAACAGGCGGTCAATATTAAGTTAGAATCCGAGATAACCGATGTTTTACCGGACAATATTGATGTCACGTTCACAGCGTCCGACACAGATCATGAGTCCGAATTGATAAAAAGAGTGGTTGATCAGGTGTTGGATAAGGATGAGGAGTCAGAGTCAAAGTCAGAATCCAAAATTTCGTGTCAGTCAGTCAGGAGTTCGAGTTCGTCTGAAAAGAGTTCAAAGTCGTCGGGAAAACGGGTTTACAGTAAAGAGTTTTTGTTGTCAAAATCTAATTTGAATGATGAAACATTTGAAGTTGTGTATACTTTGAATGATTCTGACAAATTATATTTTGATAAAGAGTTTCCAATAAGAGGTGTTAAACCAGAAATGATCAAAAAGGTTTTCAAACTAACAGAAATTAATATTTCTGAAATAAAAGATGAAAATCTTAATGTAAAATCTAAAACTTACACTTCAAGAGTACAACAACGTTTGAACAAGAAAAAGGGTTACAATTTTGGTTCTGGTTTTCAAAAGAAACCAAACCACAATCGTAGCTACAAAAAGAAAGGACTTGGTTTTATTCCACCTGAAAACTATAAAAATGAAAAATATGTTCGAGATTATAAATCAAAAATGACATATGTTGCAGGAACTAGCCATGAAGAAGAAGCAAAGAGCTCATTCTGGAAACAGTCAAACCAGGAGTTTCTTGCTGAAAAGATGAAGAATGGAGCTTATCAAAGGAAAGAAACAAGAACCTGTTACAGATGTAATGAAGTTGGTCACATTGCATGGAACTGTCCTAAGGCAACCAACACAAAACAGGGAGTTTCAGATAAACTCAAAGATATAGTTGTTGATAAAACGGAACCACCAACTGAACAATTTAAAGTGTTTAAAAACTCAACATATGAAGTTGGTGAGTGTTCGAAAAGATTTTACAAGAAAAGGGGAAATCTTGACAATCAAGCTTGGGTTGTTAAGAAATCAGAGGTAAAATCTGGCGATGAATCTGATTCCACAAAATCAGAGGAGCCACAGTTTGATGAGAGTGATGAAAAATCAGTTCCTTCAATGGATGATGAGAACTTTCCACCATTGAGGACTGAAAATTTTAAAAGGAAATCTGGAAAGTCTGAAATCTCAAATCAGTTTTATTCTGAGAAGGATAATTTTGATGTTGAGAAAGCTTTTAATGGGAATGTAAAGAAAATTTTTGGAAAGATGGTCGATGGGAAGGTTAAAGGGGTAAAGGAGTTTTATGCTACAAAGAAAGCAACTTACACCCCAACTGCTTCTGAATTGAAAACACCCAAGGCTGGTCAGGCTTGGGTGGATATTTTCTTTCATTAAAAAACCTGACTTGCCGGAGATCCCAAGTTTGTAATCGTGGATCAGGAATCGGCATTTTTTCTTAAAAATTGATTGTGTAATTGAATCTTAAAGTTTGTTAAATTTTACAGATTGTGAATGCCGGAGCTTTTAGGTAGGTAAGTGCGAAGCAGGAATCGGCATTTTGATTGGTAAAATGGTTTGTGTAGATGTTTTATTCCTACATGTGATTAATTGTTTTGGATATACTTACAAGTGGTAAGAGGTTGATTCTGACAATGTGATTACTCAAGGTCATTAGTTTGAACTTAATGTAATCCTGATACAAGAGATTGAATGGACAAAATGATGAACCATACCCCTAACTTTACAAGTGGTAAAATAAACAAAACTTATTTTCCGGAAAAATCATTTTGGTTAAAACAAACTTAAGTGTTTTGAAATCATAATGAGAAAATAGTTTTGTGTAAGGGGGAGTTCTGATTGTTTATGCCTAGTGGATGGCGAATTGAGGTGATTTGATATCAGTTGTCACTTTCTGTATAGTTTGTTTTCAAATTTCCTGAAATGTGTTTGCATTTTAGGGGGAGTAGAAAATTTCAGAAAATCCAAATACATTTGAAAATTTGAAAAGACAAAAACATGATAAAATGAAAAATGAGTTTTGTTGTCAAAGAAGAGGAAATGATAGTACATCAGTAGACAGTCACAGTATGCTAAAGAAATGTAATGTTTAAATAGCGTTAAGCAGTCTCACTGATGATATGCCGATAGGTTTTCATACATTTAGTAAACTTTTTCGGGATATAAACTTAAATTCAAACTTGCTTATTCGTGGGGAACACTACTTGGATATATAGGTAACCCCTGAAATCTCGTTTGAAAGGTCCCTCTTTCTGAGATACTAGGTCTTTATGCTTAGTGATATCTGGGGTATTATCCCGGGACTTCTGCTGAAAGGAATTTCTGACCTAGTTCCAGGAGAATACTTTCTGCATGCTTGAAATATAGCGCAGCCCTCAGCAAATTGATAAAACAATAAAATTGATAGTCATTGCTGTTGTAATGCAAAAGATCCTCTAAAGGGGACACACCGAAAGTCGAAGCCGTCATCTCTCTGCGTATCGAAAGATCGACCTGAGCGCTCACGGCCCTCGCACTATAATTTATTCCCCTGACAGATATCATCTGTGGTATACTCACATGTAAGACTGAATATTGGGATCTGGATACGGGAGTATATTCAAGAGGTGGGACACATGAATGAGTTTAAGTTTTTAAAACACCTAACTCATATCCTGAATCAGTTGAAATTTGTGTGAAAATTTAAATGGATCAGTATATCGGCAATCTAAGTGAATTGTTTAATTCTTAATGTGTAACTAAGCTCAACGGTACTTGTGACGTGTCATAAACTGATATGATCCTCTTACACAAACTCACAAAAAATAATGTCTGTAAATATTTCTTTACTGTATTTCATTTCATTCTAAAAAATCCAAAAAGATTTTTAGTGTGTTTTAGCTTAAATTTTGAAAAATTCAAAAAGATTTTCGACAACTGGTGTTGAAGAGCTAATTTTCAAAATTCCGAGTGCTAGACATGAGGAACAGGTTTGGGAAAGTATTTGTTTGAAGTTCTTTGAAATGAAAATGATATTTCTGCAAGTGGTTCATCAGAGACTATAAATGTTGAATCATTTTAAAATATGCTCTACAAGTGGTTATCAGAAAATTTATTTCTGGGTTAAGAATGTGCAGGTGTAGTCAGATTTTGATCTTGAACCTGAAGATAGAGTGCCAGGTTCCGATACCTGAGGTCTATGTGATTTCAACATGCCAGACTGCGATCCCAACATATCGAAAGGGGGAGTCTGAAGACATCAGAGTAGAGATTGTTTGTGGGGAGCCTGTTGATGCTGAAGAGGAGAAGGAGATAAAGTTTGAGGATGCTTACACTGTGAGATATTTCAGAGAGCATTCAGACTGATAAAGACGGAAGATTGAAGAAGACTCGACACTTAAGACTTGTCAACATCTGAGGGGGAGTCTGTTGGTGCACACATCTGTCAACTTCGTCTTATATCGAGTCTCGGGTTTGTTGCGAAGTTGTTCAAGCATGATGTCATGATGACATCATCACAAGAGTCAATGATGACATCATCACAAGAGACAAATCAGATTACTATATTTGAAGGCTTTCGCTTGAAATTGTTAAATGTTAATGCATGTGTTTCGCTTGAAGATATTTAGGAGGTTTCGCTTGAAGCCAACATGTATGCTTCAAGCGAAAGCTGAATACTATAAATAGGAGAATTGTCATTTCATTTGTAACAGTTTTCTCAGAGTGATACCGAAGTGCTGCTGGTATACCTTTCGGCTGTAAACACTGTTATATCAATACACAAGAGGTTTAAAGTGATAAACAAGCTGTTTCATCATCAGTTTCTTAGTTTCTGCCTCTGAAACGGATTAAATCTCTTCTGAACGACTCGTTTGGGTCTCAAAATGATCCTACAACAACAACAAGATGTGCCTGAGTCAGAAGTACCAGATACGAGTCATCGTCTGACAATGATAGTACTCTTGAAGAAGTACATGTGAACCTACTTGAAAGTGAAAGATGGAAGAAAAAAAGAGATGTTGAGAATCCTCCTATCGCACTCTTTTTGACAAAAATGTTTCAAGCAAAGCTGATCCAGATCCTGATATGAAGCTAACCACATGAGAAGAAGAAAAAGATCTAGAGCTAAGAGTCTAGGGGGGAGATTGTTAGGTCCTAGAAGTGTGAGACTAACGTATCAAATATACGCAACGGACTATGGTTGTGAACTAGGTTTAACTGGGTTAGTTTATATTAGGATTGAGACCTTTAATAGGTAATTTGGGCATGCCTTAGGCCATGTGGGCTAGGCAAGCCCAAGGGGAGCCCATGTGGGGAGTGGGCTTACATAGAGTATATAAACTAGTGTTATAACATTTCTAGGGTTAAGACCTCAGGAGCCTCCGTGAGAGAGAATTCTTAGAGAGGGAGAGAGAGGTGAAGAACTTGTATTAGACGATTTTGCTATTTGATAGTAATAGAATCGTATGCAAGTTTGAATTGATTTGTGTGTTATTCTCGTTCATCTCGATCTTCTTATTTTTTGGTTTTCTTGAACCTTACCAAGTGTGGAATCCGCCCATCCTTGGTGATTGTTTGATATGTTGTTAGATCCGGATTATTTGGGACATACAAATCATGTTTTCGAAAATGTCCTGTATTAACTAATTGTTTTCCCAAGTAAATAATATTGATATGTTGATCCTATAATCATATTGTAACAAAGAAAATAATGTATACTTAATCAACATATAGCTATTTGACAAATCCTGTTGTTGCAAATGATATTCTTTTATCGAAAGTGTAGAAAGATTTAACATTCTACAAGGATAAATGCATTATGGTATAATTTTTATTGTAGACGTTTTTTGTTGTTTTTTTATAAACATACATCATAATGCTACCTTACCGTACCATACCGAACAACAACAGTACTTATATTTGTGTTAATTTTTTTTGCAACATTCTGTTATATTTTTTTATTGAAAATGTTTTCATTGGTATTTTAATAAACATACATAATATTGCTACGGTACCATACAGAACAACATCATTACCGGTATTTGTATTATTTTTTGGCAACATTGTGATATATTTTTTATTGAAAATGTTTTTTATTGCTTTTTTATTTTTTAAAAACATAGATGATATTGCTACCGTACCAAACTGAACAACACCAGTACTGGTATTTGTATTCAATTTTATGGTAACCGCTTTCCATAATTATTCATATATACAAATTTGTCGGTGAAGATAGATGATTATCGGTTCTACTACTGTGACTATCTGAATTGATCGAAAACGTTTGAACAAAATTGTTGCCAATAGATGTGTTTGTTTTTATGGTCTTTGATCCTCGATCAATGAAAAACACGTGTTGATTTCTATATCGAGTGCGTGTATGGTACTAGAATTGTAACCATCAAATATCGAATGCATGCGATAACATACCACCGCAACGCACGGGCATTTGTTGATTCTATATATATACAGAAGCAACAATAAGAATCAATCATATTAAAGGCATCATAACACAAACATAAGGACATATTTCTAAGTTTAAGAGAAAACTAAACTACCGATTGAAAATCTTAAATTTAAGCCAACTTGACATCCTTAAGAGGGTTCTTTTCATCAAGGTATGTATAATGAAGTTGTAAAATGCAGGAAAGTAAATTATGAATTTGAACATTCTGTCAAAAAAATAAAGAAAAAATTTATAATGTAATAAACTATGTTGTTATGAGAGATGTTAAAATAAAACAACCACATTTTGATTCTTACAATCATAAACCTGACTTGCAACAACCATATTTACTTCCCTCCATTATTATATAGCGACATAGCTAAAATAATTCACAATGATTAAAAATATTTTTATTGTGCATTATTTTAATTGTAACTTGTAAAAATTTTGTTTATTCTAAAAAAGCATAACATATATGTGGGTATAAACATAAATGATATAAAAAAGTGATGTACACGTACAACTCATACCCATAAACCAACATTCACATTTTTGTAAGTAGTTGGCACATACATGAATGATGCACGTTAGAAACTAGTAGTTTGTTGAGTTCACCTAATTATCATGTGCAATACTAGTAGTTAGTTGAGTTCACCTAATTATCATGTGCAATGTTCAAATGGGTAAACTAAACCACCAACCAGCTATTCAAATGTGCATATAAATACATGATGTTTCTCCATTAAAACCCTCCACATCTTTAAGATTCATAGAAGTAATACAACCTTATAATTAAACAACAAAATGATGCAGCACGTTAAATCACATGTGATGGTAGTTCTCATGTTGATGATTTGTTACAGGGGTAAGCTCTGGTTATGATAATATTTTTGCATGTCACATGTTTTAAATAAACATCCTAATCAACATCCTGGCTTTTGGATTTTAAGGTGGGAAAAGGGATCTCAATGACATCAAACCCTTTGAGGGTCCATCACCAAAACAGTGTAGTCTACAATGTTGTCCAAACAAATCGAAAAATATGTTTTGTTGTTCAAAGGTAAAAACTAATGAATGCTGCAACACAGATGAAGAATTTTGTTCTCTAAAATGTCCAAGATTAAAAAATTATTGTTGTCCCAAGTAACTAATATTGATATTTTGATCTTGGACAACAATAATTTTTTAATCTTGGAACTAATTATTGGGAAAACAATAATTTTTTAATCTTGGACATTTTAGAGAACAAAATTCTTCATCTGTGCTGCAGCATTCATTAGTTTTTACCTTTGAACAACAAAACATATTTTCAGATCTGTTTGGATAACATTTTAGACTACACTGTTTTGGTGATGGACCCTCAAAGGGTTTGATGTCATTGAGATCCCTTTTCCCACCTTAAAATCCAAAAGCCAGGATGTTGATTAGGATGTTTATTTAAAACATGTGACATGCAAAAATATTATCATAACAAGAGCTTACCCGTGTAACATATCATCAACAAAAGAACCATCACATGTGATTTAACGTGCTGCATCATTTTGTTATTTAACTATAAGGTTGTATTAAAGATGTGGAGGGTTTTAATAGAGAAACATCATGTATTTATATGCACATTTGAATAGTTGGTTGGTGGTTTAGTTTACCCATTTGAACATTGCACATGAAAGTTAGGTGAACTCAACAAACTACTAGTATTGCACATGATAATTAGGTGAACTCAACAAACTATAGTTTCTTACGTGCATCATTCATGCATATGCCAACTACTTACAAATATGTAGATGTTGGTTTATGTGTATGACTTGTACGTGTACATCAGTTTTTTATATGTATTTATACACACATCTATGTTATGCTTTTTTAGAATAATATTTTACAAGTTACAAATAAAATAATGCACAATAAAAATATTTTTTTATCATTGTGAATTATACTAGTTATGTTGCTATATAATAATCGAGGGAAGTAAATATGGTTGTTGCAAGTTAGGTTTATGATTGTAAAAATCAAAATGTGGTTATTTTATTTTAACATCTCTCGTAACAACATAGTTTATTACATTATAAATTTTTGCTTTATTTTTTGTGCAGAATGTTCAAATTCATAATTTACTTTCTTGCATTTTACAACTTCATTATACATATTGATGTGGTTAAAATACACATATTTGTCCCGTGTAAATTGTATAATTATTGTATAAGTTTTATTTGTTTTTATTTAGTTTCAGTATTATATTATTTTATTTTGTGTTGGGCAAGGTCCTGTTGCAAATGGAGCAAAAACGAGTAATATGAAAATAACTAGCCTTTGGGCAGAGTGGGATGCCAGAGACCGAAATAAAATTACAGTTATTTTCTGTGAGTGGGTTGAGACCATTATCTCTATTGTATAAGTTAAAGGAGCTGCCATATATATATATATATATACATATATATATATATATATATTCTAAAAGGAGTTAGACGATTTAAAACACAACAAGATGGCCATATTTATAATTATTATTGTTGTGGTTGTTGAGGGACGAAAAGAATAAAAGAAGAAAAAAAAGAACTCTAATTATTTTTGTGGGGTGCGACTACAAGAGGATCAAGAAGGCGGCAATTATTTGTGGAAGATGGGGCCAGGCCCATTTGGATTTAGTAATACATAGTTGGGCTTGAAAAATCGAACAAAAACAACATCAGCCGAAATCTAGGGGAGAAGACAGATACAACATCAGAGGCGGCAACATCGAACAGACGAAGAATCATATACAGCATCGATCAGATCAGGGACGAACGTGCAAGAAGGAATTATTGGGGTTGAAGATCAAGAAGCTTGGAACTCAAGGGATTACGGTTTTAGCTTACCGGGTTCTTTTATTTTCTAGTTTCTTTTATTCTATGTCAATGAATTCATTATTTGAACCTTGTTTGATTATTTTTAAGACTATGATTCTTGGCTAGTTTTCTCAAACCACCTAGACTTAGTTGAATGGATTGAATAAAGTTTTTACCTTTTTCGTTATTTGCATGATTTTTATGGATTGATTGTGTTTAGTAAGAAGTTCGGTTTAATGATTTGATGTATATGCATGCTTTGATTTGGTTTATTGTTATTATTTGCTTCGTATGATTCTTAGTGACGGTCTATATCACAACATAGAGTCATACTAGGGTTTAGGATTTTAGTGAGTGTCTATATCACGTTAGAAAACCTTAACTCTTTAGGGAGAATCGGCCGATAACCCCTAGAAGTAATTGATAATAATTTGCTAAGTCTTAGTGTTCTACTAGTCCTAATACCTGGAAAGTGAGGGGCTATTGGTAGGTCTTACCAGGCGAATTGCATTAGATAGTCCTTGGAAAAGGTCGTGTCTTAGTTGACCTGTCTGTTTTATTAGTCTATCAAGTCAAGTTAATTAATTCAAACTACCCTAGATCTATGATTGGAAAAGAGTAGGTCAACATTAGGGTACTTACACAATAATTAAACAACTGGAAAGGCGTCTAATAACCGGTAGGATTAACAGCCTAGGTAGTTCCACAGGTTTCTCCTTGAGAAGGGTCGAGAGGCTTAGTTGGTTCTTAATAGGTTTAGTACTTAAAGATCCCGGTTCCATAATTCATGCATTTAACTTAATCGGTAATTCTTTAAAAGTAATCAAGGATTCTTATCTAGGTGGTCTCGCTCTCCATTTAAGAAAAGCCCTTAGTCTTCATTCGTATTTAGTCTAGCTTTAGTTAATTTAGTAGTTTAATATAGATTTCCTTAGTTTTTCCGTAACCCCCCCAATCAACATTTAGAGTCTGTGTCAGTCTAGGTCTAGATAGAGTCTAATTAGCGTAATTAGAGAGTCTCGTGGGTTCGATACTCGGACTTACTTAGGCTATACTGCATTGACCGGTACACTTGCCGGTGGTGTGGTCTAGGTTTTAGAGAGTCTGTTTTTATAAATTTAAAACTTAGAGTGTCTAATTTAGGGTTAAAATTAGTTAGTTTAATTAGTCCACTATTAGCACATCAAGTTTTTGGCACCGTTGCCGAGGACTCTTGGCGATTGCGTTTATTAGCTTTGATTGGACTTAATTGACATAATCTGTGCTACTTGTATAGTTGTGTAATTTTTTAGTTAGTTTTCTTTTATTCTCTCTACCTTGTTCTCCTCTTTCTACTCTCTTAATGGCAGGTAATCCTATTGACGTAGATTCTTCTGATGCTGAGTCTTATCCCACCGAAACAATATGGGATTTGTCAGATGAAGAGCATGAGGGAAGTGAAGATGAGCTGTTTTGGGAGAGAGAATTTGCGGATGAGTTAGAGGGTTTGTCGGTAGATGAAGAAGGAGGTACATTTGATCCGGAGGGGGACCTTGCATATTTAGAAGCTTTACTTGCAAGAAACCCAATGACGGACAACAAAAAAGAAGAAGTGGTGGTGGAAGAGGAAGAACACCACAGCTGGCCCGTGGTACTGAAAGCGAATGCAAGAAAAAGTTCCAAACCACGGGAGAAGGCAATGAGAAGAACACCTGGGATCGTGTTTCAGCGGCTCCTACCAGGTAAGTTCAAATTTTGGTATTTCAAACCGGTTAAATATTTAAAATTCTTTAATAATTCCACTATAATATTTTTAAATGTGTTTGAAGACCGGGTGGAATTAAATGGGTTAGACCGGGTTCAGATAAAAGAGAAACCTTGCGTGAGAAGTGTGAGAATGCATAGGAATTGACATGTATGCATCAGGTTTTGGACTTAGTCCGGATATTTTGGGTTGTTTTGGCAAGAAAAATGCCAAACATAACATGTGGGGAGGTTTTGTAGAGTTTGTATTTTGAGTCATAGTTTTTGTATATTGAGTCTTAGTTAGTAATTTTTGTGTCGTTTTTTAGAGTCGGTACTGCTTTGGTTTTTGCTTGTTTTTGTTTATGCAGGTTTGAATATGTACCACCCGTACTCAATCTCCATTCGGGTGATTTGGAGCTGCTTGTCGAATATCAAGCATTTTTCGAGTGTACCAGTCAGTGTCAGAGTAGCCGATCGCGACCGAAATGCTATACGATTGAGCTGGATTGGACGAGACTTCTGGAGCATACACATTATATACCCAGCTAAGTCCTTTCCAATTTGCCCTTCGTTTTTTATTTCTTATTTATTTTTAGTCTTTTGAGTCGGTTTCCATCCTACATTGAGGGCAATGTAGAGTTTAAGTGTGGGGATGGGAAACTATCGTTTAGGTCTTAGTTAGTGAGTCTTGAGTCAATAATATGAAAAATACAAAAAAAAAAAATTTTTTTTGAAAAAATCCAAAAAAAGAAATTGAAAAATCAGAAAAATGTCCTTTGAAATGAGAAGTTTGCATATTTAAACGGAAAATGATAGAAAAAATGAATTTTTGCTTGAGTTCGAATAATAATAATATGAGATTAAATAAATCTAGCTTGTGTCTAGTTAGGGATATGTGGATAGGCCCGGGTTTGGTTTTAAGTCCCTTTGAGTTAATATACCTTAATTGTCGGTCTGCTAGTGGGTTTTCGCCTGGGAGATATGGGAAATTAAAAGCTGCCAATAAGAGTATAAGGGGCACCGTTATAAGTTAAAACCATTAGAGTTTGTGATCATGCGAAAAAAAATATGAAAAAAAAATGAGCTAGAAACTAAATGAAAGTAGCACATTTCTATGTAGTCTGGGTTGGGGATAGTGACTCTACAGCTGGATTACCGCTAGGATGTGTGAAATCGATCTTGCAAAGAAAAGAAAAAAAGTACCGAAGCTTAAGTAATCCGAGTTGGGGATAGCGACTCTACAGCCGGATTGCCTCTTGGTTAGGGAAAGCAACATCTACACTCATTAGAAAGAAAAAAAAAGCAATGAAAAAAAATGGAAAAATAAAAAATGTGGATTGTAAACTCTCTTGGTTTTGATATAAGACGGTTGGGAATTGGTCCAGTGATCGTTCCTTTAGTCCTATATGCTTGAGGTGGGAGTAGGTGGATCGTAGATTCTAGTGTGAGGCCCTAGGTAGATTGACCGCACTTAAATTAAATTTACATGATAAGGGCTTAGGATTGGATTCGGGTTTAAAGGGACAAGTATATTTGCAATCGCAGCTAACGCAAGCCTTGGTTTTAATAAGATATAAATATGTTTCGACCCAAGTGACTATTCATCTCTGATTCCGTTGCATAATTATTTTTCAAGGACGAAAAAAGAGTAAGTGTGGGGATATTTGATGTGGGTTAAAATACACATATTTGTCCCATGTAAATTGTATAATTATTGTATAAGTTTTATTTGTTTTTATTTAGTTTTAGTATTATATTATTTTATTTTGTGTTGGGCCAGGTCCTGTTGCAAATGGAGCAAAAACGAGTAATAAGAAAATAACCAGCCTTTGGGCAGAGTGGGATGCCAGAGACCGAAATAAAATTACAGTTATTTTCTGTGAGTGGGTTGAGACCACTATCTCTATTTTATAAGTTAAAGGAGCTGCCATATATATTCTAAAAGGAGTTAGACGATTTAAAACACAACAAGATTGTGGCCATATTTATAATTATTATTGTTGTGGTTGTTGAGGGACGAAAAGAACAAAAGAAGAAAAAAAAGAACTCTAATTATTTTTGTGGGGTGCGACTACAAGAGGATCAAGAAGGCGGCAATTATTTGCGGAATATGGGGCCAGGCCCATTTAGATTTAGTAATACATAGTTGGGCTTGAAAAATCGAACAAAAACAACATCAACCGAAATCTAGGGGAGAAGACAGATACAACATCAGAGGCGGCAACATCGAACAAACGAAGAATCATATACAACATCGATCAGATCAGGGACGAACGTGTAAGAAGGAATTATTGGGGTTGAAGATCAAGAAGCTTGGAACTCAAGGGATTACGATTTTAGCTTACCGGGTTCTTTTATTTTCTAGTTTCTTTTATTCTATGTCAATGAATTCATTATTTGAACCTTGTTTGATTATTTTTAAGACTATGATTCTTGGCTAGTTTTCTCAAACCACCTAGACTTAGTTGAATGGATTGAATAAAGTTTTTACCTTTTTCGTTATTTGCATGATTTTTATGGATTGATTGTGTTTAGTAAGAAGTTCGGTTTAATGATTTGATGTATATGCATGCTTTGATTTGGTTTATTGTTATTATTTGCTTCGTATGATTCTTAGTGACGGTCTATATCACAACATAGAGTCATACTAGGGTTTAGGATTTTGGTGAGTGTCTATATCACGTTAGAAAACCTTAACTCTTTAGGGAGAATCGGCCGATAACCCCTAGAAGTAATTGATAATAATTTGCTAAGTCTTTGTGTTCTACTAGTCCTAATACCTGGAAAGTGAGGGGCTATTGGTAGGTCTTACCCGGCGAATTGCTTTAGATAGTCCTTGGAAAAGGTTGTGTCTTAGTTGACCTGTCGGTTTTATTAGTCTATCAAGTCAAGTTAATTAATTCAAACTACCCTAGATCTATGATTGGAAAAGAGTATGTCAATATTAGGGTACTTACACTATAATTAGACAACTGGAAAGGCGTCTAATAACCGGTAGGATTAACAGTCTAGGTAGTTCCACAGGTTTCTCCTTGAGAAGGGTCGAGGGGCTTAGTTGGTTCTTAATAGGTTTAGTACTTAAAGATCCCGGTTCCATAATTCATGCATTTAACTTAATCGGTAATTCTTTAAAAGTAATCCAGGATTCTTGTCTAGGTGGTTTCGCTCTCCATATAAGAAAAGCCCTTAGTCTTCATTCGTATTTCGTCTATCTTTAGTTAATTTAGTAGTTTAATATAGATTTCCTTAGTTTTTCTGTAACCCCCCCCCCCCCCAAATCAACAGTTAGAGTCTGTGTCAGTCTAGGTCTAGATAGAGTCTAATTAGCGTAATTAGAGAGTCTCATGGGTTCGATACTCGGACTTACTTAGGCTATACTGCATTGACCGGTACACTTGCCGGTGGTGTGGTCTAGGTTTTAGAGAGTCTGTTTTTATAAATTTAAAACTTAGAGTGTCTAATTTAGGGTTAAAATTAGTTAGTTTAATTAGACCACTTTTAGCACATCACATACCTTGATGAAAATAACCCTCTTAGGTTTCTCTTAAACTTAGAAATATGTCCTTATGTTTGTGTTATGATGCCTTAAATATGATTGATTCTTATTGTTGCTTCTGGATATATATAGAATCAACAAATGCCCGTGTGTTGCGGTGGTATGTTATCGCTTGCATTCGATATTATGATGGTTACAATTCTAGTACCATACATGCACTCGATATAGAAATCCACACATGTTTTTCATCGATCGAAGATCAAAGATCATAAAGACGAACACATCTACTGGCACCAATTTTGTTCAAACTTTCTCGATTAGTTCAGATAGTCACGGTAGTAGAACCGATAATCATCAATCTTCACCGAAAAATTTGTATATATGAATAATTATGGAAAGCAGTTACCATAAAATTGAATACAAATACTAGTACTGGTGTTGTTCGGTTTGATACGGTAGCAATGTCATCTATGTTTTTAAAAAATAAAAAAGCAATAAAAACATTTTCAATAAAAAAATATATCACAATGTTGCCAAAAAATAATACAAATACCTGTAATGATGTTGTTCTGTACGGTACCGTAGCAATATTATGCATGTCTATTAAAAAACCAATAAAAACATTTTCAATAAAAAATATAACAGAATGTTGCAAAAAAATAACACAAATATCGGTACTGATGTTGTTCGGTATGGTACGGTAAGGTAGCATTATGATGCATGTTTATAAAAAAAACAACAAAAAACGTTTTCAATAAAAATTATACCACAATGCATTTATCCTTGTTGAATGTTAAATCTTTCTACACTTTTGATAAAAGAATATCATTTGCAACAACAGGATTTGTCAAATAGCTATATGTTGATTAAGTATACATTATTTTCTTTGTTACAATATGATTATAGGATCAACATATCAATATTATTTACTTGGGAAAACAACTAGTTAATCCAGGACATTTTCGAAAACATGATTTGTAAGTCCCAAATAATTCGGATCTAACAATCATATCAAACAATCACCAAGGATGGGCAGAATCCAAACTTGGTAAGATTCAGGAAAACCAAAGAGATGAACTAGAATAATACGCAAATCACTTCAAACTTGCATACGACTCTATTTGTGTCAAATAGCAAAACCGTCTAATACAAGTTCTTCACCCCTCTCTCTCTCTAGGAATTCTCTCTCACGGAGGCTCCTGCGGTCTTAACCCTAGAAATGTTATAACACTAGTTTATATAATCTAGGTAAGCCCAATCCCCACATGGGCTTCCCAAGCCCACATGGCCTAAGGCATGCCCAAATTACCTATTAAAGGTCCAATTCCTAATTTAAACTAACCCAGTTAAACCCAGTTTACAACCATAGTCCGTTGCGTATATTTGATACGTTAGTCTCACACTTCTAGGACCTAACAATCTCCCCCTAGACTCTTAGCACTAGGTCTTTTTCTTCTTCTCATGTGGTTAGCTTCATATCAGGATCTCGATCAGCTTTGCTTGAAACATTTTGTAAAAAAGAATGCGAGAGGAGGATTCTCAACAGCTCTTTTCTTCTTCGATCTTTCACTTTCAAGCAGGTTCACAGGTACTTCTTCAAGAGTACTATCATTATCAGAAGATGACTCGTATCTGGTTCTTCTGACTCGGGTACATCTTGTTGTTGTGATGCTTTATGCTTTGTCAGCAAGTAACAACATTTCGATCTTTATCAACCCCTGTTTCTTGATTGAAATCAAGTTATGCAATTTTCTTAAAAATACATAAGCAAACATTTCTATGCAGCAGAGGAGAGTACCATGTGAACACTTGGTACATCCAAGTACTTGTACTCGGATTTCACAATCCAAATTTCTTTCAACCTTTTGATGATCAGTCAAATCTTCAAGAACGGTTAATAAATTTTTTTAATTTTAAGAAAAACAAATAAAATACTCTATTTTTTGGATTTTTGATTTTAAGAAACAGGACACTATTTTTGGGTTTTTGAATTTTCTGATTTTTTTTAATTTGAACATAAAAAGAAACGCAAATAAACAAAGAACTAACTCAACAACTATAACATACAATTATAATTGCAATGGGATCAAAATCGTTCTAAGGCGGACCAAGGAACACTTTTCGGCATGAACTTATTCAGACAGGTCTAAGCGATTGCCGGTATGATTGTCCACTTAAACTTTAACGCTCAATTTTCATTTTTCAACTTCATGATATGCTTAAGCGATTGCCAAAACATTTTTGATAATGTTATAACATCATTTTAGATGTCAAAACTTTGGTTATGTATGTTTAAAATCAATTTTTGCGCAAAAACGGCGTTTTGGTCATTTTTAAGTACATAAAGATCAACTCATCATACAACTAACCAAACTTTATGACCATAAGGTATAACCTCAGAGGGTTATTTCCCTATACAACTATGGTCATAAAAATGTGGTTGGTCGAATCTTAAGATTGACCAAACGGGTCGGATTCGAAAGTCAAAGCGGTGGTCAAACCGCTCGACTTACAGCTACTTGATAAATCCTGTTGTTGCAAATGATATTATTTTATAGAAATATTTAACATTCAACAAGGATAAATGCATTGTGATATTATTTTTATTAAAAATATTTTTTGTTGTTTTTTTTATAAAGATACATCATATTACTACCGTTCTATACCATACCAAACAACATCAGTAGCAGAATTTGTTGTTCAGGGCTAAACCTATTGAATGCTGTAGCTTAACTAAAGAATCATGTTCTCGAAAATGTCCTAGATTAACAAATTATTGTTGTTCCAAGTAAATAATATTGATATTTTGATCCTATAATCATATTGTAATAAAGAAAATAATGTATACTTAATCAACATATAGCAATTTGACAAATCATGTTGTTGCAAATGATAAAGTGTTGAAAGATTTAACATCCAACAAGGATAAATGCATTGTGATATATTTTTATTGAAAACATTTTTTGTTGCTTTTTTTTTAAAGATACATCAAATTGCTACCGTACCGTAACGTAACATACTGAACAACATTACAGTACCAGTATTTGTATTATTTTTATGCAACACTGTGATATATCTTTTATTGCATATTTTTTTTAATAAAGAATCATTATATTGCCACCGTACCATACCAAACAACATCAGTGCTGCTGGTATTTGTATTATTTTTTTGCAACATTGTGATATATATTTTTTATTGTTTTTTTTAAAAACCTACCTCATATTGCTATCGTACCATACCAAACTCCATGAGTACTGGTGTTTGTATTCCTTTTTATGGTAACCGGTTTCCATAATTATTCATATATACAACTTTGTTGGTGAAGAAAGATGAATATCGGTTCTACTGTCATAACGATGATCCAAAACATTTGAACAATGTTAGTGGCGGCAGAAGTGTTCGTTTCTTGTCTTCGGTCGATGTAAAATAAGTTTTGATTTCTATATCCAGTGCATGTATGGTACTAGAATTGTTACCATCCAAATATCGAATGCGTGGGTAACATACCATTGCAACACACGGGCATTTGTTGAATCTATATATATATATCCCAAAGCAACAATAACTATCAATCAAATTAAAAGCATCATAACACAAACATAATGATATATTTCAAAGTTTATGAGAAAACTAAATTAGCCATGAAAAATCTTAAATTTAAGCCAACTTGACTTACTTAAGGGGTTAATTTCATCAAGGTACGTCTAATGAATTTGTAAAATGCAGGAAAGTAATTATGAACTTGAACATTCTAGACAAAAAATAAAGCAAACATATATGTGGATACAAATACATAAATGATATATAAAACCCACGTACACGTACAAATGATACACATAAACCAACATGTACATATTTGTAAGTATACGGTTGGCACATACATGCATGATGCGCGTAAGAAACTAGTAGTTTATTGAGTTTGCCTAATTATCATGTGCAATGTTCAAACGGGTAAATTAAACCATCACCCCGCTATTCATATGTGCTTATATATACATGTTGTTTCTCCATTAAAACCCTCCTCATCTTTAAGATCCATAGAATAATACAACCTTAAAGTTAAACCGCACAATGATGCAGCATGTGAAATCATATGTGATGGTAGTTCTCCTGTTGATGGTTTAGTGCACGAGTAAGCTCTGGTTATCATAATATTTTTGCATGTCAGATGTTTTAAATAAACATCCTAATCAATATCCTTGCTTTCGGATTTTAAGGTGGGAAAAGAGATCTCAATGACATCACATATTTTAGGGTTTACCACAAAGCAGTGTATTCGGCAATGTTATCCAAACATATCTAAACAAAGGTTTTGTTGTTCCGGGGTACAAAGTATTGAATGCTGCACTTATACTGAAGAATCATGTTTTCGAAAATGTCCTAGATTAACTAATTGTTGTCCCAAGTAAATAATATTGATATCTTGATCCTATAGTCATATTGTAATAAAATAAATAATGTATACTTAATCAACATATAGCTATTTGACAAATCTTGTGTTGCAAATGATATTCTTTTATAGAAAGTGTAGAGAGATTTCACATTCAACAAGGATAAATGCATTGTGATATATTTTTTTATTGAAAATGTTTTTTGTTGTTTTTTATAAACATACATCATATTGCTATCGTATCGTACCATACCGAACAACATCACCGATATTTGTATTATTTTTTTGCAACATTCTATTATATTTTTTTATTGAAAATGTTCTTCATTGTTTTTTTAATAAACATACATAATCTTGCTACGGTACCATACCAAAAAACATCAATACCGGTATTTGTATTATTTTTTGCAACATTGTGATATATTTTTTACTAAAAATGTTTTTTATTGTTTTGTTTTTAAAAATATACATGATATTGTTACCGTACCACACCGAACAACAACAATACTGGTATTCGTATTCAATTTTATGGTAACCACTTTCCATAATTATTCATATATACAAATTTGTCGGTGAAGATAGATGATTATCGGTTCTACTACCATGACTATCTAAACTGATCGAACACATTTGAACAATATTGGTGGCGGTAGATGTGTTCGTTTTTATTGTCTTTGATCCGATGTAAAACACGTGTTGATTTCTATATTGAGTGCATGTATGGTACTAGAATTGTAACCATCCAAATATCGAATGCATGCGGTAACATACCACTGCAACGCACGGGCATTTGTTGATTCTATATCCAGAAGCAACACTAAGAATCAATCAAATTAAAAGCATCATAACACAAACATAAGGACATATTTCTAAGTTTATGAGAAAACTAAATTACCCATTAAAAATCTTAAATTTAAGCCAACTTGACATCCTTAAGAGGTTTCTTTTCATCAAGGTACGTATAATGAAGTTGTAAAATGCAGGAAAGTAAATTATGAATTTGAACATTCTATACAAAATTTAGAGCAAAAATTTATAATGTAATAAACTATGTTGTTATGAGAGATGTTAAAATAAAACAACCACATTTGATTCTTACAATCATAAACCTAACCTGCAACAACCATATTTACTTCCATCCATTATTATATAGCAACATAACTAATATAATTCACAATGATTAAAAATATATTTTTATTGTACATTATTATAATTGTAACTTGTAAAAAGTTTGTTTATTCTAGAAAAGCATAACATATATGTGGGTATAAATACATAAATGATATAAAAAACCCATGTTCACGTGCATCTCATACACATAAACCAACATGTACATATTTGTAAGTCTACGGTTGGCACATACATGCATGATGCACGTAGGAAACTAGTAGTTAGTTGAGTTCACCTAATTATCATGTGCAATGTTCAAACGGGTAAACTAAACCACCACCTCGCTATTCAAATGTGCATATAAATACATGTTGTTTCTCTAATAAAACCCTCCACATCTTTAAGATTCATAGAAGTAATACAACCTTATAGTTAAACAACACAATGATGCAGCATCTTAAATCACATGTGACGGTAGTTCTCATGTTGATTTGTTACACGGGAAACTCTGGTTATCATAATATTTTTGCATGTCACATGTTTTAAATAAACTTCCTAATCAAGGCTTTTGGATTTTAAGTTGGGAAAAGGCAGTGACATCAAACCCTTTGAGGATCCACCACGAAAACGATGTAGTCTGCAATGTTATCCAAATAGATCTAGAAAAGATTTTTGTTGTTCATGGGTAAAAAGTGTAGAATGTTGCAGCATAACTGAAGAATTAAGTTCTCTAAAATATCCTAACAACTTATTGTTGTTCCAAGTAACTAATATCCTATAATCATATTGTAATAAAGAGAATAATGTATACTTAATCAACATATAGCTATTTTACAAATCTTGTTGTTGCAAATGATATTATTTTATTGAAAGTGGAGAAAGATGTATCATTAAACAAGGATAAGTGCATTGTGATATAATTTATACTGATAACATTTTTGTTGCTTCTTTATAAACAACATCAGTAGTAGTATTTGTATTATTTTTATGCAACTTTCTGATATATTATTTTTTCAGAAAACATGTTTTAATAAACAATCATCATATTGCCACTATACCATACCGAACAACATCTTCTATTATTTTTTGGCAACAATGCGATATATTTTTTTACTGAAAATGTTTATTTTTTTGTTTTTTTTTAAAACACACATCATATTTTTATGGTAACCGCTTTCCATAATTATTCATATATACAACTTTGTCGGTGAACATAGATGAATGTTGGTTCTACACCCGTGATGATTTGGAATTGATCGAAAACGTTTGATCAACATTGGTGACGGCAGAAGTGTTCGTTTTTATCGACTTCGGTCTTAGGTCGATATAAAACACGTGTTTATTTCTATATCGAGTACTAGAATTGAAACAATCCAAGTATCGAATGCCTGCGGGAACATACCACATCAACACACGGGCATTTGTTGATTCAATATATATCTAGAAGCAACAATAAGAATCAATCAAATTCAAAGCATGATAACAAAATCATAATTACATACGTTGAATTTTATGATAAAACTAAATTAGTGATTAAAAATCTTATATTTCAGCCAACTTGACATCCATAAGAGTGTTCATTTCATCAAGGTATGTATAATGAAGTTGTAAAATGCAGAAAGTAAATTATGAACTTGAACATTCTAGACAAAAATAAAGCAAAAAATTATATTGTAATAATAAATGTTGTTACTAGAGATGTTGAAGTAAAACAACCATGTTTTGCTTCTTACAAATCATACACCTAACTTGCAACACCCATATTTACCTCCATCCTTTGTTATATAGCTACATAACTAATATAATTCACAATGATTAAAAATATATTTATGTGGTTCATTATTTTACTTTTAACTTGTAAAAAGTTTGTTTATTCTAAAAAACATAACATGTATGTGGGTATAAATACATAAATGATATACAAAACCCACGTACACCATACACATAATCCAACATGTACATATTTGTAAGTATACGGTTGGCACATACATGCATGATGCACGTTAGAAACTAGTAATTTGAAGAGTTTACCTAATTATAATGTGCAATGTTCAAACGGGTAAAATAAACCATCACCCTACTATTCAAATGTGCTTATAAATACTTGTTGTTTCTCCATTAAAACCCTCCTCATCTTTAAGATTTATAGAATAATACAACCTTAAAGTTAAACCGCACAATGATACAACACATGAAATCACATGTGATGGTAGTTCTCATGTTGATGATTTGTTACACGGGTAAGCTCTGGTTATCATAATATTTTTGCATGTCACATGTTTTAAATAAACATCCTAAGCAACATCCTGACATTTGGATTTTAAGGTGCCAAAAAGGATCTCAATGACATCAAACCAAACCCTTTGAGGGTCCACCCCCAAAACAGTATAGTCTGCAATGTTATCCAACCAGATCTAAAAAAGATTTTTGTTGTTCAGGGGTAAAAAGTGTTGAATGCTACAACATAACTGAAGAATTAAGTTCTCTAAGAAATCCTAAATTAACAAATTATTGTTGTTCCAATTAAATAATATTGATATTTTGATCTTATAATCATATTGTAATAAAGAAAATAATGTATACTTAATCAACATATAGCAATTTGACAAATCTTGTTATTGCAAATGATATTATTTTATTGAAAGTGTAGAAAGATGTAACATTCAACAAGGATAAGTGCTTTGTGATATAATTTTTATTGATAACATTTTTTATTGCTTCTTTATAGACAACATCACTAGTAGTATTTGTATTATTTTTATGCAACATTCTAATATATTTTTTTACCGAAAACATCTTTTAATAAACAATCATCATATTGCCACTATACCATGCTGAACAACATCTTCTATTATTTTTAGGCAACAATGTGCTATATTTTTTACTGAAAATGTTTTTTATTGTTTTTATAAAAAACATACAACATATTTTTATGGTAACTGCTTTCCATAATTATTCAAATATACAACTTTGTCGGTGAAGATAGATGAATATTTGTTCCACTACCGTGACGATCTGAATTGATCGAAAACGTTTGATCAACATTGGTGACAGCAGAAGTGTTCGTTTTTATGGACTTTGGTCTTAGGTCGATTTAAAACACGTTTTGATTTATATATTGAGTACTAGAATTGAAACGATCCAAATATCGAATGCCTGCGGGTACATACCACCGCAAGACATAGACATTTGTTGATTTAATATATATCTAGAAGCAACAATAAGAATCAATCAAATTAAAAGCATCCTAACAAAAACATAATGACTTATTTCGAAGTTTATGATAAAACTAAATTAACGATTAAAAATCTTATATTTCAGCCAACTTGACATCCTTAAGAGGGTTCATTTCATCAAGGTATGTATAATGAAGTTGTAAAATGGAGGATAGTAAATTATGAACTTGAACATTCTAGAAAAAAAAATAAAGCAAAAATTTATATTATAATAATAAATGTTGTTACTAGAGATGTTGAAATAAAACAACCACGTTTTGCTTCTTACAAATCATAAACCTAACTTGCAACAACCATATTTACCTCCATCTGTTATTATATAGATACAAAACTAATATAATTCACAATGATTAAAAATATATTTTTATGGTTCAATATTTTACTTGTAACTTGTAAAAAGTTTGTTTATTCTAAAAACATAACATGTATGTGGGTATAAATACATAAATGATATATAAAACCCACGTACACGATACACATAATCCAACATCTACATATTTGTAAGTATACGGTTGGCACATACATACATGATGCACATTAGAAACTAGTAATTTGATGAGGTTACCTAATTATCATGTGCAATGTTCAAACGGGTAAAATAAAACATCACCCTACTATTTAAATGTGCTGATAAATACATGTTGTTTCTCCATTAAAACCCTCCTCATCTTTAAGATCTATAGAACAATACATCCTTAAATTTAAACCGCACAATGATTAAACACGTGAAATCACATGCGATGGTAGTTCTCATGTTGATGATATGTTACACGGGTAAGCTCTAGTTATCATAATATTTTTGCATGTCACATGTTTTAAATAAACATCCTAATCAACATCCTGACTTTTGAATTTTAAGGTGCGAAAAAGGATCTGAAATACTCAAACAAACCCTTTTGAGTGTCCACGACCAAAACAGTATAGTCTGCAATGCTATCCAACCAGATCTAAAAAAAGATTTTTGTTTTTCAGGGGTAAAAAGTGTTGAATGCTGCAGCAATATTGAAGAATTAAGTTCTCTAAAATATCCTAAATTAACAAATTATTGTTGTTCCAAGTAAATAATACTGATTTTTGAGCCTATAATCATATTGTAATAAAGAAAATAATGTATACTTAATCAACTTATAGCTATTTGACAAATCATGTTGTTGCAAATAATATTATTTTATTGAAAGTCTTAAAAGATGTAACATTTAACAAGGATAAGTTCATTATGATATAATTTTTATTGATAACATTTTTTGTTGCTTTTTGATAAACAACATCAGTAGTAGTATTTGTATTATTTTTATGCAACATTCTGATATATTTTTTTTACTGAAAACGTTTTCTTAATAAATAATCATCATATTGCCACCATACCATACCGAACAACATCTTCTATTATTTTTTTGCAACAATGAGATATATTTTTATTGAAAATGTTTTTTTATTGTTTTTTTAAAAAAAACATACATCATATTTTTATGGTAACCACTTTCCATAATTATTCATATATACAACTTTGTCGGTGAAGATAGATGAATATTTGTTCTACTACCGTGACGACCTGAATTGATCGAAAATGTTTGATCAACATTGGTGAGGGCAGAAGTGTTCATTTTTAGGGACTTCGGTCTTAGGTCGATATAAAACAAGTGCAGATTTCTATATCGAGTACTAGAATTTGTTGTAACTTTTGAGATCGTTCATACTTGCACTGGATTAGTTTTATAATAGTTTGTAGCTTATTTAATAGTCTAGGGGCTTATTTTGTAATTTCATGAATCTAGCAAACCTGACTTGGTGTAGTTAAGATTCCAGCATAATTATAATTATGCTGGCAAGTCAGGTCCTATATAAACCCAAGCATTATAGCCCTAGCCAAGCTTTTGGCTCTTTGGTGAATGAAGTGTTGTTTATATTAAACCTCTTGATATTGTGCTCAAATCAGATTTCCAAGGTGCTTCATTGATTTATATACTTGTTTGGATTCAAAACAACACTTGTTGTATTCATCAATCCATTAGCTTCATCTTCATTCTTGATTGTTCTTAACTTTTTCATAGTTCAAACACTTAATCAATAGGTGTTTTGGACTAAAACAACCAACCACGTTGATCCGGATTGATACTAGGATCTACAATTTGGTATCAGAGCCTTAGTGCTCTTGGTTGTTGTGTTCTTGTTAAGATTTTTCAAAGTTTTGAAGGTTTTTCAAATTTTTAAGGTTTTTCAAACTTTTGGACTTAAAATGGACTGATTTGGTGTGTTTAATCGATAGGTTGATGTTAATATGTGATTAGGGAGTCATTTTGGACATTTTGATGCATCAAAACATGGTTTTTGAGTCGTTTTTGTGTGATTAGAGGGTTTTAGTTCGTGTTAAACCCTCTGTCTAGCGAAATTAATTTGAATATATCGAAGAAGTTTTGAATTCAGCGAATTTATTCTTGAATATAGCGAAGACAATTTTGAATATAGCGAAGAAACGTTTGAACATAGCGAACAATCTTTGAAAACATCGCAAAATCACCAATTTCGCCGACTAAAACTCGAGCGAAATTGTTGATTGCCGGCGATATAGAGTCAAGTAACCCTTTAGCGAAATTATCGAAGGAGACTTCGAGAACTGTGATATAGAACCACAGCGTTCTTATCACGGTATACGACGAAATAAGCCAAACTAACGTGTGTGCTATTTTTATCAGCGGAATTAGCTTGTTCGCTCGTGCAGGATATCTCCGTGTACCGCGAAGATAGGAGACCAGCGAAGATTTCCGGCGAAATTGGTCCTGTTTCTCTGATCTCCGGCGAATTTACCTCATTTACCGGCGAAATTGTTCTCCAGCAGACTTATCAGCGAAATTAACCTCTAGTTGGCTTTCCTTTGTCAAAACAAGCCAAGATGTCGTTGAATCAGCTAAGTCCAATTGCTCAAGCTGAACTTGAGACCAGAACCACTACTAGGCCATCAAAGTTGAAAGGAGCTGAAGATTTCAGTACTTGGAAGACTCGTATTCAGTCGTTCTTCGAATACACGGACTACAATTTGTGGCTCTCAGTCACCGCTGGACCCCACATTCCAATGGTGGTTCGAGGAGATGCGGTAGTCGCTAACAATGATGCCACAACTTTCACTGACGAAGACAAAGCCCTAATCCAACGCGATCGTCGTGCACATGCTGCCTTAACCATGGCTCTGTCAACTGATGACTGCAACATGTTTGAAGAACACCGAACTGCAAATGCACTCTGGAATGCATTGATTGAGTATTATGAGGGAAATGAGGAGCTAATTGAAAGCAAGAGAGACATGGTGCAGAAGCAATACGACATGTTTTGTGGAGTTCGTGGAGAAAGTCTTTCCGATCATATCGGTCGCTTTCTGAATATGATGACCAAAATGAAGAAGGCGGGAAATCCTGTCACTAACCGTGCTGCTATAAAGAAGCTGCTGGACTCACTCCCAAAGGAATGGAATTTGCAATGTATGATGATCAAGAAGGATTTCCTCAACAATCCAAATCCTGTCACTCTGTCCGACTTAATTAATACTCTAACAGCTTTTGAAATGGATGTCAACAAACGAGAAATGAACACTGTTGGCTACACCCCAAAGACCAATCAAACTTCTGCTGGAATGAAGAATGTGGCATTCCTTGCTTTAGGTGGCATCAGTCAACAAGCGTCTGACATGATCTATGCTAACGCTTCCGCAAGCGCATCAAAAGCTCCACAACCTAGTGAGAAGACTGTCACGGTTGGTGATACACAAGTGTTGAAAGTGTCTACTGAAACGTGACACTTTTTAACATGTTTCTGAGTAGCTATGAAGCTTTAATGTCAGGAGAGCTCAAGAAGGATATGTTCACTGCTGAAGACATGTATCAGGTCGATCCAGATGACATGGAGGAAATGGATTAGAAATGGCAGATGGCCATGATCACTCTAAGGTTGAAGAAATTTCAGGACAAGACCGGGAAGCGTTTGGGTCTTGGAAAGGCTGGTTTTGATAAATCCAAACTGAGATGTTACAACTGCAAGAATCTGGGTCACTTAAAGCGTGACTGC
Source organism: Helianthus tuberosus (assembly GCA_030545235.1). Lineage (NCBI taxonomy): Eukaryota > Viridiplantae > Streptophyta > Magnoliopsida > Asterales > Asteraceae > Helianthus > Helianthus tuberosus. The sequence goes on along the minus strand of CM060358.1, from coordinate 185,715,156 downwards.
CCCTTGTTGAAAGAAGGAAACATTGAAGCTACTCCTGCTGTAAAACAAATCACTAACGAAGAAAACAAAAACAACGCGTCTCCCAACACACCAAAAGCCTTAGTCGTTGAAGATTATAACTAGAGTGAAGAAATTGCTGAAGCCAAAGAACAAGTCAACAAAGCTCCTATGGCAAAGATCTCAAGCGGGTCCTCATCAAAGCAGTTTGAGAAACCGACAGCTGGAATTCCAAAAGGTGACAACATTGCTGACAAGGGTCTGAAAAGCATTCTCATCTCCCCGGAGCTTGAGAAAGAAAAGAATTCTGAAGAAGCTAAGGATCATGTTCCTAAGGAGTCATCTGACCAGAAGAAAGACAAAGAAAAGGTGTCAGCCGCAGCAATGAAAACAGAATCTTCGAAAGAAAAGGCTGACAAAGACTTGGTAAATAGTATTCCACATAGCTTTAAAGTAAAGTTATGCACACCAGCATGCGTTGATGTCGTGGCACTTTACAAGTCTCTAAATCTAGAATTTGAGAGACAAAAAGACAAAGCTTTAAAATTTAACAAAGAGCTTAAACAGAACGAGGCCACATATCAGAGAAAGTTGAATTCAACTTTAGCTGAAATGCAAACTCTAAAAGAATTTGTGTTTAGAAAAGATTTTATCATTAACGATCTCACAGATAGACTAGAAAAAGCTTTGAATGAAAAGAATAAATTGCAAATTGTCATAGACAAATGGAATGTCAGTTAAAAGGCCTTTACTGACATCAAAAACTGCCAACGACCAACGTTTGTGAAAGACGGGATCGGGTATAAGGATAGGCAAGGAAATGAAAGAAAACTCTTCTTTCCACCACATAGCAAAAACTATGTGCCTATGCCAACCCCTCATCCCGAAAACGATCTCATTGATGAAAAGGCCTCTGTAGAACAAAACGACTCTTGTGAAAACGAAACAACCGCTAACATTTCTAAAAGTAATGCAGATCCAATTATGTGTAAAGAAGATGTGTGTGATGAGGATGGAGACTGCGGCGGTTCAAAAATAGGAATAGGTTATACAGGCGACAGTTATTCCACTGTTAACTGGTTCACCTGGAACTGCTCTAAGAAAAACAATATTCAGGATGAATGTAATAATTTAATTAGGACGGATGACTGTAATGGCCGTGTGCCTAAATTTAAATCTTTGGATGACTGTAAGGGCCATGTGCCTACATTTGAGACCCGTGATCGTGAACATGTTGTGTTTGAATGTCATGATTTAAATTCTACTTTTTGTGATGATGAAAATGTTTGTGAATCTCCTGTATTTGTGCCAGAATTGAAAAAGAATAGCTTTGGAAAATTCCTCACCAAGGAAATTCTAGAATTTATTCCATCTCGAACAGGTATGACAGATTCAGAAAAGAAAGTCGCTGAAGATCACAGCAAAGAAGACTCAAGTACTAATGCATCAGAAAAGGAAAAAGAGACTTCAAGTCCTGATGATGAGCAAAAATCAGAAACTTCAAGAGAAGATCAAACAACAGAAGGCGAGAGCTCCGAAAATTCAAGCGACGAAACAATTGAAGATCAAGATTCAGAAAGTTCAAGTGAGGATCAAAGCTGCAGTGATTCAAGCTACGAAGCAAGTGAAGAGCTAAATTCCAGTGAATATCAAACATCAGAAAGCTCATCAGATTCCGACAGCGATGAAGAATGCTTAGAAGATGAAAGTCTAGTTGACAAGAAAATGAAAAAAGCAGAAACCTCAAGACACTCATCACATACATCATCTTCTAACACCAAAAGGCCCAAACGTAAACGATGTTTTTGCTGTGGTCATTTAGGACATACAGCGAAACATTGTAAAAACAAGAACTTTTCTAAACCAGAATGTGATTTTGTTAAGAACTTCACAGATCAACTTGATTATCTTAAGAAATCTGTTAAAAATCTGGTCAATTCAACAGCTTATTTTTGGAAGCAAAAAGAGGATATCGTGGGACAAAACCACGATAGATCCAAAGTAAAGCAAATCTGGGTTCCCAAATCAAAATAATTTGTGTATATTCTTGTATTTCAGAATAAACTCCAGAAATGGCTTCGTATGCTCATGGAATGTATCTGGCATGTCGACAGCGGATGTTCCAGACACATGACAGGCTTGAAGGAACTTCTGAAAAACTTTGGTTTTATTGATGGTGATTTCGTGTCATTCGTTGGAGACGAGAAGGGAGGGAAGATCGTTGGAATAGGAGATGTGGTGTCTGAAGCCCTCACGTTGGACAATGTGAACTATGTTCCAAAATTGTGCTACAATCTCATGAGTGTATCACAAGTATGTGATAAAGGAATATCGGTGCTTTTCAACGACATGGAATGCTTATTTCTCAAGCCTGAATATGTCGTTCCTGTAGAAATGATCATGCTCACTGCTCCAAGTTAAAACAACACATACGTGCTCAACATGAAAAATGCCAAGATAAATGACAACTTGACCTGTTTGATCTCAAAGGCTTCAGAATCAGAGTCACTGCTTTGGCACAGGAGATTGGGGCATGTAAATTTCAAAAATATGAATAAACTCTCTAAGTTAAACTTAGTGAGAGGACTTCTGATAAAAGAATTTCCTTTTTCTGAAAATGTATAGCATGCGCCCAGGGAAAGCAACACAAGAAATCGCACAAGTCCAAAGCAATGAATACGATTACTGCGCCTCTTCAGTTGATCTATATGGATATTTTTGGTCCAATTAGTGTTAAAAGTCTTGCTAAAAGTTCTTACTGTTTGGTGATTACAGATGATTTCTCTTGGTTTTCATGGATTTATTTTCTTGAGGCAAAGAGTGAGACAGCTGAAATTCTCAAGTCATTCATTCCCTTGATTGAAAACGTGACCAGATTAAAAGTGAAGTCGATCAGAAGTGATAACGGTTCCGAATTCAAAAATCAAACATTCATATCCTTCTGTGCAGAAAAAGGAATTCATCTTCAATACAGTGCAGCCAGAACTCCTCAACAAAATGGAGTTGCTGAACGTAAGAACAGAACGCTGATCGAGGCCGCAAGAACCATGCTGGTGGATTCAAAGCTTCCAATAATCTTTTGGGCAGAAGCAGTAAATACAACATGCTACGTTCTAAACAAGGTTCTCATTGTAAAACCACACGAAAAAACGACATATGAACTTCTCTTCAAAAGAAAGCCGCTTATTGACTTCTTCATACCATTTGGATGTTCGTGCACTCTTCTAAACACTCAAGAAAATCTCATCAAGTTCGAAGCAGTAGGTGATATCTGCTACTTCATGGGATATTCATCCACACAGAAGGCCTACAGAGTCTACAACAAAAGAACGAAGATGGTGATTGAATCATATTATGTTGATTTTCAAGAAGGAAACTATACCAACACTGGGAGTACCCCCGATTGGTTTTATGACGTGGGTGTGATTTTCAACACCTTCGAAATCCCAGAAGATACTCCAGAAGCAGAACCTGTTGAAGATGCTCAAGTTAAACCTCTGTTTGACTCTTCAGATATTGGTATAACTCCATTCACTACCCTTTTCTCTCCATCCTCTGCTGATCCACTTATCTCTGTGGATGAAGCAACTGGTGACACTTTGCCTGAGAACACCCTAGAAAATGGTGCTTCTTCTTCACAGGCGAATTTGGATGAACCAACTCAAGAAGATGACCCTCCAGTAATTTACGTGGACGAACACTTCACCAACCTTTCGCAGCAGATTGAGTCTCAGACAAATGTAGGATACAAGACAAATCGCAATCATCCTCTTGAGAATGTCATAGGTGCAGTTGAAGAAGGAGTACGTACACGTGGTCAGTCATCAAGTATCAACAAAGGTCTCTATGCAACTTTTCTCTCACAATCCGTGCCATGTGACATCGAAGAAGCTATTCAAGACTCCAGTTGGGTTCAGGCCATGCAGGAAGAACTGTCTCAATTTCGCAAACTCAAAGTTTGGGAGTTGGTAGATTTACCTGAAGGAAAGTTTCCAATCGGTACTAAATGGGTCTTTCGTAACAAGATGGATGATCGCTGAGTGGTAATCAAGAACAAGGCTAGATTGGTGGTGAAAGGTTTCCATCAGGAGGAATGGATCGATTACGAAGAAATTTTCGCACCAGTTGCAAGATTGGAAGCAATCAGAATATTCCTGGCATACGCATCATACAGAAATTTCAAAGTTTTTCAGACGGATGTAAAGAGTGCTTTTCTCTACGGGAAGGTAAAGGAAGAAGTCTATGTATGTCAGCCTCCAGGGTTCGAAGATCCTCATTTTCCAGGTCGTTACTTCAAGTTAGACAAAGCCCTCTATGGTCTTCACCAGGCTCCACGTGCTTGGTACGAGACTTTGTCATCTTATCTATTGAAGTGTGGATACACCAGAGGAACGATTGACATGACCCTCTTCACTAAACGAATCGGAGAAGATGTAATGCTGGTTCAAATCTACGTTGACGATATCATTTTCGGGTCAACCAATGAGGAGCTGTGTAGAGAATTCGAGACCGTCATGAAGGCAAAGTTTGAAATGAGCATGATGGGAGAGCTGACGTTCTTCTTAGGGCTAGAAGTGAAGCAAAAGGAAGATGGGATTCTCATTCATCAGGCTAAGTACATTCGAGATATTCTCACGAAGTAAAACCTGAACGACTGTAAAGTTGCCAGCACCCCGTTCGCCTCTCAGACGGAACTTACTCTAGATCCTCAAGGAAAACCAGTGAACAAGTCCCTTTATCGCTCAATGATCGGTTCTCTGATGTACTTAACGGCTAGCACGCCTGACATTATGTGGGCTGTATGTCTCTGTGCTCGCTTTCAGACAAATCCCAAAGAATCACATGAAACTGCTGTGAAGCGCATCTTCCACTATCTTAAAGGAACTTCGAAACTAGGTCTTTGGTATCCTAAAGATAGTAATTTTGATCTTATTGCTTATTCTGACAGTGATCATGCAGGGTGTAAAGTAGATCGCAGGTCTGTATCAGGAGGATGTCAATTCTTGGGAAATCGTCTGATATCATGGTGTTCACCTCCACCGCTCAAGCAGAGTACACCGTGGCCTACAGTTGTTGTTCAAAAGTACTCTGGGTACAAAATCAGTTGTTGGATTATGGAATCAACATCATGAAGACTCCTATATTCATCGACAATGAGGCATGTCTGGGAATTGTGAAGAATCCCATCCACCACTCCAGAACAAAGCACATCGAAATTCGAATTCACGCAATTCGAGACGCCTACGAAAAGGGGTACATTCAAGTGGTGCCAGTGGATACAACACAGCAGCAGGCCGACATTTTCACAAAAGCATTTGGTAAAACCCGATTCAACCAGCTGGTAACCTGGTTGGAAATGGTTAATTTCCTTGAATGGAAATGAATCTTGTGGTCCAAAATCATTCGTAAATACTCTATCTTTTGTTTTCTTTAAATAAATAAAAAAAACGTATGTTTAAAGTAAAACAAGTATCGTAAAGCGTCGCCCAACAAAAAGATTTTCTGATTTTTAAAATTTTATTTTCGGGCAACGGACTTTCGAAAATAAAGATTTTAGGGGGGATATTCCAGAAAATCCAAAATTAGATGCTTGTGTCTGACTCCTATTAGAGGAAATGATAGAAAATTGCTAGCGCTCTGTCATTTCTTGCAAAACAGAAAACAAAAAGAAATCGGGGTACCAAGCAACGACGTGTCGCTAGATTCAGCAACACCGACGAGTAAACTGCTGTTAGGGAGCAAAACATAACATCTACACAAGGATTCTGGCTTTTCTCAGGCATTACGCATCTTGTGGGTAACACGTTGCGGCGTATGGCTTAATGGTCTTAAATCTTGCGTTGACAGATTGCCAAAGTCTGATATTTCGGGTCTTTATATTGGAATTTCTTTCGGGGATATCATAGTCGTTCTTCTGTTGCATCCAGATACATGCTGACCTAGACGCTATGATATCTTTTCATAATAAGTGCCTTAAAAAAAGGCCAAACCCTTTCATAATAAGTGTCAAATTTGGCCAAAGCTTTAGATGGATTAGTTTGGTCTCTCTGCTGTACGAAAGTACTGACCTGTTCACCAAACTATCTGTCTCAGCCCTCGGTAGTTCTCGGGATCTCTACTGTACGAAAGTACTGACCTGATCTCCGCTCTATCGTTGAAAAGAATGAAACCAATATACTCAGCTGTTATGAGGAACCTTTGCGCATACCTTGATCGCGGGGGTATGTCCTGATGTGGGACTCACGGGCGTAATGATTCTATTCTCAATAGCTTGTGTGGGGGCCATAGAAGTCTTACCGAAAACATGATAAAAGCGCTCTCCAAAGGCATGTTGAAAGAATGATGCATGGATTTAAGCGGACAAACATACTGGCAGTTTTTCTTGTGCCTTGATTCGCTAAAAATAATAATAATAAATAAGAAATTGACAAGTGTTGGCAATATGATCTTCTGCAGGTAAGTCGACGAGCGTCGAAAGTATCAAGAAAATCAGCTTAAAATGGAACCTCCTAGAGTTGAAAATTCGAAGTTCGGAGTCAAAATGGCCCAAATTTTATCCAATGTGTAAATATTTCATAAATTATAGTGTTTTAAACAAAACTGGGCACGTTTTTCGAGAAAGTTTGAAATTTACGAGCGAAATTAAACTTATTTTTTTGTTTTGAAAACAAACATATGGCGACGAAATTAAGATACCAGTGAAATTATTTATTTTGCTGGTTATCTAATATCCTTTATAAATATCTCATTAACCGTCACTTTTCAAAATTTTCAAAAACTGTTTCTTCTTCATTCTCTCTAATAAGCGGACAAACTCTCAAAACATTCACAAGATTCAATTTCGTTCAAAGATTTTCAGGTGAACCATAAGATAATCATCCCCTACAATCTCGACACTCATCAGTTGATCAGCGATTCAATGATTGAAGTTTGTGTTTGGTTCTTCTCTTTAGATTTAAGCTTCATGTTCATGAATCAGTTATTTCTAGAGTTTGTTGCAAGTATGAAACCGGTTGAACTGAGATATAGAAATGCTTGTTCATGTTTAGATCTGTCTGAAATCAATGTTGATCAATCGGTAATAAACAGTTGAGGGTTTTAGAAGGGTTTATCAAGAAACCCTTGAAGATAGCGAATTAGCGTTGAACGTAGCGAAGTCAGTGAAGTTAACAGGGAATCTCAAAAGTCTCGAACGCGAGTTCGAGCAACCGGCGAAATAACTTGTTTCGCTGGTAAAACGGCCTAGACAATTGTCTTCGCCGCTCAATCATTTCGGGAACAAAACTCTGTCTTCGCCGGTGTTCGCTAGCGAATTCAAATTGAATCAACATGTTTGTTATCGGCGAAATCACTCTCTGGTATCGGCGAAAATGTTTGATCTGTGACGTAACCATCAGTGAAATAGTGAATAGTTTCCTTTAGTCGTTGCCGGCGAAAACGCACATGATCCGACATTGTCGCCGACGAAATTGCCGGATCCCGATCACAAACATCAGCGAAGACAACATTCCTGGCTGACAGCGATTTTATCTTTTAATTTTTTTTTAATATTTGCGAATACCTAATTTAATTTTTAAAATATAATCTAAATATTTTTTTCTAATATCATTTTCTTTTTATAAAATGAAAATTTCTTGTAAATATTTTTTTCTGTAAATAATATACTTTCATCTTGAATATTGTCTAACTTGCCTCGTTTCTCGTTTCCAAAACAGGATGGTGAAGAATATTGAGTGGGATAAGACGTTGAAGCACAATCAAAGCATCAATCTCGAACAAGTTCCACAGGATTTTCAGGACGCAGCGAGATGGGTTAGATCGAGCAGAATTGGCTACGCAGTTGAAACAGAAGTTCAAGTTTACAGAATCCACATTCAAGACTTCTGGCAAACTGCAAAACCAGAAACTATCAAAAATGCTAGAGGGATTTTTGCAACCGTCTGCAACAAGAAGATAGTTGTAACGGAAGAGAGGATTCGCAAGGTTTTAAAGCTGAAAGATAACGCTCAAGATCCGATCAGCTTAAGCAAGGACGATATTCTAGATGGTTTTCGAGGCATGGGATACGTTGGAGATTTTAGACAGAAGAAAGAAATAAAAAGAAATGGGCTAATAAGAGATTGGAGATTCATAGTTCATGTGATCGCCATGAGCCTAGCCATCGAAAGGGTGGTTTTGATGGCCTGAATCTCGAATGGTCGGCGACGATGTTGAATTTGTGTTTGAATCAGAAGTTTAACCTCTCTGGTCTAATATTCAATTATATGATCGAGAATGTAAGAGGACCGACTTGGGCAATGTATCCCAGATTTATCCAAATGCTGATCAACGACCAATATGAAAATCCGCCAAACGATGGAAATCTCTACACCTTTCATGTGCCCATAAGTCGTCAATTCACAGAGATTAAAACAAATGAATGGGTAATGTTACATGATTGGATGTATGCAGCAGAGAGACTGCCGTTGGTAAAGGAAGCCTACAGAAAGTACAGAGAGGCACTTCGAGAAAAGCAGCAAAGAACTGCACAAGCTGAAGCAGAGGCTGCAGAAAAGGAAGAACGGTTGAAAGGAAAAAGAAAGGGAAAACAAGTAGCTGAAGATGAGCCTTCCAAGATGAAAAAGGCATCTGAAAACCCAGAAAGACTCATGGGTGCGAGCTTCAGAGCTGCTGAATCTGAAGAACGTCGTCAACATATCCTAGATATGAAAGAAATTCATGCGATGCAGGAAAAAGAAAAGAGAGCAAAGAGTCTCAAAAGAAAAGAAATGTCAGAATCCGAAAGACCGGTTGTGGTATCGGAAGAAGAGCAAACTTTGGATGATTTTGTTGATACGCTATTAATAGATCCAAATGAAATCTATTCAAGTAAATCAACTCCTCCGAAGAAGAATTCGACAGATGAAGGATCTTCCAGAGTTCTTTTAGTAAAGCCAACCAGGATCACAAAGCCACCGGTTCCTCCTTAAAGGGTCCGTCCATTTCAAGAACTTTACGATAAACTTGTCAAAGAAACCGGTCCATCTGCAGCTAAAGAAATCTGTCTTCTCAAGAACCAAGTCAATGACACAAACATCTTGAGAGAGAAATTAAAGGATCAGCGAAAGAAGAACAAAGAAATGAACGCTTATGTGGCCAAGCAATCGAAGTTCATAAGATTCCAACAGACAGGGATAGAAAAATTGTATAGAATGATAAAAAGTATGTGTGCCAAGTTAGAGATAGAGCCTATGTTCATCTTCGCTGAGATTTTCGACTTTGATACATTCATGGAAGAAGAAACAACCAGAAAAGCGAAAGAGGCAGAAGCAAAGAAAAGGCGTCTGGATTCAACGGAAAGAGTAGCTGAAGGTGATGAGAGTGATGAAGAAGAGGTTGATAGGGATGATATGCCTGCCAAATTTATCGAGTGGGGACTAGAAGAGGAAGTCGTGTATGAGCAGGAAGACGGAAAAACCTTCTCCCCACTGCATCCCGAGTGGTTCAAAAAGCAAAGAGAAAAACTCCTTGACTTCTACCAGGTGATAACTGTTGAGAAGACTGAGGCCACCGACAAAAATCAGCTGGATGTACAGCAATCTGAGGGGAATGTTTGTGGTTAAAAGAATAGGCGGTGTAATTCAGTATTTCCAAACTGGATTTGATCTCTTTACTCTTCCAAGGTGGGATCTGTGTGAGCTCGACCGTCTGGATATACTAAATCCAGAAGATAGAAGCATTGGCGGGGATTTTGAGAGCCTGATTGCTAAAGAATGTAACAAGGGTTTCCCAAATCACAGGCCACAGCATCCAAGACGGAGAGTGTCCAAAACAACCAAGGATCCGGTTACTGGAAAAGGAAAGGTGACGTGGGTAATTAAACCTGCTAAAGTTGTCACAAGAATCAAGCTTCCTGAAGAAGTTCCAGTATGCCTCAACAATTTCAAGAAATGGTTTTATGATAGCCGAACTGGTGAAGCTGTGATTCGATCCACTGAAAACGTGGATACCCGAATCTTGGATCCAATGGACGTGTTTATGTTTGGACTCTCTGATCTTACTGTGCTGAATGCAAGCCGTATTAATGTTGGAGCCGGAAATGCAAATCTTGAAGAGGCTATGTTATTTCACTGAGCGGTGGATGGAGCTTGGAAGATAAAGAGAGAAATGCTCGACCTCGTAGACAAAATCAAGAAAAGAAAGGAAACTGAAGAAAAGAAGAAGGAAGCAAGAAAGAAGAAAAAGCATGAAAGGAAGAAAGAGAAGACCTCCGCATCATCAGCAGAACCCACCACAACTTCTCAGACAGCATCACCACCTCCGGCCTCATCCACATATGAGGTCACTATGGAAGATCCACCAACAAATGAAGTTGTTATTAACCAAGAAACTCCAGTCACAGCTATCGAAATTCAAGCATCACCAGAAGCTACAGGGCATGAAGAAGTCCATCAAGAGCCTGAGAAGAAAGCTACAGAGAATCCAATGGAATCTACAGAAGAATGAGAAGACAAGTATGCAACGATCTAGGGGGGATATTGTTGGAACTTTTGAGATCGTTCATACTTGTACTGGATTAGTTTTATAATAGTTTGTAGCTTATTTAATAGTCTAGGGGCTTATTTTGTAATTTCATGAATCTAGCAAACCTGACTTGGTGTAGTTAAGATTCCAGCATAATTATAATTATGCTGGCAAGTCAGGTACTATATAAACCCAAGCATTGTAGCCCTAGCCAAGCTTTTGGCTCTTTGGTGAATGAAGTGATGTTTATATTAAATCTCTTGTTATTGTGCTCAAATTAGATTTCCAAGGTGCTTCATTGATTTATATACTTGTTTGGATTCAATACAACACTTGTTGTATTCATCAATCCATTAGCTTCATCTTCATTCTTGATTGTTCTTAACTTTTTCATAGTTCAAACACTTAATCAATAGGTGTTTTGGACTAAAACAACCAACCACTATGATCCGGATTGATATTGGGATCTACAGAATTGAAACGATCCAAATACCGAATGCTTGCGGGAACATACCACCGCAACACACGGGCATTTGTTGATTCAATATATATCTAGAAGCAACAAGAAGAATCAATCAAATTAAAAGTATCATAACAAAAACATAACAACATATTTCGAAGTTTATGATAAAACTAAATTAGCGATTAAAAATCGTATATTTCAGCCAACTTGACATCCTTAAGAGGGTTCATATCATCAAAGTATGTATAATAAAGTTGTAAAATGCAGGAAAGTAAATTATGAACTTTAACATTCTAGACAAAAAATACAGCAAAAACTTATAATGTAATTATAAATGTTGTTACTAAAGATGTTGAAATAAAACAACCACGTTTTGCTTCTTACAAATCATAAACCTAACTTACAACAACCATATTTATCTCCATCCGTTTTTATATAGCTACATAAAACTTGAACATTCTAGACAAAAAATAAAGCAAAAAATTTATAATTTTTTTTGACTTCATCAAGTTTCATTCCAATCATCAGGGCAAATTACATAAGGATAGCAGGTAGACGAGCAACAAACTGCGCCGCCATCCCTTTCTGAATAGAAAACCCTAATCTACTAAAAAGAAAGCCTCGCCCCTAAGGGGTCGAAAAGTTGTTGTGAACCACACGCTGAACTCTAGACAAGAACCGAACTGCCTCTGGCGCCAAGGAGCCGAACGTGTCAAACGCCATGGGGACAAAGGCATGCTGATTATCCTCACAAGCTTTCACGTGCTTTTCCACCTTCTTTAACTCTGATTTCAGTACCGCTTGCCCCGCCACAAACCCATTTTCCCGGAACCCGGCTAGGGGGGATACACCTGTGAGATCGACACAAGCATGTTTCCCGCCCTCCCAACCAAAAACTAGCACGTCAGCCGGGCGTAGGGTGGATCTCCCCTCTGACGGGTCTGTAAGAAAATTAACCGGTTCCTCTTTCTTTGCCGAGATCCCTGCTCGTCTGAGAATATCCATTAACACGTCTCGAACAAAGTCATGGCGATATTAAACCCCGACAACTCTCTACAATGTAACGCATGCTCCCCGTATTTATCCAGGCATGCTTTACGGCAGACTGGGCAAGTTTCATCATTCGGGAAGATGGGGATCATCAAACAGTACTTAAGGATTGACCGGTACTCCACCGCTGACATACGTTGACCCAAACCTTCAATAGGAATAACAGTTAAGAAATCCTGAGCGTGAGGCCTCTGTAGGCATTCAATGACGGCTTTCTGGCGGGGGGACAAATGAAAATCTTCTCCCAAACTTTGTGCGATTCGACAACAAAGGGCTAGTAATAAATGTTGTTACTAGAGATGTTCAAATAAAACAACCACGTTTTGCTTCTTACAAATCATAAACATAACTTGCAAATTCTAGACAAAAAATAAAGCAAAAATTTATAATGTAATAATAAATGTTGTTACTAGAGATGTTGAAATAAAACAACCACGTTTTGCTTCTTACAAATCATAAACCTAACTTGCAACAACCATATTTACCTCCATCCGTTGTTATATAGCTACATAACTAATATAACTCACAATGATTAAAAATATATTTTTATGGTTCATTATTTTACTTGTAACTTGTAAAAAGTTTGTTTATTCTAAAAAACATAACATGTATGTGGGTATAAATTCATAAATTATATACAAAACCCACATACATGACACGCATAATCCAACATGTACATATTTGTAAGTATACGGTTGGCTCATACATGTATGATGCATGTTAGAAATTAGTAATTAGTTTGCCTAATTATCATGTACCATGTTCAAACGGGTAAAATAAACCATCACCTCGTTATTCAAAGGTGCCTATAAATACATGTTGTCTCTCAATTGAAACCTTCCTCATCTTTAAGATTCATAGAATAATACAACCTTAAAGTTTGACAACACAATGATGCAGCACGGGAAATCACATGTGATGGTAGTTATCCTGTTGATGATTTGTTATGCGGGTAAGCTCTAGTTATCATAATATTTGTGATAACCGGTAATTTTTGGATTATAATTACATGCATAACAAACATTAATACAATTGTAAGTAGTGTTTTAAGACACAAAATAAGTTAATTGGGCCTTTGGAAAGCGTAGGAACGACTATTCAGCTTCATATTACATGAATGGGGATTTGCGGATACCTTCCGAACGTGTAAACGGTGACGAACCGTATTAACCTCCATCCGTTAGTATATAGCTACATAACTAATATAATTCTCAATGATTAAAAATATAATTTTATTGTACTTATTTTACTTGTAACTTGTAAAAAGTTTGTTTATTGCATAACATATATGTGGGTGTAAATACGTAAATGACGTGCAATGTTCAAACGGGTAAATGAAACCATCATGCATGATGCATGATGCACGTTACATGCATGATGCACGTTAGAATCTAGTAATTTGTTAAGTTTGCCTTATTATCATGTGGAATCACTACGCCAAAATAGAGATACAATCACACAAAAAAGTGTGACTATATGTCTTTCGCCTCACATATTTTTTTCAGGTCAAGTGTGACCAAAGCTCGAGTCATCGTATGTATTATATGGCCACACACACTTTTTAGTGGCAATAGAACTTTAAAGTGTGGCTTAAGGGTACCAACATTTTTGGTTAAAATCTAACATTTCCTCCAATAAGTGTGGCTAAAGGGTACCAACGGCCACCTGTATTTACTTGAAGTGTGACCTTTACTACTATATAGTCATATAAATTACCCAAAAATTTTGTTTTAGCCACATCAATTAAAAAAAGTGTGGCAAAAAAGGTTGTTGTAATCAAGCATTTTGCCTATTAAGTGTGGCTAAGGAGTAGCAACGGCCACATGAATTATTGTGAGTGTGGCCGTTTCAATTATATAGTTACATAAACCTATTGTAAGTGTGGTTGTTTCTATTATACAGTCACACAAACAAAAAACAAAGTGATTACGGTGTGGCTAATGGTTATTTATAGCCACACCATAATCACTTTGTTTTTTGTTTGTGAGTTTGTATAATAGAAACAACCACACTTACAATAGGTACATGTGACTATATAATAGAAACGACCACACTCACAATAATTCATGTGGCCGTTGCTACCCCTTAGCCACACTTAATGGGCAAAATGCTTGATTACAACAGCCTTTTTGCCGCACTTTTTTTAATTGATGTGTGATGTGTGCAAAATGCAACATATAAATTACATCAATTGTGGCATAAAACTAACCCTTTTTAGTACTAATGTTGGAAAAAGTGTGTTTTTGTCTTCCTTTTGTATTTTCAGGATTAAATGAGCTCAAATTAACAAAAGAAGCAAAAAGGCAGCTAAATCTAACATAAATACAAGAAAAGGAACAAACGTGACATGCCCGACCCCACGACAGCATCTTCCCAAGCAAAACAAGGAAACAGAAGGCTGAACACGCCCCGTGCTCAGTGAACACGGGGGCGTGCCCAAGTGCCAACATAAAAGACAAAGCTATAGAAGCTTCCATCGCCCACCACGGGGCCGTGCTCAGCGGACACGGGGCCGTGGTCAACTATAAGATTCGCAGAATCTAGGCAAATCTTGATAGTACAGATATGCTTCGACACACGGGGGCGTGCCCAGAGGACACGGGGGCGTGGTCAACTAAGGCAGACAAACTGCAATTAATGAAGACAGAGAAGAGGATGGACATGAGGTCGTGCCCATTGGACACGGGGCCGTGCCCGAGCTTCTGTTCAACCTATAAATAGGAGTGCTTGGCTCAAGCTCAAACCATCCCTTAGCACACCACCTCTCTCACACTTCACCCACCACCCACCACCACCATAACACCGTCATCCACCACCATCATCCATTGTCCATCATAGAGTGTGTGAGTCATCTCAGGATCCAAGATTGATCGTAAGAGTTCTTGACAATCAAGGCCATGTTGCCTAAGTCTCTTAGACAAAGTGTCTAGTGTAATACTTTTTATTTTTAATCTTTTCGCACTTTTTACTTGGTTATGTATTAATGACTTTAATAACTAGTTTCTTATGTTGAAGGTGAATTTTCCTTATCGTTTGTCCGTGGTGTCTTGGTATTATTTTACTGTCTATATAAAATAAAAGATTTTCACCATTCATATCTCCACGGTCTATATGGAGGTATGTTGGCTACCTTTTACTGTCTATATAAAATAAAAGATTTTCACCATTCATATCTCCACGGTCTATATGGAGGTATGTTGGCTACCTGGTCGGGGGTTAAGGGAACGGTTTGGTAAAAGTCTTGCCTTGTTCAGTGTATAGATCCTGCAAGGACCTGGGTCAAATTTAGTAGGACCTCCTTCAATACTTAACGGTATTGGATGACGGGGGTCCAAACTCTTTGATCCCCTCATATGTAAGCTACTATTAATACTTTAACCCGGCTACTTAGGACTGTATCCCTGCTGACTCAGACTACTTAGCCGAGGGTAACGTCACCTTCAAAAGAGGGGCCTACCATAATATAAATTAATAACTTAATTAATTATCTTTCAATAATCCGACACTTTAGGATTGTATCCTTGCTGACTCAAACGACTGGGTTGAGGGTAACGTCACCTTCAAAAGAGGAGCCTACTAGAATAACTAAGATAATCTCTTAAAAAGTGCAAAAGTGCAGAAATAATCAAAGGTTACACTATACACGAGTCGGAGCCAAGTGATTCATCTTGTCTATCTGTTTTTATTTTTATTTTATTTTCATCATTTTAGTTAGTTTTTATTTTTTCTAGTCTAAAACCTTTTTCTAAACTTTTTGATTTGATTAGACATTGAGGATAAACCGGTACTAAAAGCTCTTGTGTCCTTGGACGACATCGGTATCTTACCAACACTATACTACGCTCACGATGGGTGCACTTGCCCATATGTGTGTTTAGTGCTAGTAAATATCGTGTTTTATAAATTTAAAACTTAGCTAAAGAAAGTGTAAAAAGGGCTATACTTAAATTTATATACACACTTCACACGCATCAAGTTTTTGGCGCCGCTGCCGGGGACACAAGAATTTTAAGAAAGTTAGGAATCAACGGCCTAATCGTTTTTCTTATTTTTCTTTTTTTTTTTAGGATTTTTCTTAATTTTTCAGCTTCTGTAGAACTCAGCACGGGCCGTGCCTGCTGAACACGCCCCGTGCCCAATCATTGGAACTGGCAATCCTGTTTTAAGTCGGACAGTAAGCTGAACACGGGGCCGTGCCCACTCAACACGCCTCGTGCCCAAGATTCGGTTACTGAAAACAGAACCGTAAGATCCCGACGGTTGGTAATTTCTGACATAAAACATGAGTGATAATGATAGTTTTTACTTTCGGCACTCTTATGGTACGTGGTGTCAAATATGTGGTGGTTCCCATAAGGAACTAGAATGTTATTTTCTAAATTACAAGCCCCACTATATAGACCCATCGTTTTCCAGTATCCTTAAGAGGGGCGAAAGTAAAAATAATCCCTATCTCTCCCTTGAATGCTCTCAACCGGATTTTCTAGGAGAAATGCTTCTTGATGAACTATTTCAATTAGAAGATCTAATTATTAATTGGTTAAAAGAAATTAGAATAGATTTCAATAATTTATCTCAAGATGATAACCAAGAAGAAGTGTTGGGATCACATTCAAACAACTTCGTTGTTCTCAACGATTCCTCTAACTATAGTAAGGACTTGAGCGATAGTCGTCCATGTGTCGATTGTGCCGTGAAGGACTCCCCATCAACTTCGATCGATGCATACATAGACCTGAGCGATTCAGCATACACCTTCTTTAACGAGAGCCCGGGAAAGGGTTGGACTTGTCCACCTACATATACATAGGAATCACCCTCACCGACAACCTCTTGCGTTCTCGTCTTAATCTAGAACAATTAAGGTATCTTAGGCACTTTGGGGTTGTTCCATCCAGTAAGGAACCGCCCGATCCGGAAAAGTTCCTTAAAAATAGACAAACTTCATAAACAGCCTTTCGACACGGGGCCGTGCCCAGGTCAACACGCCCCCGTGCCCACCAAAAGATTCCCTTCTGACTTTCTGTCAGAATACGGACAAAACGTTTAAGGATCTTGCCTGCACACGGGGCCGTGTCCAGCCGACAAGGGGCCGTGTCCAACATGGTGTCGTTTTCTAGAAATGCAGCCAAGAACCCTGCACATTTGGACCATCCAGGGACAGAGATTTGAAAGGATCTTCTCACCTACCATCCTAGGTATGTTCTAAAAGAAGCTTCTAACAAACATCTTGTACTTTCCCCTTTTATCCATTACCTTCTCCTTCATCTTTCTTGAAACAACACCTCCATTGAAGCTTGATTCCAAGCTTTATTGTGGTGTTTGTTAAGTTTTTGTTCTAGGAATCTTGTTAAAAATAAACTACACAAAATTGTTTTAAGTTATTTCTGCTAAAAAATGCTTCATAAGTTGAAAAAATAATTTAAAACTCCAAGATTCCTTGTTCTAAAAAAACTACAGAAAGTTGTACACGGGGCCGTGCTCATTGAGCACGGGGCCGTGTCCGTCGTACAGTTTCATTAAAATGAACTATTTTTGGTTTGTTTTCGTAGAATGTCTAGTCAAAACAGTGGAACCTCTTCTGCGCATTCCAGAAACAGTCGAAGGGAAAGGAGGTCATCGATTGAAGCAACTCTCGTACGATACGTAATGGCGTTGCGTGAAGCTCTTGACGAGATGACTTCGGTAGGGGAGGTCCTAATAGACCGTATAAATTATCTTACGGTAGGGCTGGAAAACAGTTTCAAGAAATTAACCTCTTGCACCAGAGGTTAAACATTCTTGTAACACCTCCTATGGAACCAATCCTCCCTCAAGAGGATTGGAACCTAGCACTTGGAATCCACAATCCTACTGGGTGGGATGACCTCCCAGCGGAGCCTCCTCTTGAAGATCTACAAGAAGTCCCGGTGGAAGTTGTACCTCCTCAAACTAACGCCAATGAACCCGTCTTCCTTCTCCCACAGGAGATAGAGGAGTGGCTCGTCGACGTGTGAGGAACCCATGCCCGAAGAAAAGAAGTTTTCATACCACATCTAACCAAGAGAATTATCTTTTTGGAAATTTTGCTAGTAAAATAAAGTTTAGGCTAGAACTTCCTGATTTGGATTTCTTGTGTTTCTTTGACCTACTTATCTAGAATTTTAACCCTTAGTACTACTATGTAATTCTCTCTATGACTTAATGAATGATGGTTTTAGTTAATTTGGTGTTTGGATGGTATTGAAACAAATAAAACACACTCGGGATGGCAAAGGGAACAAGGGAAACTTGAACCAGCACCCCAAGCAGGAAAACAGGGCCATCCGACAAATTTTCTTCTTTACAGCAAGTTCAGCACGGGTCGTGTCCGCCCAACACGGCCCTGTGCCGCACATTCTGCAGAAAATACCCAGTTCAGGTAAACTGGACACGGGCCGTGTTCACCCAACACGTCCCCCGTGTCCAGGCTTCTGTTTCTCTTTTTCAATTTTGTTACTGGCACCTGAACACGACGCCGTGTCCGGACACCACGGGGCCGTGTCTAGACGCCCAGTAATACAAATTTTTGCTTTTTCACACCCTTTTACACATTTAATCAACCTAAAAACTTATTTTTGGGACACATTGAGGACAATGTGTAATTTAAGTGTGGGGGGATGCAAAAACCTTGAATCTTGCAAGTCCTAATAACAAGCCTTACACAAAACTCTATTGGAACCGCTAATCACCCCAAATTTTTTCAAAAATTTTCTTTTTTTTACTTGTCTAGGTTTAACTTGGGAATTTAAAGATCTAAAAAAGGTTATATTTTTATAAATTTACAACCGATAGCGTCGTGATAAAAAGAACCAACATAAGAAAATTATGAAACGACATGACAAGCTTAGTTAAAATTTGATTATATATACTTGATCACATAAAAACCCATTCCCACAAAAGTGAGTTTTGAGCCTTTATTGAGCATACAAATATATATCTTTAAACTAAATGCTCATTTTTCGTTTCTTGTGTGAATAGCCGCTTGGTTCTTACGACTCTAGAACTTGCCACGACGATACATTCCCAGTCCTTACCAACTTAAACCCGAGTAAGTAAATGATGGAGGCATTAGGACTAACCTTTTTTATTTCTACACCATTATTTTTCTTTTTTTTACCACCTACCCAAAATCCCCCTAGTTAGCCCCTTTGAGCTTAAACCTTTTCATTTCATAACCCAAACCAAACACCCTTTCACCCACCAAAACCCTTTGTATTTTTAACCTTTTATTTTAGTAACAAGCTCGGTTTTTCGCACGACTTTACAAAATATATATATGTATATATATATATATATATATATATATATGTTAATAATGAAGCAAAAGATAAATAAACAAACAAGTTTATAAAAAATAGCTTTGTTTGAATAAAAGCTTCATCAAAATAAAAGTTGCAAAAAATCAAAAGTCTTACGAAAACCGAAGCTTGTTACGCTTTTCGCCCTTTCACTAACCACTAACCCAACCACCTACCTTTAACCTAAGCCTAACCCTTCATGTGACAACTCGAAATTTGAACCTTTCATTGTATGCTTGAACGTTAAGTGACTAACTGAATTGATGATTTGATGAATGATATATGTGAACTTATATGGTTATGTGTTGTAATTGTATGTATGCGGGTATGTATATGAACCGAGACAACAAGGACCCGACTCGAGACCATGCGGTCTCGAGTGAACCGTAACAGTGGGCCGGATGGGCCACACACATCTCATTCAATCCAACCAAAAAGCCCATTAGGGTGCACCACTTGAAACTAGTATATATCCTTGTTTATGACCAACACTATCATCTTTGGACAACACACATACTCCCCTACTCTCTCTCTAGAAACCATTAAAACCTAAGTCTCCACATCACCTCTTCTCTCATTCTCTCGGATCCACACCGGCACACTAGGACCTTCGGTTCAAGGTCGGAATCGACATTTGGAAGTTCACCCCTCATACCCTTTAACCGGTTAGTGATTCTCATTGTGTGTTTATAT
Source organism: Helianthus tuberosus (assembly GCA_030545235.1). Taxonomy (NCBI): domain Eukaryota; kingdom Viridiplantae; phylum Streptophyta; class Magnoliopsida; order Asterales; family Asteraceae; genus Helianthus; species Helianthus tuberosus. The sequence continues at coordinate 185,695,131 of CM060358.1, read as the reverse complement.
TTCGGTTGTTGTTGATGATGATGATGTGATATGTTGGTTGATGATAATGAATAATGAAGTTATTTGATAATATGTTTGCCTTATGCATGATGAACATACCCCACTTGAATAATCGGTACTAGGATTGTTGTTGTTCATCTATGATGTTGATATTTGAATTCTAGATGAAGTCATGGTTAGTAAGAATAGATTGGCTTGTTAAGAATCATGCTAGTTTGACATATGAATAAGTAGAGATATGTTTGAATATGGTGCTATTATGTTCTCGATTGAATGTGGGAATGATAAGGATCATTGGTGCATTAAACTAAGTAGATTATGTTAACATAAATCGGTTTAATGAGCTTGTTTGTTCAAAGGATGAAAACCCTAAAGATGAACTAGATGAATATATGATGAATGTGATATGAATGTGTTATGATATTTGAAAATTGCCATGTTTGATCCATTTTAGAAATTAACTAGACAAGGGAACATGTTAGTGCATTGTCATTGGCTAGTACATAATATCATGACCATGAAATCTCATTGGCCAAGTACAATGTGGAATTCAGCACATGTCCCCAGCCGAGAACCTTAGTCTCGACTCGAGACCAAAACAGCGCAACTCGAAATCGCGGTTGCGGGTCCAGTTGCGACTCGAGACCACACTTGATCAACACCCAAACATCTTGACTCGAAACCACGTTTGCGAGTCCAGTTGCGACTCGAGACCAACACATGCATCGGTTGCGACTCGAAACCTGTAAGCCATAACTCGAGACCATGTGCATGAGCACACTGTTTGGACCTGCACCTCATTTCGGACTTAAGTAATTGGGCCGGACTCTTGGGCCTAATGCATAGATCTTATACTTTGCTGATTGAACATGAATGTTAATAGACTGCCATGAATGATACTTGAGTACCATATGCTAGCATACGTGTAGAACATACGTGCAATACGTGATTTGAACCTGACTTGTATGATACAACTATGATAGGACGTGAGTGACCACAATATTGCTTGTTTGACCTTTCTGTGTATCTGCCGAGCAAACCAAGGTGAGTTCACACCCTCTACAAAGCATGGGATTCCCAGGGGTCGGGAATTGGGGTTAAGGAACATGGGTTCCTCGTCCTCCTTGGGTAGGACAGCAAAGGTTCAGGAATGTAATTCCTCGTCCTCACGGACAGATAACTCGTACTAGACCAAAACTCTATCACGAAGTCCCTCCTTTTTATATCGACTTAATCGCCGGGCCAATGGCGAGCGGGTCATTAGTTAGATAGCGCTATTTAGGTCTGACAAACCTCACACCGTGCCGCAGAGGACGGGCGTGAACTAATGGATCTGGAGCACGTCAATGATGATAGACATTGACAGTTTCAGGGCACATAAACATGACTACAGTCAGCAATCGATATGGTAACGAGTCTAGTATATACATGGGGTAGCCCCCACGGCCGAAATGCCAGATAACTAACACGGGGTAGCCCCCACGGCTGGATAGCCAGAGTAACCGGGAATAATCAAGTCACGTTTTCAACTATGGGGTAACCCCCACGGCAGGATTGCCAGATAAAGGAAATTATTTTCGAAACAACTTAAAACGAACACCCAACCGTGAACTCACTCAACTTGTTGTTGACTCGTTACTACATGCTTTGCAGGTCAATAGGTGCTTAGCTGGAGCTTGCATGGAGAAGAGTCGTTGTAGGACATGGACGGCTGTGTGCCATGTTAAACTTTGAAACAATTAAACTTATGTTTTGATTTAAGACTTATGCTTCCGCTTGCAAATTGAACTATGTTTTGTTTGGACACCAATTTTATTGGTTGGATTTTATAACTACTTATATGCTTGTTCAATATGATTGGTGGCTGGATCCTGGTTAGTCACGCCTCCAAGCGGTAGTACTCCGCAGGTGGATTTTGGGGGTGTGACAGATTGGTATCAGAGCCATTAGTTATAGTGAACTTGGTTTTAATAAAGGAGAAACGTTTTCGTTAAAACCAGACTATAACCTGTACAGTGCTCAATGGTCCACAATGACGCTTCACTCCACATGCAAGGCTTGACATTCTAGGTGATATAATCTGTGTATATATTGCCTGCTTGTTAGTTACATAGTACATTGCTCATGGTATGCTTGGTTAGTATAACTACTATTGCTTGAACACGTGTGCACTTACTCACTTCTGACATCGCACTTTCGCGAACCCCTCTCACTCACGTTCTTCTTGATATGAAGATCATGTCTGGACGCGTTAACCTGACACAAGCCCAGTTGACGGCTCTGATCAACGAACGAGTTGCCGCAGCACTTGCAGCTGCACACGCAGGAGGTATATCCTGCAGTCCGAACTCATTCTAGGATCTTTAGAATCCTACTCTCGTGAACCAACCTTTGTGTTAAACTCTGTCTTTTCTTTCACCCACGATAGGTCAGCATGCTCAGCCACCCGTGTGCACTTTTAAGACTTTCATGGACTGCCGACCAACTACTTTTAGCGGCACTGAAGGAGCAGTAGGTCTCCTACACTGGTTTGAGAAACTAGAATCTGTCTTCGAAATGTGTGAATGCCCTGAGGCGCGCAGGGTGAAGTATGCTACCGGTACTCTCGAGGGTTTAGCCCTCACATGGTGGAACGCTCAAGTCCAAATGCTGGGGTTGGTTGCTGCCAATGCCACCCCATGGGAAACTTTTAAGGAGATGATCAAAGAAGAATACTGCAGTCGTGATGACATTCATAAGCTGGAAGTCGAGTTCTTCAACCTCAAGATGACGGGGTCAGAAATTGAGGCGTACACTAAGAGATCGAATGAGCTTTCCTTACTGTGTCCTACTATGGTGGACCCTCCATTTAAGCGTATTGAACTCTTTCTCAAGGGCTTGGTGCCAGAGATCCAAAGCCATGTGACTTCAGCGAACCTCGCCACCATCCAGCAAGTTGTCCAGTTGGCTCACCGTCTTACTGATCAGGCGGTGGAGCAGAACAAGTTACCAAAACGCATAGGTGCTGCAACTACTTCTGGTACCTCTAGTGACAACAAACGGAAATGGGATGGAACTTCAAGTAAGGGGTCGACTTCTGTTCAGTCCCAGTCTCAGCAGAGAAAGACTGATGACTACAAGAGCCCTAGTCAGCAATCATCTGGTGGTCAAAGTCATGGTGGGTACAAAGGGAATCACCCCAAATGCAATCGCTGCAGCCTGCACCACAGTGGGCCATGCACCAGGGGCAACTGTCATCGGTGCAACAAGCCGGGTCACGCTGCAAAGGATTGCAGGAGCCTATACCCCGCCAATCAGAATCGTCAGCCAACTCAACAGAACCAGCGCCAGCAGCAGCAGCAGGGTGATAACAAAGGGTGCTTTCAGTGTGGAGCTGAGGGTCACTTCAAGAGGGATTGTCCCCAACTGAACAGGAACCAGAACAACAACAACAACAACAACAACCAGGGGAATGGTAACAATGGGAACAACAACAACAATGGCGCCAGGGGGCGGGCGTTCGTGATCGGCCAAGGTGAAGCAAGGAATGACCCCAATGTTGTGGCGGGTAAGTTCCTTCTCGACGACTTTTATGTTTCAGTATTATTCGATTCGGGTGCCGATACTAGCTACATGTCACTAGAAGTTAGCCAAATGCTTAAGCATATTCCAACACCTTTGAACAACAAGCACACTGTAGAGCTAGCAGATGGTAAGAGTTTAGAAGCCACACACGTAGTCAAGGGTTGTAAACTTATTCTCGCTGACCAGACCTTCTCTATCGACCTTATTCCTATCGTCTTGGGTAGTTTCGACGTTGTCATTGGGATGGATTGGTTATCCCAACACCGAGCAGAGATTCTTTGCAATGAAAAGATTGTCCGTATTCCAGGCTCCAGTAGTGAACCCCTCATGATTCGTGGCGACAAGCGGAGTGCCGTTGAGAACGTCATCTCCCTCCTTAAGGCCCAGAAGTGCTTGCGAAAGGGCCACACTGCCATTTTGGCTCTCGTTACTGACACCTCAGAAAAGGAGAAGAAGATAGAAGATTTTCCAGTTGTACGCGATTATCCAGAGGTATTTCCTGAGGAATTACCTGGTCTTCCGCCTCATCGCCAAGTCGAGTTTCAGATCGAACTAGCTCCTAGAGCTGCGCCTATAGCTCGTGCACCTTATCGGTTAGCTCCATCAGAGTTGGAAGAACTCTCTACGCAACTACAAGAACTCTTGGATAAGGGTTTTATTCGTCCAAGCTCATCGCCTTGGGGAGCTCCAGTACTATTTGTGAAAAAGAAGGACGGTACCTTCAGAATGTGCATCGACTACCGGGAACTCAACAAGGTGACTGTGAAGAACCGCTACCCTCTACCGCGTATTGACGACTTGTTCGACCAGCTGCAAGGGTCGAGCTACTATTCAAAGATTGATTTGAGATCGGGATATCACCAACTGAGAGTCCGAGAAGAGGACGTCTCCAAAACAGCTTTTAGAACACGTTATGGGCACTATGAGTTTCTGGTCATGCCTTTTGGGCTGACGAACGCACCTGCGGTTTTCATGGATTTGATGAATCGAGTGTGCAAGCCTTACCTGGACAAGTTCGCTATAGTCTTCATCGACGACATCCTGATCTATTCTAAGAGCCAGGAGGAACACGAGCAGCATCTACGACTTATTCTGGAACTCCTTCGAACAGAACAGCTTTATGCAAAGTTCTCGAAATGCGACTTTTGGCTTCGAGAAGTCCATTTCCTAGGCCACGTGGTAAACCAGGATGGGATTCACGTTGATCCATCCAAGGTAGACTCGATTAAGAGCTGGCCTGCACCTCGTACACCAAAGGAGATTCGCCAATTCTTAGGTTTGGCAGGTTACTATAGGAGGTTCATTAAGGATTTTTCTAAGATCGCACAGCCTCTCACCTCGCTAACGCAGAAAGGTGTGGTTTACCGCTGGGGAAGCGCACAGGGATCAGCATTTCAACATCTAAAGGATAGACTCTGCAGCGCACCTATCCTTTCCTTGCCAGAGGGCACCGACGACTTCATGGTTTACTGTGACGCATCAATTCAAGGTCTTGGTTGTGTATTGATGCAACGAGATAAGGTTATAGCCTACGCCTCACGCCAACTTAAAGTTCATGAGAAGAACTACACTACCCACGACTTAGAGCTGGGAGTTGTTGTCTTTGCACTTAAGTTATGGCGGCATTACCTGTACGGTACTAAGTGCGTCATCTACACCGACCACAGGAGCCTCGAGCATATCTTCAAGCAGAAGGAACTGAATATGCGACAACGACGATGGGTCGAACTACTGAATGACTACGAGTGCTCAATCAGGTATCACCCGGGCAAGGCCAACGTTGTGGCTGACGCCCTCAGTCGAAAGGACACTGCGCCTAAGCGCGTGCGAGCTTTACAACTCACGATACATTCTAGTCTTCCTCCCCAGATACGAGCTGCTCAGATAGAAGCATTGAAACCCGAAAACGTCAGGGCTGAAGCCCTACGCGGGTCAAGGCAACGCTTAGAACAAAAGGAAGACGGTGCTTACTACGTAACGGGGCGCGTTTGGGTCCCACTCTATGGCAACTTACGAGAGCTTGTGATGGACAAAGCACACAAGTCTCGCTACTCGGTACATCCTGGCTCAGATAAAATGTACCACGATATCAAAACCACGTATTGGTGGCCTAGCATGAAGGCCCACATCGCAACTTATGTCAGCAAGTGTTTGACTTGTGCGAGAGTCAAGTCCGAATACCAGAAACCCTCAGGCCTACTCCAACAACCAGAGACACCACAATGGAAATGGGAGCAAATTTCCATGGATTTTGTTACTGGCCTACCTAGATCCCAGTGCGGGAACGATACTATTTGGGTGATCGTGGATCGACTCACAAAATCTGCACACTTCTTGGCTATCAAGGAGACGGATAAGTTCTCCACTCTCGCAGAAATATACCTCAAAGAAGTTGTTTCGAGGCACGGGGTGCCCACCTCTATTATCTCAGATCGAGAGGCACGTTTTACTTCAGAGCTGTGGCAAGCAATGCACAAATCCTTCGGCTCGCGATTAGACATGAGCACAGCGTATCACCCTCAGACGGACGGGCAGTCCGAGCGCACCATTCAAACCTTAGAAGACATGCTCCATGCATGTGTAATCGACTTTGGTAACCGCTGGGAAAAGCATCTGCCACTTGTGGAGTTCTTGTACAATAACAGCTACCACACCAGCATTAAAGCTGCTCCGTTTGAGGCATTTTACGGACGTAAATGCCGGTCACCTCTTTGTTGGGCAGAGGTGGGGGATAGTCAGATCACCGGTCCAGAACATGTGGTAGACACAACCGAACAAATCGCTCAAATCCGAAAACGCATGGCGGCAGCTCATGACCGTCAGAAAGTCTACGCCGATAAGGGCAGGAAACCACTTGAGCTCCAGGTTGGGGAGCGGGTACTACTCAAAGTTTCACCCTGGAAGGGTGTGGTTCGTTTTGGTAAACGCGGCAAACTCAACCCACGATACGTTGGACCTTTCGAAGTCATTGAGAAAATAGGCAGGGTGGCCTACAGACTGAACTTACCAGCAGAACTCGGTGCAGTTCACAACGTTTTTCACGTGTCAAATCTGAAGAAGTGTCTGTCAGATGAGACCCACGCAGTTCCTCTGAAGGAACTCACTATCGACGAGTAGTTACGATTCGTCGAGGAACCAGTTGAAATCACGGACCGGGATGTTAAGGTCCTCAAGAGCACTAGAATACCTCTCGTTCGAGTTTGTTGGAACTCACGTCGCGGCCCAGAGTTCACCTGGGAGCGCGAAGATCAGATGAAACAAAAGTATCCCCAACTGTTCGCAAACAGTACACCCACTACTGAGGCCGAAGCTACGGAATTTCGGGACGAAATTCCAGATCAACGGGGGGTGGATGTGACACCCCAGGAAAACCGGGAAAACCATACAACTTAACTAGCTTCCTCAGTGAGTGCCTATCAAATTTCGGGACGAAATTTCTTTCAACTTGGGGATGATGTGACAACTCGAAATTTGAACCTTTCATTGTATGCTTGAACGTTAAGTGACTAACTGAATTGATGATTTGATGAATGATATATGTGAACTTATATGGTTATGTGTTGTAATTGTATGTATGCGGGTATGTATATGAACCGAGACAACAAGGACCCGACTCGAGACCATGCGGTCTCGAGTGAACCGTAACAGTGGGCCGGATGGGCCACACACATCTCATTCAATCCAACCAAAAAGCCCATTAGGGTGCACCACTTGAAACTAGTATATATCCTTGTTTATGACCAACACTATCATCTTTGGACAACACACATACTCCCCTACTCTCTCTCTAGAAACCATTAAACCCTAAGTCTCAACATCACCTCTTCTCTCATTCTCTCGGATCCACACCGGCACACTAGGACCTTCGGTTCAAGCTCGGAATCGACATTTGGAAGTTCACCCCTCATACCCTTTAACCGGTTAGTGATTCTCATTGTGTGTTTATATTTCGGTTGTTGTTGATGATGATGATGTGATATGTTGGTTGATGATAATGAATAATGAAGTTATTTGATAATATGTTTGCCTTATGCATGATGAACATACCCCACTTGAATAATCGGTACTAGGATTGTTGTTGTTCATCTATGATGTTGATATTTGAATTCTAGATGAAGTCATGGTTAGTAAGAATAGATTGGCTTGTTAAGAATCATGCTAGTTTGACATATGAATAAGTAGAGATATGTTTGAATATGGTGCTATTATGTTCTCGATTGAATGTGGGAATGATAAGGATCATTGGTGCATTAAACTAAGTAGATTATGTTAACATAAATCGGTTTAATGAGCTTGTTTGTTCAAAGGATGAAAACCATAAAGATGAACTAGATGAATATATGATGAATGTGATATGAATGTGTTATGATATTTGAAAATTGCCATGTTTGATCCATTTTAGAAATTAACTAGACAAGGGAACATGTTAGTGCATTGTCATTGGCTAGTACATAATATCATGACCATGAAATCTCATTGGCCAAGTACAATGTGGAATTCAGCACATGTCCCCAGCCGAGAACCTTAGTCTCGACTCGAGACCAAAACAGCACAACTCGAAATCGCGGTTACGGGTCCAGTTGCGACTCGAGACCACACTTGATCAACACCCAAACATCTTGACTCGAAACCACGTTTGCGAGTCCAGTTGCGACTCGAGACCAACACATGCATCGGTTGCGACTCGAAACCTGTAAGCCATAACTCGAGACCATGTGCATGAGCACACTGTTTGGACCTGCACCTCATTTCGGACTTAAGTAATTGGGCCGGACTCTTGGGCCTAATGCATAGATCTTATACTTTGCTGATTGAACATGAATGTTAATAGACTGCCATGAATGATACTTGAGTACCATATGCTAGCATACATGTAGAACATACGTGCAATACGTGATTTGAACCTGACTTGTATGATACAACTATGATAGGACGTGAGTGACCACAATATTGCTTGTTTGACCTTTCTGTGTATCTGCCGAGCAAACCAAGGTGAGTTCACACCCTCTACAAAGCATGGGATTCCGAGGGGTCGGGAATTGGGGTTAAGGAACATGGGTTCCTCGTCCTCCTTGGGTAGGACAGCAAAGGTTCAGGAATGTAATTCCTCGTCCTCACGGACAGATAACTCGTACTAGACCAAAACTCTATCACGAAGTCCCTCCTTTTTATATCGACTTAATCGTCGGGCCAATGGCGAGCGGGTCATTAGTTAGATAGCGCTATTTAGGTCTGAAAAACCTCACACCGTGCCGCAGAGGACGGGCGTGAACTAATGGATCTGGGGCACGCCAATGATGATAGACATTGACAGTTTCACGGCACATAAACATGACTACAGTCAGCAGTCGATATGGTAACGAGTCTAGTATATACATGGGGTAGCCCCCACGGCCGAAATGCCAGATAACTAACACGGGGTAGCCCCCACGGCTGGATAGCCAGAGTAACCGGGAATAATCAAGTCACGTTTTCAACTATGGGGTAACCCCCACGGCAGGATTGCCAGATAAAGGAAACTGTTTTCAAAACAACTTAAAACGAACACCCAACCGTGAACTCACTCAACTTGTTGTTGACTCGTTACTACATGCTTTGCAGGTCAATAGGTGCTTAGCTGGAGCTTGCATGGAGAAGAGTCGTTGTGGGACATGGACGGCTGTGTGCCATGTTAAACTTTGAAACAATTAAACTTATGTTTTGATTTAAGACTTATGCTTCCGCTTGCAACTTGAACTATGTTTTGTTTGGACACCAATTTTATTGGTTGGATTTTATAACTACTTATATGCTTGTTCAATATGATTGGTGGCTGGATCCTGGTTAGTCACGCCTCCAAGCGGTAGTACTCCGCAGGTGGATTTTGGGGGTGTGACACTTCACCCCAAAAGTCCTCTTGATATTTACAAAGGTATATAGTTAAAAAGGAGGAGGATTGATTGCTTGGTAAGCCTATGGTAGGAGTAAGTTCCATGCCGCTCTCGAGTGATTCACTAAAATACATCTTCGGCCGAGTGTTGAGTGATCCCCCGTGAGGTATTTGAACTTGTATATAAATGGAATTTTAAAGAGGCATGTTATGCCCTAATAAGTAATTTATCTTATGAAAAGTTTTAAATAAATCATGACGAATAGGATTGTAAATAAATAAAAAAATAAAACTTAGTAAAGAATCTTGGAAATCCCAACGCTCTATGACAAGTCCAAAAACCTTATCTTCTACCCATTCCATTTGGGAGTGTAAAGCCACATTATAAAGAGTTTTGCTTGAGGACAAGCAAAGATTCAAGTGTGGGGGTATTTGATATGTGCAAAATGCAACATATAAATTACATAAATTGTGGCATAAAACTAACCCTTTTTTAGTACTAATGTTGGAAAAAGTGTGTTTTGGTCTTCCTTTTGTATTTTCAGGATTAAATGAGCTCAAATTAACAAAGAAGCAAAAAAGGCAGCTAAATCTAACATAAATACGCTTCTGCACACGGGGGCGTGGTCAACTAATGCAGAATCCAGGCAAATCTTGATAGTACAGATACGCTTCTGCACACGGGGGCGTGCCCAGTGGACACGGGGGCGTGGTCAACTAATGCAGACAAACTGCAATTAATGAAGACAGAGAAGAGGATGGACACGGGGCCATGCCCATTGGACACGGGGCCATGCCCATTGGACACGGGGCCGTGCCCGAGCTTCTGTTCCGCCTATAAATAGGAGTGCTTGGCTCAAGCTCAAACCATCCCTTGGCACACCACCTCTCTCACACTTCACCCACCACCCACCACCACCATAACACCATCATCCACCACGATCATCCATTGTCCATCATAGAGTGTGTGTGTCGTCTCAGGGTCTAAGATTGATCGTAAGAGTTCTTGACAGTCAAGGCCATGTTGGCCTAAGTCTCTTACATCACTTGGTGAAGACAAAGTGTCTAGTGTAATACTTTTTATTTTTAATCTTTTCGCACTTTTTACTTGGTTATGTATTAATGACTTTAATAACTAGTTTCTTATGTTGAAGGTGAATTTTCCTTATCGTTTGTCCGTGGTGTCTTGGCATTATTTTACTGTCTATATAAAATAAAAGATTTTCACCATTCATATCTCCACGGTCTATATGGAGGTATATTGGCTACCTGGTCGGGGGTTAAGGGAACGGTTTGGTAAAAGTCTTGCCTTGTTCAGTGTATAGATCCTGCAAGGACCTGGGTCAAATTTAGTAGGACCTCCTTCAATACTAAACGTTATTGGATGCGGGGGTCCAAACTCTTTGATCCCCTCATATGTAAGCTACTATTAATACTTTAACCCGGCTACTTAGGACTGTATCCCTGCTGACTCAGACTACTTAGCCGTGGGTAACGTTACCTTCAAAAGAGGGGCCTACCATAATATGCATTAATAACTTAATTAATTATTTTTCAAAAATCTGACCCTTTAGGATTGTATCCTTGCTGACTCAAACTACTGGGTTGAGGGTAAGGTCACCTTCAAAAGAGGGGCCTACTACAATAACTAAGATAATCTCTTAAAAAGTGCAAAAGTGCGGAAATAATCAAAGGTTACACTATTTACGAGTCGGAGCCAAGTGATTCATCTTGTCTATCTGTTTTTATTTTTATTTTATTTTCAGCATTTTAGTTAGTTTTTATTTTTTCTAGTTTAAAACCTTTTTCTAAACTTTTTGATTTGATTAGACATTGAGGATAAACCGGTACTAAAAGCTCTTGTGTCCTTGGACGACCTCGGTATCTTACCAACACTATACTATGCTCACAATGGGTGCACTTGCCCATATGTGTGTTTAGTGTTAGTAAATATCGTGTTTTATAAATTTAAAACTTGGCTAAAGAAAGTGTAAAAAGGGCTATACTTAAACTTATATACACACTTCACACGCATCAAGTTTTTGGCGCCGCTGCCGGGGACACAAGGATTTTAAGAAAGTTAGGAATCAACGGCCTAATCGTTTTTCTTATTTTTCTTTTTTTTTAGGATTTTTCTTAATTTTTCAGCTTCTGCAGAACTCAGCACGGGCCGTGCCCACTGAACACGCCCCGTGCCCAATTATTGGAACTGGCAATTCTGTTTTAAGTCGGACAGTAAGCTGAACACGGGGCCGTGCCCACTCAACACTCCCCGTGCCCAAGATTCAGTTACTGAAAACAGAACCGTAAGATCCCGACGGTTGGTAATTTCTGACATAAAACATGAGTGATACTGATAGTTTTTACTTTCGGCACTCTTATGGTACGTGGTGTCAAATATGTGGTGGTTCCCATAAGGAATTAGAATGTTATTTTCTAAATTACAACCCCCACTATATAGACCCATCGTTTTCCAGTATCCTTAAGAGGGGCGAAAGTAAAAATAATCCCTATCTCTCCCTTGAATGCTCTGAACCGGATTTTCTAGGAGAAATGCATCTTGATGAACTATTTCAATTAGAAGATCTAATTATTAATTGGTTAAAAGAACTTAGGATAGATTTCAATAATTTATCTCAAGACTATAACCAAGAAGAAGTGTTGGGATCACATTCAAACAACTTCGTTGTTCTCAAAGATACCTCTAACTCTAGTAAGGACTTGAGCGATAGTCGTCCCTGTGTCGATTATGCCGTGAAGGACTCCCCATCAACTTCGTTCGATGCATACATAGACCTGAGCGATTCGGCATACACCTTCTTTAACGATAGCCCGGGAAAGGGTTGGACTTGTCCACCTACATAGAGCATAGGAATCACCCTCACCGACAACCTCTTGCGTTGTCGTCTTAATCTAGAATAATTAAGGTATCTTAGGCACTTTGGGGTTGTTCCATCTAGTAAGGAACCGCCCGATCAGGAAAAGTTCCTTAAAAATAGACAAACTTCATAAACAGCCTTTCGACACGGGGCCGTGCCCAGGTCAACACGCCCCCGGGCCCACCAAAAGATTCCCTTCTGAATTTCTGTCAGAATACGGACAAAACGTGTCAGGATCTTGCCTGCACACGAGGCCGTGTCCAGCCGACACGGGGCCGTGTCCAGCATGCTGTCGTTTTCTATAAATGCAGCCAAGAACCCTGCACATTTAGACCATCCAGGGACAGAGATTTGAAAGGATCTTCTCACCTACCATCCTAGGTATGTTCTAAAAGAAGCTTCTAACAAACATCTTGTCCTTTCCTCTTTTATCCTTTACCTTCTCCTTCATCTTTCTTGCAACAACACCTCCATTGAAGCTTGATTCCAAGCTTTATTGTGGTGTTTGTTAAGTTTTTGTTCTAGGAATCTTGTTAAAAATAAGCTACACAACATTGTTTTAAGTTATTTCTGCTAAAAAAATGCTTCATAAGTTGAAAAAATAATTTGAAACTCCAAGATTCCTTGTTCTAAAAAAAATGCAGAAAGTTGAACACGGGGCCGTGCTCATTGAGCACGGGGCCGTGTCCGTCGTACTGTTTCATTAAAATGAACTTATTTTGGTTTGTTTTCGTAGAATGTCTAGTCAAAACAGTGGAACCTCTTCTGCGCACTCCAGAAACAGTCGAAGGGAAAGGTGGTCATCGATTGAAGCAACTCTCGTACGATACGTAATGGCGTTACGTGAAGCTCTTGACGAGATGACTTCGGTAGAGGAGGTCCTAATAGACCGTATAAATTATCTTACGGTAGGGCTGGAAAACAGTTTTCAAGAAATTAACCTCTTGCACCAGAGGTTAAACATTCTTGTAACACCTTCCATGGAACCAATCCTCCCTCAAGAGGATTGGAACCTAGCACTTGGAATCCACAATCCTACTGGGTGGGATGACCTTCCAGCGGAGCCTCCTCTTGAAGATCTACAAGAAGTCCCGGTGGAAGTTGTACCTCCTCAAACTAACGCCAATGAACCCGTCTTCCTTCTCCCACGGGAGATAGAGGTGTGGCTCGCCTACGTGTGAGGAACCCATGCCCGAAGAAAAGAAGTTTTCATGCCACATCTAACCAAGAGAATTATCTTTTTGGAAATTTTACTAGTAAAATAAAGTTTAGGCTAGAACTTCTTGATTTGGATTTCTTATGTTTCTTTGACCTACTTATCTAGAATTTTAACCCTTAGTACTACTATGTAATTCTCTCTATGACTTAATGAATGATCGTTTTAGTTAATTTGGTGTTTGGATGGTATTGAAACAAATAAAACACACTCGTGATGGCAAAGGGAACAAGGGAAACTTGAACCAGCACCCCATGCAGGAAAACAGGGCCATCCGACAAACTTTCTTCTTTACATCAAGTTCAGCACGGGCCGTGTCCGCCCAACACGGCCCCGTGCTGCACAGTCTACAGAAAATACCCAGTTCAGGTAAACTAGACACGGCCGTGTTCACCCAACACGCCCCCGTGTCCAGACTTCTGTTTCTCTTTTTCAATTTTGTTACTGGCACCTGAACACGTGGCCGTGTCTAGACGCCCAGTAATACAATTTTTGCTTTTTCACACCATTTTATACATTTAATCAACCTAAAAACTTATTTTTGGGACACACTGAGGACAATGTGTAATTTAAGTGTGGGGGAGGGGGGGGATGCTAAAACCTTGAATCTTGCAAGTCCTAATAACAAGCCTTACACAAAACTCTATTGGAACCTGTGACAACTCGAAATTTAGAACCTTTCGTTGTACGTTTGAACACTAAATGACTAACTAATTTGATGATTTAATGAATGATAAGTGAACCTTTATATGATTTTGTGTTATGTTACATGTATGCTTGTGTGTATGTATTCGAGTATGTATATGAGCCGAAAGCCATGAACCCGACTCGAGACCATGTGGTCTCGAGTGAACTAGTGTGACATATGGGCCGGTTGGGCCGTGCACCTCATCCGAGTCCATTAGGGTGCACTACTTAGGACTAGTATATAATCCTCATGTTAGCCATACTTGTCATTTTTGGGCAACAACACTCATACTCCTCCAACACACACTCTCCACTCTCTCACACTAAAACCCTAAACCACAACATTCCTCTCCTTCATTCTTGGATCAACCGGTGGCATTAGGACTCTCGGACCGAGCTCAAGATCATCATTCGGAAGTCACTCATCATTCTTCATACCCTCACACTTAGAGAACCAAATCGGTTAGTGTATTTTCATGATTTAAGGATGATGTGTACTTGATGTTTGAATACTTGTTGGTTAGTGATTCTTGTTATATATTTCGGATGTTGAGGATGCATGTTATGAGTTTGTTTCGGGTTGATAATGATACATGATGGAGATTATGTGATAATATAATTATTTGTTAAGATTCGTACATGATAAACATATATCCTCCTTGAATAACCGATGTTAAGATTGTGGTTGTTCATCTATGATGTATATGCTTAATTTCTAGACAAAGAATCGGTTAAACATGTCTTGATTTTAATATATGTTGTATGATGAGTTAATGAGATCTTGTGATTAAATGTGGTTTAACCCTTAGTTGTTGATGTTTATAGAATCGGCTTGCATATGTATGATAGATGATATTCACATAACCGGATTGCATACTCTTGTGTTAAGAACCGAATGCTCACTAGTAGGGTGATTCATTGTGTTGATATCATAGGATACATGTTGGTATTGATAAGTTGTTGATTATGATTTTTGTTTGGTTAAAGTTCATAGGAATATTTGATGAACATGATGAACACATGAAGAACTTGTTGAATATCATATGAACATGCTTGAATATTTGAATTCTGATATGTTTGATCCAAAATGGTAATTTGTTAGACAAACAAACATGTTTAAGTGGATAGTACAAACCATTTCATGAAATCAGAATGTTATTGGATAGTACATTGTTCCGAATCAGCTCCTGTCCAACCGAGACCTCCAGTTGCGACTCGAAACCATCACATGATGAGTCGAAACCCCCGGTTGCGACATCGGTTGCGAGTCGCAAACACCTGGTTGCGACTCGAAACCACAAGTGATCAGCACATAAGCCGTATGACTCGAAACCTCGGTTGCGAGTCCGGTTGTGACTCGAAACCAAAAACAGCACGAACCGAAACCACGATTGCGACTCAGGTTGCGAGTCGCAAACGCCTAGTTGCGACTCGAGACTATACACGGATACTCGCTGTTTGGGCTTGCACCTCATTTCGGACTTAATTGTTTGGGCCGGACTTTTGGGCCTAATGTACAGACCTTATATGTTACCGTTGAATGTGAATGTTGATGAACTGCCATGATTAAACGTGTAACCCATACGTGCACTACTTGGTTACGAACCTGACTTGTATGATACAACTATGATAGGACGTGAGTAGCTACAACATTGCTTGTTTGACCTTTCTGTGTTCCTACCGAGCAAACCAAGGTGAGTTCACACCCTCTACAAAGCATGGGATTCCCAGGGGTCGGGAATTGGGGTTAAGGAACATGGGTTCCTCGTCCTCCTTGGGTAGGACAGCAAAGGTTCAGTAATGTAATTCCTCGTCCTCACGGACAGATAACTCGTACTAGACCAAAACTCTATCACGAAGTCCCTCATTTTTATATCGACTTAATCGCCGGGCCAATGGCGAGCGGGTCATTAGTTAGATAGCGCTATTTAGGTCTGACAAGCCTCACACCGTGCCGCAGAGGACGGGCGTGAACTAATGGATCTGGGGCACGTCAATGATGATAGACATTGACAGTTTCAGGGCACATAAACATGACTACAGTCAGCAGTCGATATGGTAACGAGTCTAGTGTATACATGGGGTAGCCCCCACGGCTGGATTGCCAGAGTAACCGGGAATAAACAAGTCACGCTTTTACTATGGGGTAACCCCCACGGCAGGATTGCCAGATAAAGGAAACCGTTTTCGAAACAACTTAAAACGAACACCCAACCGTGAACTCACTCAACTTGTTGTTGACTCGTTACTACATGCTTTGCAGGTCCTTAGGTCCTTAGCTGGAGCTTGCATGGAGGAGGATCGTTGTGGGACATGGACGACTGCGTGCTATGTTAAACTTTGAAACAATTAAACTTATGTTTTGATTTAAGACTTATGCTTCCGCTTGCAACTTAACTATGTTTTGTTGAATACCAATTGTATTGGGTGAATTTCATAACTACTTCTATGCTGGTTCAATATGATTGGTGGCTGGATCCTGGTCAGTCACGCCTACAAGCGGTGGTACTCCGCAGGTGGATTTTGGGGGTGTGACAGAACCGCTAATCACCCCCCAAATTTTTTCAAAAATTTTCATTTTTTTTACTTGTCTAGGTTTAACTTGGGAATTTCAAGATCTACAAAAGGTTATATTTTTATAATTTTACAACCGATAGCGTCGTGATAAAAAGAACCAACATAAGAAAATTATGAAACGACATGACAAGCTTAGTTAAAATTTGATTATATATACTTGATCACATAAAAACCCATTCCCACAAAAGTGAGTTTTGAGCCTTTATTGAGCATACAAATATATATCTTTAAACTAAATGCTCATTTTTCGTTTCTTGTGTTAATAGCCGCTTGGTTCTTACGACTCTATAACTTGCCACGACGATACATTCCCAGTCCTTACCAACTTACACCCGAGTAAGTAAATGATGGAGGCATTAGGACTAACCTTTTTTATTTCTACACCATTATTTTTCTTTTTTTTACCACCTACCCAAAATCCCCCTAGTTAGCCCCTTTGAGCCTAAACCTTTTCATTTCATAACCCAAACCAAACACCCTTTCACCCACCAAAACCCTTTTTATTTTTAACCTTTTTATTTTAGTAACAAGCTCGGTTTTTCGTGTGACTTTACAAATATATATATATATATATATGTTAATAATGAAGCAAAAGAGAAATAAACAAACAAGTTTAGCAAAAATAGCTTTGTTTGAATAAAAGCTTCATCAAAATAAAAGTTAAAACTCAAAAGTCTTACGAAAACCGACGCTTGTTACGCTTTTCGCCCTTTCACTAACCACTAACCCAACCACCTACCTTTAACCCAAGCCTAACCCTTCACCCCAAAAGTCCTCTTGATATTTACAAAGGTGTATAGTTAAAAAGGAGGAGGATTGATTGATTGGCAAGCCTATGGTAGGAGTAAGTTCCATGCCGCTCTTGAGTGATTCACTAAAATACATCTTCGGCCGAGTGTTGAGTGATCCCCCGTGAGGTATCTGAACTTGTATATAAATGGAATTTTAAAGAGGCATGTTATGCCCTAATAAGTAATTTATCTTATGAAAAGTTTTAAATAAATCTTGACGAATAGGATTGTAAATAAACAAAAAAATAAAACTTAATAAAGAATCTTGGAAATCCCGACGCTCTATGACAAGTCCAAAAACCTTCTCTTCTACCCATTCCATTTGGGAGTATAAAGCCACATTATAAAGAGTTTTGCTTGAGGACAAGCAAAGATTCAAGTGGGGGGGTATTTGATGTGTGCAAAATGCAACATATATATTACATCAATTGTGGCATAAAACTAACCCTTTTTTAGTACTAATGTTAGAAAAAGTGTGTTTTTGTCTTCCTTTTGTATTTTCAGGATTAAATGAGCTCAAATTAACAAAAGAAGCAAAAAGGCAGCTAAATCTAACATAAATACAAGAAAAGGAACAAACGTTACATGCCCGACCCCACGACAGCATCTTCCCAAGCAAAACAAGGAAACAGAAGGCTGAACACGCCCCGTGCTCAGTGAACACGGGGGCGTGCCCAAGTGCCAGCATAAAAGACAAAGCTATAGAAGCTTCCATCGCCCACAATGGGGCCGTGCTCAGCGGACACGGGGCCGTGGTCAACTATAAGATTCGCAGAATCCAGGCAAATCTTGATAGTACAGATATGCTTCTGCACACGGGGGCGTGCCCAGTGGACACGGGGGCGTGGTCAACTAATGCAGACAAACTGCAATTAATGAAGACAAAGAAGAGGATGGACACGGGGCCGTGCCCATTGGATATGGGGCCGTG
Organism: Helianthus tuberosus; assembly: GCA_030545235.1. NCBI lineage: Eukaryota > Viridiplantae > Streptophyta > Magnoliopsida > Asterales > Asteraceae > Helianthus > Helianthus tuberosus. The sequence continues at coordinate 185,676,617 of CM060358.1, read as the reverse complement.
CCCGAGCTTCTGTTTAGCCTATAAATAGGAGTGCTTGGCTCAAGCTCAAACCATCCCTTGGCACACCACTTCTCTCACACTTCACCCACCACCCACCACCACCATAACACCATCATCCACCACCATCATCCATTGTCCATCATAGAGTGTGTGAGTCGTCTCGGGATCCAAGATTGATCGTAAGAGTTCTTGACAATCAAGGTCATGTTTGCCTAAGTCTCTTACATCACTTGGTGAAGACAAAGTGTCTAGTGTAATACTTTTTATTTTTAATCTTGTCGCACTTTTTACTTGGTTATGTATTAATGACTTTAATAACTAGGTTCTTATGTTGAAGGTGAATTTTCCTTATTGTTTGTCCGTGGTGTCTTGGCATTATTTTACTGTCTATATAAAATAAAAGATTTTCACCATTCATGTCTCCACGGTCTATATGGAGGTATGTTGGCTACCTGGTCGGGGGTTAAGGGAACGGTTTGGTAAAAGTCTTGCCTTGTTCAGTGTATAGATCCTCCAAGGACCTGGGTCAAATTTAGTAGGACCTCCTTCAATACTTAACGGTATTGGATGGCGGGGGTCCAAATTCTTTGATCCCCTCATATGTAAGCTACTATTAATACTTTAACCCGGCTACTTAGGACGGTATCCCTGCTGACTCAGACAACTTAGCATAATATGCATTAATAACTTAATTAATTACCTTTCAATAATCCAGCCCTTTAGGATTGTATCCTTACTGACTCAAACTACTGGGTTGAGGGTAACGTCACCTTCAAAAGTGGGGCCTACTACAATAACTAAGATAATCTCTTAAAAAGAGCAAAAGTGCAGAAATAATCAAAGGTTACACTATACACGAGTCGGAGCCAAGTGATTCATCTTGGCTGTCTGTTTTTAGTTTTATTTTATTTTCAGCATTTTAGTTAGTTTTTATTTTTTCTAGTTTAAAACCTTTTTCTAAACTTTTTTATTTGATTAGACGTTGAGGATAAACCGGTACTAAAAGCTCTTGTGTCCTTGGACGACCTCGGTATCTTACCAACACTATACTACGCTCACGATGGGTGCACTTGCCCATATGTGTGTTTAGTGTTAGTAAATATCGTGTTTTATAAATTTAAAACTTGGCAAAAGAAAGTGTAAAAAGGGCTTAAAATATACTTAAACTTACGGTAGGGCTGGAAAACAGTTTTCAAGAAATTAACCTCTTGCACCAGAAGTTAAACATTCTTGTAACACCTCCCATGGAACCAATCCTCCCTCAAGAGAATTGGAACCTAGCACTTGGAATCCACAATCCTACTGGGTGGGATGACCTTCCAGCGGAGCCTCCTCTTGAAGATCTACAAGAAGTCCCGGTGGAAGTTGTACCTCCTCAAACTAACGCCAATGAACCCGTCTTCCTTCTCCCACGGGAGATAGAGGAGTGGCTCACCTACGTGTGAGGAACCCATGCCCGAAGAAAAGAAGTTTTCATGCCACATCTAACCAAGAGAATTATCTTTTTGGAAATTTTACTAGTAAAATAAAGTTTAGGCTAGAACTTCTTGATTTGGATTTCTTATGTTTCTTTGACCTACTTATCCAGAATTTTAACCCTTAGTACGACTATGTAATTCTCTCTATGACTTAATGAATGATGGTTTTAGTTAATTTGGTGTTTGGATGGTTTTGAAACAAATAAAACACACTCGTGATGGCAAAGGGAACAAGGGAAACTTGAACCAGCACCCCATGCAGGAAAACAGGGCCATCCGACAAACTTTCTTCTTTACATCAAGTTCAGCACGGGCCGTGTCCGCCCAACACGGCCCCGTGCTGCACAGTCTACAGAAAATACCCAGTTCAGGTAAACTAGACACGGGCCGTGTTCACCCAACACGCCCCCGTGTCCAGGCTTCTGTTTCTCTTTTTCAATTTTGTTACTGGCACCTGAACACGGGGCCGTGTCCAGACGCCCAGTAATACAATTTTTTGCTTTTTCACACCCTTTTACACATTTAATCAACGTAAAAACTTATTTTTGGGACACATTGAGGACAATGTGTAATTTAAGTGGGGGGGGGGGATGCTAAAACCTTGAATCTTGCAAGTCCTAATAACAAGCCTTACACAAAACTCTATTGGAACCGCTAATCACCCCAAATTTTTTCAAAAATTTTCATTTTTTTTTTACTTGTATAGGTTTAACTTGGGAATTTCAAGATCTACAAAAGGTTATATTTTTATAATTTTACAACCGATAGCGTCGTGATAAAAAGAACCAACATAAGAAAATTATGAAACGACATGACAAGCTTAGTTAAAATTTGATTATATATATTTGATCACATAAAAACCCATTCCCACAAAAGTGAGTTTTGAGCCTTTATTGAGCATACAAATATATATCTTTAAACTAAATGCTCATTTTTCGTTTCTTGTGTTAATAGCCGCTTGGTTCTAACGACTCTATAACTTGCCACGACGATACATTCCCAGTCCTTACCAACTTACACCCGAGTAAGTAAATGATGGAGGCATTTGGACTAACCTTTTTTATTTCTACACCATTATTTTTCTTTTTTTTACCACCTACCCAAAATCCCCCTAGTTAGCCCCTTTGAGCCTAAACCTTTTCATTTCATAACCCAAACCAAACACCCTTTCACCCACCAAAACCCTTTTTATTTTTAACCTTTTATTTTAGTAACAAGCTCGGTTTTTCGTGTGACTTTACAAATATATATATATATATATATATATGTTAATAATGAAGCAAAAGAGAAATAAACAAATAAGTTTAACAAAAATAGCTTTGTTTGAATAAAAGCTTGATCAAAATAAAAGTTAAAATTCAAAAGTCTTACGAAAACCGACGCTTGTTACGCTTTTCGCCCTTTCACTAACCACTAACCCAACCACCTACCTTTAACCCAAGCCTAACCCTTCACCCCAAAAGTCCTCTTGATATTTACAAAGGTATATAGTTAAAAAGGAGGAGGATTGATTGCTTGGCAAGCCTATGGTAGGAGTAAGTTCCATGCCGCTCTTGAGTGATTCACTAAAATACATCTTCGGTCGAGTGTTGAGTGATCCCCCGTGAGGTATCTAAACTTGTATATAAATGGAATTTTAAAGAGGCATGTTATGCCCTAATAAGTAATATATCTTATGAAAAGTTTTAAATAAATCTTGACGAATAGGATTGTAAATAAACAAAAAAATAAAACTTAATAAAGAATCTTGGAAATCCCGACGCTCTATGACAAGTCCAAAAACCTTCTCTTCTACCCATTCCATTTGGGAGTATAAAGCCACATTATAAAGAGTTTTGCTTGAGGACAAGCAAAAATTCAAGTGTGGGGGTATTTGATGTGTGCAAAATGCAGCATATAAATTACATCAATTGTGGCATAAAACTAACCCTTTTTTAGTACTAATGTTAGAAAAAATGTGTTTTTGTCTTCCTTTTGTATTTTCAGGATTAAATGAGCTCAAATTAAAAAAAGAAGCAAAAAGGCAGCTAAATTTAACATAAATACAAGAAAAGGAACAAACGTGACATGCCCGACCCCACGACAGCATCTTCCCAAGCAAAACAAGGAAACAGAAGGCTGAACACGCCCCGTGCTCAGTGAACACGGGGGCGTGCCCAAGTGCCAGCATAAAAGACAAAGCTATAGAAGTTTCCATCGCCCACAATGGGGCCGTGCTCAGCGGACACGGGGCCGTGGTCAACTATAAGATTCGAAGAATCCAGACAAATCTTGATAGTACAGATATGATTCTGCACACGGGGGCGTGGTCAACTAATGCAGACAAACTGCAATTAATGAAGACAGAGAAGAGGATGGACACGGGGCCGTGCCCATTGGATATGGGGCCGTGCACACCACTTCTCTCACACTTCACCCACCACCCACCACCACCATAACACCATCATCAACCACCATCATCCATTGTCCATCATAGAGTGTGTGAGTCATCTCGGGATCCAAGATTGATCGTAAGAGTTCTTGACAATCAAGGTCATGTTTGCCTATGTCTCTTACATCACTTGGTGAAGACAAAGTGTCTAGTGTAATACTTTTTATTTTTAATCTTGTCGCACTTTTTACTTGGTTATGTATTAATGTCTTTAATAACTAGTTTTTTATGTTGAAGGTGAATTTTCCTTATTGTTTGTCCGTGGTGTCTTGGCATTATTTTACTGTCTATATAAAATAAAAGATTTTCACCATTCATGTCTCCACGGTCTATATGGAGGTATGTTGGCTACCTGGTCGGGGGTTAAGGGAACGGTTTGGTAAAAGTCTTGCCTTGTTCAGTGTATAGATCCTACAAGGACCTGGGTCAAATTTAGTAGGACCTCCTTCAATACTTAACGGTATTGGATGGCGGGGGTCCAAACTCTTTGATCCCCTCATATGTAAGCTACTATTAATACTTTAACCCGGCTACTTAGGACTGTATCCCTGCTGACTCAGACTACTTAGCCGAGGGTAACGTCACCTTCAAAAGAGGGGCCTAGCATAATATGCATTAATAACTTAATTAATTATCTTTCAATAATCCAGCCCTTTAGGATTGTAACCTTAATGACTCAAACTACTGGGTTGAGGGTAACGTCACCTTCAAAAGAGGGGCCTACTACAATAACGAAGATAATCTCTTAAAAAGTGCAAAAGTGCAGAAATAATCAAAGGTTACACTATACACGAGTCGGAGCCAAGTGATTCATCTTGTCTCTCTGTTTTTATTTTTATTTTATTTTCAGCATTTTAGTTAGTTTTTATTTTTTCTAGTTTAAAACCTTTTTCTAAATTTTTTTATTTGATTAGACGTTGAGGATAAACCGGTACTAAAAGCTCTTGTGTCCTTGGACGACCTCGGTATCTCACCAACACTATACTACGCTCACGATGGGTGCACTTGCCCATATGTGTGTTTAGTGTTAGTAAATATCGTGTTTTATAAATTTAAAACTTAGCTAAAGAAAGTGTAAAAAGGGCTTAAAATATACTTAAACTTATATACACACTTCACACGCATCAATGTGGCTAAAACAAAATTGTTGGGTAATTTATATGACTATATAGTAGTAAAGGTCACACTTTAACTAAATACATGTGGTTGTTGCTACCCTTTAGCTACACTTAATGGAGGAAATGTTAGATTTTAACAAAAAATGTTGGTACCCTTTAGCCACACTTTAAAGTTCTACTGCCACTAAAAAGTGTGTGGAGCCGTATAATACATACGATAACTCGAGCTTTGGTCACGCTTGACCCGAAAAAAATATGTGGGGCGAAAGACATATAGTCACACTTTTTTGTGTGACAGTATCTCTATTTTCAGCATTTTAGTTAGTTTTTATTTTTTCTAGTTTAAAACCTTTTTCTAAACTTTTTGATTTGATTAGACTTTGAGGATAAACCGGTACTAAAAGCTCTTGTGTCCTTGGATGACCTCGGTATCTTACCAACACTATACTACGCTCACGATGGGTGCACTTGCCCATATGTGTGTTTAGTGTTAGTAAATATCGTGTTTTATAAATTTAAAACTTGGCTAAAGAAAGTGTAAAAAGGGCTATACTTAAACTTATATACACACTTCACACGCATCAAGTTTTTGGCGTCGCTGCCGGGGACACAAGGATTTTAAGAAAGTTAGAAATCAACGGCCTAATCGTTTTTCTTATTTTTCTTTTTTTTAGGATTTTTCTTAATTTTTCAGCTTCTGCAGAACTCAGCACGGGCCGTGCCCGCGGAACACGCCCCGTGCCCAATCATTGGAACTGGCAATCCTGTTTTAAGTCGGACAGTAAGATGAACACGGGGCCGTGCCCACTCAACACGCCCCGTGCCCAAGATTCAGTTACTGAAAACAGAACCGTAAGATCCCGACGGTTGGTAATTTCTGACATAAAACATGAGTGATACTGATAGTTTTTACTTTCGGCACTCTTATGGTACGTGGTGTCAAATATGTGGTGGTTCCCATAAGGAATTAGAATGTTATTTTCTAAATTACAAGCCCCACTATATAGACCCATCGTTTTCCAGTATCCTTAAGAGGGGCGAAAGTAAAAATAATCCCTATCTCTCCCTTGAATGCTCTGAACCAGATTTTCTACGAGAAATGCTTCTTGATAAACTATTTCAATTAGAAGATCTAATTATTAATTGGTTAAAAGAACTTAGGATAGATTTCAATAATTTATCTCAAGACGATAACCAAGAAGAAGTGTTGGGATCACATTCAAACAACTTCGTTGTTCTCAAGGATACCTCTAACTCTAGTAAGGACTTGAGCGATAGTCGTCCCTGTGTCGATTGTGCCGTGAAGGACTCCCCATCAACTTCGTTCGATGCATACACAGACCTGAGCGATTCGGCATACACCTTCTTTAACGAGAGCCCGGGAAAGGGTTAGACTTGTCCACCTACATATAGCATAGGAATCACCCTCACCGACAACCTCTTGCATTCTCGTCTTAATATAGAACAATTAAGGTATCTTAGGCACTTTGGGGTTGTTCCATCTAGTAAGGAACTGCCCGATCCGGAAAAGTTCCTTAAAAATAGACAAACTTCATAAACAACCTTTCGACATGGGTCCGTGCCCAGGTCAACACGCCCCCGTGCCCACCAAAAGATTCCTTTCTGACTTTCTGTCAGAATACGGACAAAACGTGTCAGGATCTTGCCTGCACACGGGGCCGTGTCCAGCCGACAAGGGGCCGTGTCCAGCATGCTGTCGTTTTCTATAAATGCAGCCAAGAACCCTGCACATTTGGACCATCCAGGGACAGAGATCTGAAAGGATCTTCTCACCTACCATCCTAGGTATGTTCTAAAAGAAGCTTCTAACAAACATCTTGTCCTTTCCTCTTTTATCCATTACCTTCTCCTTCATCTTTCTTGCAACAATACCTCCATTGAAGCTTGATTCCAAGCTTTATTGTGGTGTTTGTTAAGTTTTTGTTCTAGGAATCTTGTTAAAAATAAGCTACACAACATTGTTTTAAGTTATTTCTGCTCAAAAATGCTTCATAAGTTGAAAAAATAATTTGAAACTCCAAGATTCCTTGTTCTAAAAAAACTGCAGAAAGTTGAACACGGGGCCATGCTCATTGAGCATGGGGCCGTGTCCGTCGTACTGTTTCATTAAAATGAACTTTTTTTTGGTTTGTTTTCGTAGAATGTCTAGTCAAAACAATGGAACCTCTTCTACGCACTCCAGAAACAGTCGAAGGGAAAGGAGGTCATCGATTGAAGCAACTCTCGTACGATACATAATGGCGTTACGTGAAGCTCTTGACGAGATGACTTCGGTAGAGGAGGTCCTAGTAGACCGTATAAATTATCTTACGGCAGGGCTGGAAAACAGTTTTCAAGAAATTAACCTCTTGCACCAGAGGTTAAACATTCTTGTAACACCTCCCATGGAACCAATCCTCCCTCAAGAGGATTGGAACCTAGCACTTGGAATCCACAATCCTACTGGGTGGGATGACCTTCCAGTAGAGCCTCCTCTTGAAGATCTACAAGAAGTCCCGATGGAAGTTGTACCTCCTCAAACTAACGCCAATGAACCCGTCTTCCTTCTCCCACGGGAGATAGAGGAGTGGCTCGCCGACGTGTGAGGAACCCATGCCCGAAGAAAAGAAGTTTTCATGCCGCATCTAACCAAGAGAATTATCTTTTTGGAAATTTTGCTTGTAAAATAAAGTTTAGGCTAGAACTTCTTGATTTGGATTCCTTGTGTTTCTTTGACCTACTTATCAAGAGTTTTAACCCTTAGTACTACTATGTAATTCTCTCTATGACTTAATGAATAATGGTTTTAGTTAATTTGGTGTTTGGATGGTATTGAAACAAATAAAACACACTCGTGATGGCAAAGGGAACAAGGGAAACTTGAACCAGCACCCCATGCAGGAAAACAGGGCCATCCGACAAACTTTCTACTTTACAGCAAGTTCAGCACGGGTCGTGTCCACCCAACACGGCCCCGTGCTACATAGTCTACAGAAAATACCCAGTTCAGGTAAACTAGACACGGGCCGTGTTCACCCAACACGCCCCCGTGTCCAGGCTTCTGTTTTTCTTTTTCAATTTTGTTACTGGCACCTGAACACGACGCCGTGCCCGGACACCACGGGGCCGTGTCTAGACGCCCAGTAATACAAATTTTTTCTTTTTCACACCCTTTTACACATTTAATCAACCTAAAAACTTATTTTTGGGACACATTGAGGACAATGTGTAATTTAAATGTGGGGGGATGCAAAAACCTTGAATCTTGCAAGTCCTAATAACAAGCCTTACACAAAACTCTATTGGAACCGCTAATCACCCCAAATTTTTTGAAAATTTTTCATTTTTTTTACTTGTCTAGTTTGAACTTAGGAATTTCAAGATCTAAAAAAGGTTATATTTTTATAAATTTACAACCGATAGCGTCGTGATAAAAAGAACCAACATAAGAAAATTATGAAATGACATGACAAGCTTAGTTAAAATTTGATTATATATACTTGATCACATAAAAACTGTGACAACTCGAGTTTCCAAGACTCCATCTTTGCATTTATTGCACGTTAATAGTTTAGATCATACTTGTTTGCCTTATGACTGGACACGTTTGTAATACGTTAAACCTTATTATGATGAATACGTTAAATTGTAGAGTGATTGACATGTTATACTTGATGTGCAATATAAGTATTATTGTGATATGTGTATTGTGTGTATGTATGTGATCCATATTAGAATTATATGATTACTTAAAACATGGAACTCACAAATCAACCCTACTAGCCGAAAACACTTCCACTTATTGAAAACACTTCTAATGAAAACACATATGTGTGTTCTCGTCCACTGCTTTTCACGAAAACAAGGATTTGGGCTTTGGGCCCAGTAGCGATTTCTTACATATCTCACTCAAACCTTTACGTGAAACTTTAATCGTGAAACCCTAGAATCTCTATTGTGTGCGACGGCAATTCTAAGTATCCAAAGCTCTCCATTCCGATCGGCCTGGCGACTCTTTTATCTTGGTTAGTATTCACTGTTGATTGATTCATGCGTGACCCTTTAGAGTAACCATCACCTGTCTATGTGTTTATATTTGATTTAACGATGAGATTGTTATATTGGATTGATTGTTCATTGGAGTAATGAGTAGGGTAGGGATCTTTAACCAGATGTATGATCGGTTGTGTTTTGCATGTTGTTATGATGGATTGATGTTGTGTTGGGTGATATGGTAATTGATCTGACGTATACATGACTAGGGTTTTCTAGGCATATGGAAATAAAAATTTGATGGAACATGAGAGACAATATTATATGATAATGGTTTTCTAGTAATCATGTGAATGTTAGAGTACATTATCATTAACTTTGTGTGCACATGTAATCAGACATTTCAATCAGCCCAATCATTCCATTTCATTTAATAATTGTTGTCATATTTGTAGAACTATTATTTTGGTCCAATAGACACATGAAAACAATATATATTTGTCGGCTATTGTGTGGTATGATTGGCATGTGGATGGTAATTGAATAATATCATATATGTGCAATTGTTAATCGCATGATCATTGGGTGATGAAACGGCTGATATTGATGATGATTAGGGTATCCATTTGTTGATATGTAACTTATACGACGTAACTGATATCTCTGTGAAACCGTTATGACGAAACGGAATGTTTGGCGAAACTCAACTCACGACGAAACAGTTTGTGTTTCGCCGAAGGGTATATGACGAAACTGATTGGGATTCGTCGAAGGGGCTCGCGGCGAAACAGAGGGTGTTTCGCCGACCTGGGTAATTCATACAGTAACTGTTTTCGTAAGACTTAACTGAATTAACTAACTGCCGTTAAATGTTAAACATGATTTGTATGATTGTGATTACGTACTACATGCTTATACGTGTACCTTGTGACTACAAACTGATTATATATACGTGCATACCTTAGGACGTGATTGATTATTTGCGAGCACTTACATAACCTAGCATACCGAGCAAACCAAGGTGAGTTCACACAAGCCAAGGCATGGGGTTCCCAGGGGGGAATGGGGATTTGATGATTACTGTACGTACATAGATAACAGAACCTACTGCTAGACTAGTAACACTTATTGAACGATCTTCGCACACCTGCCAAGGACATTGGCCGCGATATTATGACTGTCTTCGCACACCTGCCAAGGACATTGGCCGCGAACTAAACGTACAACATCTTCGCACACCTGCCAAGGACATTGGCCGCGAACTAAACAAACCTAGTCTAGAAAAACTTGGGGAAAGACCTTCCCCAACGTCTTCGCACACCTGCCAAGGACATTGGCCGCGATGGAAACTAATACGATACGTTGTAACGAACGAACATACTACTACTCACGCCATACTATTACTGAACTATTAACTGTGAACTCGCTCAACTAGTTGTTGACTCTCTCTTGCATGCCTTGCAGGACCTTAGGTACATATGGAGTTTGCACAGGAAGGAGCAGGTCGTTGTGGGATACGGATCGTAGACGATCTTTGAACTTATAACTTACTTTTGGGTTTTCATTATTATGCTTCCGCTACTTAAACAATGTTTGGTTATGAACATCAGTCATTTCAAGATGAATTATATTTTCCTACTTTTACACTTAAATATTATGTTTGATATGATTGATGGCTTGATCCTGGGCAGTCACGCCTCCAAGCGGTGATACTCCTTGGGTGGATTTTGGGGGGGTGACAGATTGGTATCAGAGCCATTGGTTATAGAGAACTCGGTTTTAATAAGGGGAAAACGATTTTGTTAAAACCAGACTATAACCAGAACAGTGCTCTCAACGATCCACAACGACGCTTCGCTCCACGTGCAAGGCTCAACATCATAGGTATTACTATTCATGTTACTTTACCTACATGCTAGAACTACATAGAACTTTGCTCGTGGTATGCTTAGATTACATTGCCTACTATTCGTTACTGCTTGAAAACGCTTATGTGCTCACTCTCTTCGCACTATTCGCGAACCTATCACCCACATGTTCTCCTTGATGTCAAGATCATGGGTGGACGCGTTAACCTAACTCAAGCCCGGTTGGCGGCTTCGATCACTGAACAAGTTACTGCAGCACTCGCAGCTGCCGAGGCAGGAGGTGTAACCTGCCATCACCACTTACTCTAGGATCTTTAGATCCTACTCTCGTAACTCAACACTGGTGCTTAATTTTGATTACTCTTGCGCACACGACAAGTCAACACGCTCAGCCACCTGTATGCACACACCAGACTTTTATGGACTGTCGTCCTACTACTTTCAGCGACACTGAAGGAGCTGTTGGACTCCTCCATTAGTTCGAGGAACTCGAATCGGTCTTCGAATGTGCGAATGACCTGAGGCTCGTAAGGTGAAATATGCCACTGATACTCTCGAAGGCACTGCGTTAACTTGGTGGAACGCGCAAGTTACGATGCTGGGGCTGGCGGCTGCTAATGCCACCCCATGGAATGGTTTTAAGGAACTGATCAAACGTGAATACAGTAGTTATGATGCCATCCACAAGCTGGAAGTGGAGTCCTTTAACATGAAGATGACGGGGTCAGAGATAGAAGCGTACACGAAACGATCCAACAAACTGGCAATTTTGTGTCCAACTATGGTGGATCCTCCCATCAAGAGCATTGAGCTGTACCTCAAAGGCTTAGTACCAGAAATTCAAAGCCATGTGATGACTGCTAATCTTGCTACTATTCAAGATGTTACTCATCTTGCTCATCGTCTCACAGACCAGGCAGTGGAACAGAACAAGCTGCCTAGACGTATTGGTGCTACTACTACTACCTCTGCTATTCCCAGTGGCAACAAATGAAAGTGGGATGGAACCTCTAGCAAGGGTTCGACTACGATTCCGTCCCAGGCACAGCAGTGAAAGATCGATGACAACCAAAGTCCTGGTCAGCAACCTCTTAGTAGACAAGGGCAGGGTGGATACAGGGGAAACCACCCTAAGTGCAAACGATGTAACTTGCACCACAGCGGGCAGTGCAACCGCAATCATTACCAATGATGCGACAAGCTTGGTCATGGAGCCAAAGATGGTAGAAACTCACGTTCTGCAAGCCAGAACCAATAACAATAGACACAAGATCTTTAAGAATCAGCAACAACAAGCAGAGATCCTATGCAAGGAGAAGATCATTCGCATTTCTCGTTCTGGTAAAGAACCTCTCGAAGTTCAAGGCGACAAGAGTGGTGTCGTGAGTGGCATCATTTCTTTCTTGAAGGCTCAGAAGTGTTTACGAAAGGGCCACACAGCTGTTTTAGCTCTCATTACCGATACATCGAAGAAAGAGAAAAAGATTGAGGATATTCCTGTGGTACGCGACTTTCCTCAAGTGTTTCCAGAAGAGTTACCTGGGTTACCGCCTCATCGTCAGGTTGAATTTCAGATCGAGCTCGCTCCAGGAGCAGCACCCATAGCTCGAGCACCTTATCGCTTAGCTCCAACTGAATTAGAAGAACTGTCAAAGCAGCTACAAGAACTCTTGGAAAAGGGTTTCATACGTCCTAGCACTTCGCCCTAGGGAGCTCCAGTGTTATTCGTAAAGAAGAAAGACGGTACGTTCAGGATGTGTATAGACTACCGTGAACTCAACAAGGTGACGATCAAGAATCGTTATCCTCTTCCGCGCATAGATGATTTATTCGACCAGCTGCAAGGGTCGAGCTACTACTCCAAGATAGACTTAAGGTCAGGATACCACCAGCTGAGAGTCCGGGATGAGGACGTCTCCAAAACAGCGTTCAGAACACGCTACGGCCACTACGAGTTTATGGTCATGCCATTTGGGCTTACGAACGCGCCTGCCGTATTTATGGATCTTATGAACAGGGTGTGCAAACCCTATCTCGATAAGTTCGTCATTGTTTTCATAGACGACATCCTGATTTATTCGAAGAGTCAGGAGGAACACGAGCAGCACCTACGACTTATTTTGGAACTTCTTCGAACGGAACAGTTATACGCCAAGTTTTCCAAATGTGACTTCTGGCTTCGTGAAGTCCACTTCTTAGGCCACGTGGTAAACAAGGATGGGATTCATGTCGATCCATCCAAGGTGGATTCGATCAAGAACTGGCCTGCACCTCGCACACCGACAGAAATACGCCAATTCTTGGGTTTGGCGGATTACTACAGACGATTCATCAAAGACTTCTCAAAGATTGCTCAGCCGCTTACACTGTTGACGCAGAAGGGTGTTGTTTATCGTTGGGGTAACGCACAGGAAACAGCGTTTCAGCACTTAAAGGATAGACTATGTAGCGCACCTATCCTCTCACTGCCTGAAGGCACGGACGATTTCGTAGTATACTGCGACGCATCTATCCAAGGTCTTGGATGTGTATTGATGCAGAGGGATAAAGTTATTGCTTATGCTTCGCGCCAACTTAAGGTTCACGAACGGAATTACACTACACACGACCTAGAGCTGGGAGCGGTCGTCTTTGCACTTAAGATATGGCGACACTATTTGTACGGTACCAAATGTGCTATCTACACTGACCACAGAAGCCTCGAACATATATTCAAACAGAAGGAACTGAATATGCGACAGCGACGATGGGTTGAACTGTTAAATGACTACGAATGCTCAATCAGGTACCATCCAGGCAAAGCCAATGTTGTGGCTGACGCCCTCAGTCGAAAGGACACTGCGCCTAAGCGCGTACGAGCTTTACAACTCACCATACAGTCTAACCTTCCTTCCCAGATACGAGATGCTCAGGTAGAAGCATTGAAACCAGAAAATGTCAGGGCTGAAGCCCTACGTGGCTCAAGACAACGTTTGGAACAGAAGGAAGATGGTGCTTACTACGTTACAGGACGCATTTGGGTTCCACTTTATGGCAACTTACGTGAGCTAGTGATGGATGAAGCTCATAAGTCTCGCTACTCGGTACACCCTGGTTCGGATAAAATGTACCACGATATTAAGACTACATATTGGTGGCCTAGCATGAAGGCCCACATAGCCACATACGTTAGCAAATGCTTGACTTGTGCGAGAGTCAAGGCAGAATATCAGAAACCGTCAGGACCACTCCAACAACCTGAGATACCACAATGGAAATGGGAGCAAATTTCCATGGATTTTGTTACTGGCCTACCTAGATCTCAGCGCGGAAATGATACTATTTGGGTGATCGTGGATCGACTCACAAAGTCTGCTCACTTCTTGGCTATCAAAGAAACAGACAAGTTCTCTACCTTAGCAGACATTTACTTAAAAGAAGTGGTCTCGAGGCACGGGGTGCCCACCTCCATCATCTCTGATCGTGACGCACGTTTTACTTCAGAACTATGGCAAGCAATGCATAAATCTTTTGGCTCTCGTTTAGACATGAGCACAGCTTATCACCCTCAGACAGATGGGCAGTCTAAGCGCACCATTCAAACTCTAGAAGACATGCTTCGGGCGTGCATAATTGACTTTGGCAATGGTTGGGAGAAACATCTGCCACTCGTGGAATTTTCATACAATAACAGCTACCACACCAGCATTAAAGCTGCACCATTCGAGGCACTGTACGGGCGTAAGTGCCGGTCACCTCTCTGTTGGGCAGAGGTGGGAGAGAGTCAAATCACAGGTCCAGAAATGGTAGTCGATACTACAGAAAAGATTGCACAAATACGACAACGCATGGCGGCAGCACGCGACCGTCAGAAAGCATACGCTGATTTAGACAGGAAACTACTTGAATTCCAGGTTGGGGATCGAGCGCTACTTAAAGTTTCACCCTGGAAGGGTGTGGTTCGTTTTGGCAAACGCGGCAAATTAAATCCACGATATATTGGACCATTTGAAGTTACAGAGAAAATAGGTAAAGTGGCCTACAGATTGAACTTACCACCTGAACTCAGTGCAGTTCACAATGTCTTTCACGTGTCGAATCTGAAGAAGTGTACGTCAGACGAGACCCACATAGTTCCTTTGAAGGAACTCACTATCGACGAGCGGTTGAACTTCGTCGAGGAACCTGTTGAAATCACGGACCGGGATGTTAAGGTCCTCAAGAACACGAGAATCCCTCTTGTACGAGTTCGTTGGAACTCCCGCCGCGGCCCAGAGTTACCTGGGAGCGTGAAGATCAAATGGAACTCAAATATCCCCAGTTATTCGGAAACCAAGCAACTACTACTGAGGCTGAAGCTACCAATGCAGAATTTCGGGACGAAATTCCAAATCAACGGGGGGATAATGTGACACCCCAAGAAAACCAGTAATCTTCGCAAACCTGCTCGGGGAGCCGCGATACAATACAGGTAAACAACGTCACACCATTAGCTTTCCTCAGTAACCGCATGCTAAATTTCGGGACGAAATTTCTTTCAAGTTGGGGATAATGTGACAACTCGAGTTTCCAAGACTCCATCTTTGCATTTATTGCACGTTAATAGTTTAGATCATACTTGTTTGCCTTATGACTGGACACGTTTGTAATACGTTAAACCTTATTATGATGAATACGTTAAATTGTAGAGTGATTGACATGTTATACTTGATGTGCAATATAAGTATTATTGTGATATGTGTATTGTGTGTATGTATGTGATCCATATTAGAATTATATGATTACTTAAAACATGGAACTCACAAATCAACCCTACTAGCCGAAAACACTTCCACTTATTGAAAACACTTCTAATGAAAACACATATGTGTGTTCTCGTCCACTGCTTTTCACGAAAACAAGGATTTGGGCTTTGGGCCCAGTAGCGATTTCTTACATATCTCACTCAAACCTTTACGTGAAACTTTAATCGTGAAACCCTAGAATCTCTATTGTGTGCGACGGCAATTCTAAGTATCCAAAGCTCTCCATTCCGATCGGCCTGGCGACTCTTTTATCTTGGTTAGTATTCACTGTTGATTGATTCATGCGTGACCCTTTAGAGTAACCATCACCTGTCTATGTGTTTATATTTGATTTAACGATGAGATTGTTATATTGGATTGATTGTTCATTGGAGTAATGAGTAGGGTAGGGATCTTTAACCAGATGTATGATCGGTTGTGTTTTGCATGTTGTTATGATGGATTGATGTTGGGTTGGGTGATATGGTAATTGATCTGACGTATACATGACTAGGGTTTTCTAGGCATATGGAAATAAAAATTTGATGGAACATGAGAGACAATATTATATGATAATGGTTTTCTAGTAATCATGTGAATGTCAGAGTACATTATCATTAACTTTGTGTGCACATGTAATCAGACATTTCAATCAGCCCAATCATTCCATTTCATTTAATAATTGTTGTCATATTTGTAGAACTATTATTTTGGTCCAATAGACACATGAAAACAATATATATTTGTCGGCTATTGTGTGGTATGATTGGCATGTGGATGGTAATTGAATAATATCATATATGTGCAATTGTTAATCGCATGATCATTGGGTGATGAAACGGCTGATATTGATGATGATTAGGGTATCCATTTGTTGATATGTAACTTATACGACGTAACTGATATCTCTGTGAAACCGTTATGACGAAACGGAATGTTTGGCGAAACTCAACTCACGACGAAACAGTTTGTGTTTCGCCGAAGGGTATATGACGAAACTGATTGGGATTCGTCGAAGGGGCTCGCGGCGAAACAGAGGGTGTTTCGCCGACCTGGGTAATTCATACAGTAACTGTTTTCGTAAGACTTAACTGAATTAACTAACTGCCGTTAAATGTTAAACATGATTTGTATGATTGTGATTACGTACTACATGCTTATACGTGTACCTTGTGACTACAAACTGATTATATATACGTGCATACCTTAGGACGTGATTGATTATTTGCGAGCACTTACATAACCTAGCATACCGAGCAAACCAAGGTGAGTTCACACAAGCCAAGGCATGGGGTTCCCAGGGGGGAATGGGGATTTGATGATTACTGTACGTACATAGATAACAGAACCTACTGCTAGACTAGTAACACTTATTGAACGATCTTCGCACACCTGCCAAGGACATTGGCCGCGATATTATGACTGTCTTCGCACACCTGCCAAGGACATTGGCCGCGAACTAAACGTACAACATCTTCGCACACCTGCCAAGGACATTGGCCGCGAACTAAACAAACCTAGTCTAGAAAAACTTGGGGAAAGACCTTCCCCAACGTCTTCGCACACCTGCCAAGGACATTGGCCGCGATGGAAACTAATACGATACGTTGTAACGAACGAACATACTACTACTCACGCCATACTATTACTGAACTATTAACTGTGAACTCGCTCAACTAGTTGTTGACTCTCTCTTGCATGCCTTGCAGGACCTTAGGTACATATGGAGTTTGCACAGGAAGGAGCAGGTCGTTGTGGGATACGGATCGTAGACGATCTTTGAACTTATAACTTACTTTTGGGTTTTCATTATTATGCTTCCGCTACTTAAACAATGTTTGGTTATGAACATCAGTCATGTCAAGATGAATTATATTTTCCTACTTTTACACTTAAATATTATGTTTGATATGATTGATGGCTTGATCCTGGGCAGTCACGCCTCCAAGCGGTGATACTCCGCGGGTGGATTTTGGGGGTGTGACAAAAACCCATTCCCACAAAAGTGAGTTTTGAGCCTTTATTGAGCATACAAATATATATCTTTAAACTAAATGCTCATTTTTCGTTTCTTGTGTGAATATCCGCTTGGTTCTTACGACTCTAGAACTTGCCACGACGATACATTCCCAGTCCTTACCAACTTAAACCCGAGTAAGTAAATGATGGAGGCATTAGGACTAACCTTTTTTATTTCTACACCATTATTTTTCTTTTTTTTTACCACCTACCCAAAATCCCCCTAGTTAGCCCCTTCACGCCAAAAGTCCTCTTGATATTTACAAAGGTATATAGTTAAAAAGGAGCAGGATTGATTGCTTAGCAAGCCTATGGTAGGAGTAAGTTCCATGCCGCTCTCGAGTGATTCACTAAAATACATCTTCGGCCGAGCGTTGAGTGATCCCCCGTGAGGTATGTGAACTTGTATATAAATGGAATTTTAAAGAGGCATGTTATGCCCTAATAAGTACTTTATCTTATGAAAAGTTTTAAATAAATCATGACGAATAGGATTGTAAATAAATAAAAAAATAAAACTTAATAAAGAATCTTGGAAATCCCGACGCTCTATGACAAGTCCAAAAACCTTCTCTTCTACCCATTCCATTTGGGAGTGTAAAGCCACATTATAAAGAGTTTTACTTGAGGACAAGCAAAGATTCAAGTGTGGGGGTATTTGATGTGTGCAAAATGCAACATATAAATTACATCAATTGTGGCATAAAACTAACCCTTTTTTAGTACTAATGTTGGAAAAAGTGTGTTTTTGTCTTCCTTTTGTATTTTCAGGATTAAATGAGCTCAAATTAACAAAAGAAGCAAAAAGGCAGCTAAATCTAACATAAATACAAGAAAAGGAACAAACGTGACATGCCCGACCCCACGACAGCATCTTCCCAAGCAAAACAAGGAAACAGAAGGCTGAACACGCCCCGTGCTCAGTGAACACGGGGGCGTGCCCAAGTGCCAGCATAAAAGACAAAGCTATAGAAGCTTCCATCACCCACAACGGGGCCGTGCTCAGCGGACACGGGGCCGTGGTCAACTATAAGATTCACAGAATCCGGGTAAATCTTGATAGTACAGATATGCTTCTGCACACGGGGGCGTGCCCAGTGGACACGGGGGCGTGGTCAACTAATGCGGACAAACTGCAATTAATGAAGACAGAGAAGAGGATGGACACGGGGCCGTGCCCATTGGACATGGGGCCGTGCCCGAGCTTCTGTTCAGCCAATAAATAGGAGTGCTTGGCTCAAGCTCAAACCATCCCTTGGCACACCACCTCTCTCACACTTCACCCACCACCCACCACCACCATAACACCATCATCCACCACCATCATCCATTGTCCATCATAGAGTGTGTGAGTCATCTCGGGATCCAAGATTGATCGTAAGAGTTCTTGACAATCAAGGTCATGTTTGCCTAAGTCTCTTACATCACTTGGTGAAGACAAAGTGTCTAGTGTAATACTTTTTATTTTTAATCTTTTTGCACTTTTTACTTGGTTAGGTATTAATGACTTTAATAACTAGTTTCTTATGTTGAAGGTGAATTTTCCTTATCGTTTGTCCGTGGTGTCTTGGCATTATTTTACTGTCTATATAAAATAAAAGATTTTCTCCATTCATATCTCCACGGTCTATATGGAGGTATGTTGGCTACCTGGTCGGGGGTTAAGGGAACGGTTTGGTAAAAGTCTTGCCTTGTTCAGTGTATAGATCCTACAAGGACCTTGGTCAAATTTAGTAGGACCTCCTTCAATACTTAACGGTATTGGATGGCGGGGGTCCAAACTCTTTGATCCCCTCAAATGTGAGCTACTATTAATACTTTAACCCGGCTACTTAGGACTGTATCCCTGCTGACTCAGACTACTTAGCCGAGGGTAACGTCACCTTCAAAAGAGGGGCCTAGCATAATATGCATTAATAACTTAATTAATTATCTTTCAATAATCCAGCCCTTTAGGATTGTATCCTTGCTGACTTAAACTACTGGGTTGAGGGTAACGTCACCTTCAAAAGAGGGGCCTACTACAATAACTAAGATAATCTCTTAAAAAGTGCAAAAGTGCAGAAATAATCAAAGGTTACACTATACACGAGTCGGAGACAAGTGATTCATCTTGTCTTTCTGTTTTTATTTTTATTTTATTTTCAACATTTTAGTTAGTTTTTATTTTTTCTAGTTTAAAACCTTTTTCTAAACTTTTTGATTTGATTAGACGTTGAGGATAAACCGGTACTAAAAGCTCTTGTGTCCTTGGACGACCTCGGTATCTTACCAACACTACTCTACGCTCACGATGGGTGCACTTGCCCATATGTGTGTTTAATGTTAGTAAATATCGTGTTTTATAAATTTAAAACTTGGCTAAAGAAAGTGTAAAAAGGGCTTAAAATATACTTAAACTTATATACACACTTCACACGCATCAATGTGGCTAAAACAAAATTTTTGGGTAATTTATATGACTATATAGTAGTAAAGGTCACACTTTAACTAAATACATGTGGTTGTTGCTACCCTTTAGCTACACTTAATGGAGGAAATGTTAGATTTTAACAAAAAATGTTGGTACCCTTTAGCCACACTTTAAAGTTCTACTGCCACTAAAAAGTGTGTGGAGCCGTATAATACATACGATAACTCGAGCTTTGGTCACGCTTGACCTGAAAAAAATATGTGGGGCGAAAGACATATAGTCACACTTTTTTGTGTGACTGTATCTCTATTTTGGCGTAGTGATTCCACATGATAATAAGGCAAACTCAACAAATTACTAGTTTCTAACGTGCATCATGCATCATGCATGATGGTTTAATTTACCCATTTGAACATTGCACATCATTTATGTCACACCCCTAAATTACCACATAGGGAATGTCCCTGTTGGACGTGTGATGTAACAACAACGAGCCACTAATTACATTGAACCCATACAAGTTTCAAGATAAAATCCTCAATTATTAATTAAAAATACCATCAACAAGTTTAAATGAAAACCAACACGTTCAGCGGAAGCAAATAGTAAACCAAAGTTAATCAGTTCTAAAACCAATGTATAGTTTCAAGAAATCAATCCCATGAATCCTTCCAGTCGACCCATGACCTACAAGCATGCAGACAAGTATGTCAGACGACGCTGGTGAGTTCAAAGTTTTGTTAACGCGTTTAGTTACCCGGTATGTGTATAAAACAGTTCAAGTAGTTTCACAGCGTGCATTCAGTTCGCATATAAATTTACACCAAGATTCCAATAGGGTCATCAATAATAATCAATTTCTTATGTAATAAATCACATTCTTTTCACTTATCTTAAACAAGTGTTGAACACGCATTTATGCATAGATCACACATCATAACAATAAGTAAGCATTCATAGCATTCAACACGTAATGTGCGGCCCCTCTAAATTCAGGCCCAAATCTGAATATGCAGCCCATTACCTATCGCGTTACCCGGTCTGAACTATTGCCCCTTAACCCTACAGGCCGATCCAATAACCCCCAAGCCCACTCAACTTGGCCTTAGGTAAATGTGTGTGTGATTCGGTGACTGAAGGGCCCAATTAACAAACTAAATGCACACAAGGTATGGACTCAGCTGGTGACCCGGAGTCACGTAGCCAAGCTTCATACGTGTTGACTAAACAACCCAACAAGTCCCTCGGCGCAACAACTAGAATATTACATCCTGATGTGCTGTAACGGTTTGCATATTCTAAGGGATTTCATAGTTTCTCATGACCTGTTAACATAATCCTTGTACAAAATCAAAACATCCCTTTATCTATTCACGTTTGTTATTCATTATGGCTTACTACTTCCTGATTTCATCAACAATTAAAATGCATATAGATATATGTGTAGGGGCCTTAACTTCACATTGTCCGATTACGAGTTCATATTAACATAAGATGATCACTAAAACACATGTTCAAGGGACTTACCAATTAACAATTACATATCATAAAGCTTCAAGGTTTAATCTAATGTTACCTATGCCCCTTTGATTTCGTCCTTAATGACACCCGATTTCTCATCACATACAAGAAGTCTTAATCGTTTAACAAAACACATGAATGAAATCATCAATCAATTAATACGTACATATTTATATACAGACATCACTCATCTGATAAATGATCATATCGACATCAAGACTCTCACCTTTTATAACACCTATGTACACTATTTTACACACACAATACAACCCAAATAATCTGAGGATTAATATAGTTATAGATTCACTAACCAAGATATCGATCAACAGGTTGATGCCTCGAGAGGGGGGGGGGGGGCGTCTGCCATCAAGTGAGAGGGAGTAGGGTTTGTCGTTTGTGATTTAGAGATTTACAAGAAGTTTACGTACAAGTGCATAAATAAAGCTAACAACTAAAAAAAGTGGGCCGATATACATTTTAACTTGGGCTATACATGTTGGGCCGACATAATCACATGGGCCGCCACACAATTAACAGGATTCTGAACTTACTAAATTCCTATTGGACCGAGATCTAATATAAACATCAAGTATTGGGCCTCATAACTTCAGCACATGGCTTTGCAAAAGAAATATCAAAATGGAATCAAACTTCACGTGAGGAGACCTTCGATTATGACACGTTCGCCTCCAGCGAACTCCTAGTGTTTCCTAAGCTTATCAGCTTTCCTGACGGCCACGCGTTGCCGTCAGACAATTTTCGATCCAAGCAATCTTTAAGAGTTTCGAGTATAAGTCCTGGACCTGTGATTAGGTTGCCATCCATCTTGATACAACAAGGAGATTAGCGTTACTGTCCATGCAATGTCTCAAACAGAGCTGTCTGAATACTAGAACGGTAACTACTGCAGTAGCACTCAACTAAAGATAAATGTCCTTCTAAATCTTACTAAAGTCAATCGCACACATGCCTGCAGCATATCTTCGAGTGTCGGGGTGGTTCGCTTACTCTGTCTGCCTGTCCCATGGTGATAAGCAATGCTCATGTCTAGACGTGAACCAAGAGTGTTGTTCATTGCTTACTATAAATCAGGTACAGTTCAAAATCAGAGGTAACAGGGGTTGGCACCTCGTGCCTAAAAGCCGCCTCTCTCAGAGGAACATTCACAGCTGTGAAGACTCATCAGTTTCTATGCTAGTAACGTGGGACAATCTACGATCACTCAGGTGATATTGTTTCCGTTTCGAGTTGTAAGTAGACTAGTGCCAGAATCCACGGCAGTCTGTTCTCATTTCCATATGGGTGTTTCTGGTTGCTGATACTTTACCATGACTTTCCGATTAGTCGAACATCATTCCCTTGCATAGCTAGGTGGGCCTTCATGCCCGATTACCAGTACAAGGTGTATAAATCCTAATGTCTCTCATCAAAACCCAGATGACTAGAATATCGAGGCCGGGGCGCTTTACTCAACACAAATTTCCTACAGTTACTGTATAATGAGATCCACATTCGTTCCATGAGGTAGCGAAAATCGTCTTTCCTGCCAAGGTTGCTTCTCCATGCCCCGCATGGGTTCAACTTGAAAATTCTCTTCCTTTAGTTCTCCAGCTTGAACAGAGCGAGTCTGATTAGGTAAGTTAGAGTCGATAGTGAGCTACAAAGCTCATAAACGTTCAAGTTCCACAGTCGTAATCCTCCTAAAAGTTCCATCCAACGATGCCATTTACTGATTTAGCTCTTTCGAAACCAGGGTACATGGGAGGCCCTTGTGATCGGTCTAAGTAACGCATTCGGTACCGTCCAAGTAATGCCTCCAAGTAAATCCAAAGACTATGGCTTCCACCGCCGTTCGTGACCCGTGCAATTCTTCTTGTAAGTCTACTACGTAAGCTATCACCTTCTCGTGTTGCATCGGCGTGTAACTGGGACTCTGATTCGAACCATCATGATATGCCACTAAATTACCCGCACCCTCAGGTGAAGGCGATGCTCAGTGTATTGCAGAGTTGGGATTCGAAAGCTGAAAAGACGTCCTCCTGTTCTGTCTTTCACGAACACAACACCTGGCTGTGCTAAAAAGATTTAAGCTACGCGACCCTCGGAAATCCTGCGATTAATCTGCGATAATATCGAGCGGGACCAAGAAATTACTGTACCCTTGAAGGACTCTTTGGTGTCGATCAGTTTCCAACCAAAAAGGACCTTAGCGAGATCCACGTGCATTCCCACTTCATTGATTATATGACCCAAAAAGGGTACCTCTCCAATCCAGAAGTTACATTTATCAAGACTTCGCGCGGTGTGGCTCCTTCCTTAGGAGTTCTCAAATAAGATACAAAGCTGTCCATGATGTTCTTTTCTCCTGGAAAAGATTCAAAACGTCACCCAATAGCATGGTCGGTTCAAATGATCCTTAAAGCTTCGGGTGGGATGATTACCCCAAAAGTCATGGAATACAAGATCGTATGGCCAAATTGCGTCTGATAAGTCGCTTTAATAACATTCTCCCCTTGGACTTCCATCTGATAATAGTTCGCTCGCGAATCAATCCTTGAATGAAAGCTCGTCCCTTGCGACTAGTCGACAGGTTGTCAATACATGGTTGAAGCCACGGTTCTCAACTGTCGCCTTGATGTGTTCTCGATAATCAGTACACACACAAAAAGGCTTATCCTCACGAATATAACTGGGGCTTCCCAAAGCGGAAACTAGGTCCGACGAAACTCCTGTCCAATAGTCCTCGTAGTGGCTTATGTAGTTCTTGCAACCCTCCTGGTGCAAGATGGTAAGAGTATGAGTATTCGAAGTTGCCTCTGGTGTGAGATCAACTGAGATTCCGACTAACAGTTGTGATAGTAAACCTGAAAGTTCCTCGAATAGCACACTGAGATGGGTCATAACAATTGGTGGATCCTCGATCCTATTTTCCTTAGCCTTATCATCAGAAACGGTTGCTAACATAGCGGGGTCATCCCTCCGTAGACACATCTGGGCCCTCATAGTTGGAATGGCGCTAACCCTTGCACCCCTCTGACGCTTTAGAACAGACAACGGTTCTCCACACAAACTTTCTCCTCACTGATATATATGCGCGATCTTTGGATAACCAATCGACACTAATTGCTGTATTGTAGCCATCAAGGGTAGTAGAAGGAAGGTCAATGTCAGACGCTTGTCCCACAAGGTCGAGTTTGCATCCTAACAAACATATGAGGTTTCGTTTGTCTTGCCGTCGGCCGATTCCACAACAGGTTCGGTTTCAAGAAGCATCAGGCTTAAGTAGAACAGAGACGAAGCGATTCGTTACCAAAAACGTGTAGGCCACCATGTGGTTATGATTCTGGCGTCGCCCACTCCAATCCTAAATGCCCTTCTATGAGCATCATTTCCCGTGTTGTTGTTATCTTTACGAGGATTTCCAGTACTTACGTCGTGTCTTTGATTGTTGTCGTCTTGATCTAACCATGGCCAATCCATGTTGTTGGCACCTCCATTTCCATACCGTTAGTTACAATTACGAGTATCCTGATGTTGTCGTGACTGTTGCCTCTAATGCTGTTGTTTGAAACGGAGCTCTACGATCTTTCACCGACAGGGTCCACCTCTTCACATTCCATTCTACAATCAGTTGTCATTGCTTATGTCCTGATTGGTTCGTAAAGGTTGACTCCCATCAGTCGCTGACTAGGGTTGGAGATTCGATTGCAGTCAATTTGCTGGTGTTCGTTGTTGGTAATCAGGGTCATCCAGATGCTGAAGTCGGTATAGTACTACTCTCATCCTTTTATCCACCGATGCTGCAAGTTGCTTGAGTAACACACGGTTTGTTTCGACAGTGTTGCAGAGGTGTTCGCACTTTGGGATCTAAGACGTCAATACATTAAGTTCCAGTAAATAGAGAGAAGTGAGGGAGATATAGACCAATCATACGACGCTGTGACATCCAACTCAGGGACGTCCGTACAAGCACCTAGCATTCTACACAGTTCGCTGGACGTTCAGATGGGTGTTCAGGTGATACTCGATAACATCGAGATTCGAAAGGATTCAGAGAGGAATGAGAAGATCACGCTCGAGTAGGAGATAATCACTGTTATGACTCCTATAGACTGGTGTCTTTTACATCAACCTAATAACGGAACGGAACCCTTTTTTTACTTGTTAAGTCTCACTGGGACTCGCATGCACCCCACATTATTATTATGTGTGCACCCACAATAATATTGTGATTTGCATGCTCATCTCAGCTCCTCCTAACTCATGTCAAATGGTGCCTCAAACTCGAATAGCAAACAAAGAGCATCACAAAACGTAAGTCACGAACGTTTAGGGAAATACCACCCTATCAGTCATATAACACATGCAAGTAATACGTGAATTCATACTGTTGTGCTAAACGTGCAATCACATGCAATATAATATGTAAGTGTTCACTAGTTAAGCAGTACAATGAGTATACGAGAGACGAACCTTGCAATCTGGAGCTGAGTGTCATGGTCGTATTCACGTTTTAGAATTGTTTGGTTATAGTCTGGTTTTATAAAAATGTTTTAAAACCAAGTTCACTATAACCAGTGGCTCTGATACCAAACTGTCACACCCCCAAATTACCACCTAGGGAATGTCCCTGTTGGATGTGTGACGTAACAACAACGAGCCACTAATTACATTGAACCCATACAAGTTTCAAGATAAAATCCTCAATTATTAATGAAAAATACCATCAACAAGTTTAAATGAAAACCAACACGTTCAGCGGAAGCAAATAGTAAACCAAAGTTAATCAGTTCCAAAACCAATGTATAGTATCAAGAAATCAATCCCATGAATCCTTCCAGTCGACCCATGACCACTCCGGCTACTCCAGACAGCAAGTTCCAATCCAAGACATCTAACGACCTACAAGCATGCAGACAAGTGTGTCAGACGACGCTGGTGAGTTCAAAGTTTTGTTAACGCGTTTAATTACCCGGTATGTGTATAAAACAGTTCAACCTTTCAATAGTTCAATAATTTGATTTGATGTTGTTATTAACTCGATTACCGCAGATGGCTACAAGATGTATTTGCCCAACCACAATGTCTCTATCAAAACATTGGTCATGCTTTAAGGAAATTAGTTCACGCCCGTCCTCCCCGGTACGGTGTGAGGGTGCCAAACCTAATAACGCTATCAACTAATAACCTCGTTGCCTCCCCGGCAACTGTCGGTAGATGTAAGGGGTCTTATATGATAGAAATTGAGTATAATAACAAACATCCCAATAAACTAGCGTTCCTCCCCGGAACGTTGCCCGATATCCCTCCCCGGGATGCATGCTTGGAAAAAGAGCAGTGAACTCACCTTAGATTGCTCGGTATGTTACGTTACGTTACATTACCCATTCCCAGTTGGTCAATCAAACCCTACCGTGGTTACCAAAGACAGTTAGTTCGCATGTACATAGATCACGTATTCCACATTTATGTTGTGTACAAGAAGCACTCGTATAACACATGTCATCCTAGTTAATATAGCAGCCCATTCTCATCAACTAGTTTCACAGCGTGCATTCAGTTCTCATATAAATTTACACCAAGATTCCAATATGGTCATCAACAATAATCAATTTCTTATGTAATAAATCACATTCTTTTCACTTATCTTAAACAAGTGTCGAACACGCATTTATACATAGATCACACGTCATAACAATAAGTAAGCATTCATAGCATTCAACACGTAATGTGCGGCCCCTCTAAATTCAGGCCCAAATCTGAATATGCAGCTCATTACCTATCGCGTTACCCGGTCCGAACTATTGCCCCTTAACCCTACAGGTCGATCTAATAACCCCCAAGCCCACTCAACTTGGCCTTAGGTAAATGTGTGTGTGATTCGGTGACTGAAGGGCCCAATTAACAAACTAAATGCACACAAGGTATGGACTCAGCTGGTGACCCGGAGTCACGCAGCCCAGCTGCATACGTGTTGACTAAACAGCCCAACAAGTCCCTCGGCCCAACAACTAGAATATTACATCCTGATGTGCTTTAACGGTTTGCATATTCTAAGGGACTTCATAGTTTCTCATGACCTGTTAATATAATCTTTGTACAAAATCAAAACATCCCTTTATCTATTCACGTTTGTTATTCATTATGGCTTACTACTTCCTGATTTCATCAACAATTAAAATGCATATAGATATATGTGTAGGGGCCTTAACTTCACATTTTCCGATTACGAGTTCATATTAACATAAGATGATCACGAAAACACATGTTCAAGGGACTTACCAATTAACAATTACATATCATAAAGCTTTAAGGTTTAATCTAATGTTACCTATGCCCCTTTGATTTCGTCCTTAACGACACCCGATTTCTCATCACATACAAGAAGTCTTAATCGTTTAACAAAACACATGAATGAAATCATCAATCAATTAATACGTACATATTTATATACACACAACACTCATCAGATAAATGATCATATCGACATCAAGACTCTCACCTTTTATAACACCTATGTACACTATTTTACACACACAATACAACCCAAATAATCTGAGGATTAATATAGTTATAGATTCACTAACCAAGATCTCGATCAATAGGTTGATGCCTCGAGGGGGGGGTGTCTGCCATCAAGTGAGAGGGAGTAGGGTTTGTCGTTTGTGATTTAGAGATTTACAAGAAGTTTACGTACAAGTGCACAAATAAAGCTAACAACTAAAACAAGTGGGCCGATATACATGTTACCTTGGGCTATACAACTTGGGCTGACATAATCACATGGGCCGCCACACAATTAACAGGATTCTGAACTTACTAAATTCCTATTGGACCGAGATCTAATATAAACATCAAGTATTGGGCCTCATAACTTCCGCACATGGCTTTGCAAAAGAAATATCAAAATGGAATCAAACTTCACGTGAGGAGGGCTGGCATTTTGATCTGTGTAACATGTTATTCATATTAAATTGTGTAGGTTATGTCGGATAGAGTACACAATTAATGGACCTCTATAATTGTTGCATTAAATGAACGCACATGGGCTGATTCAACTAAACAACAAATACCGTTCATTGTTTGGGCCGACAACCTTGTATAGAGTGCACTACTATTGGACCTCAAACAGCCCATCAACTTCCTATAACATTCAACACACATAAATGAACTTGCATGAAACAATCAAAGTTGTCGGATGAGTTATGCTAATGGATCGAAATTTCGGGTTGTCACAATTTACGTATTTATACCCGCATATATGTTATGCAATAAACAAACTTTTTACAAGTTACAAGTAAAATAAGTACAATAAAAATATATTTTTAATCATTGAGAATTATATTAGTTATGTAGTTATATACTAACAGATGGAGGTAAATTCGATTCGTTGCCGTTTACACGTTCGGCAGGTATCCCGCAAATCCCTATGTAATATGAAGTTGAATAGTCGTTCCTAAGCTTTCCAAAGGCCCAATTAACTTATTTTGTGTCTTAAAACACTACTTACAATTGTCTTAATGTTTTTTTATGCGTGTAATTATAATCCAAAAATTACAGGTTATCACAAATATTATGATAACTAGAGCTTACCCGTGTAAAAAATCATCAACAGGAGAACTACCATCACATGTGATTTCCCATGCTTCATCATTGTGTTGTCAAACTTTAAGGTTGTATTATTCTATGAATCTTAAAGATGAGGAAGGTTTCAATTGAGAAACAACATGTATTTATTGGCACATTTGAATAAAAGGGTGATGGTTTATTTTACCCGTTTGAACATGGCACATGATAATTAGGCAAACTCAACAAATTACTAATTTCTAACGTGCATCATGCATGTATGTGCCAACCGTATACTTACAAATATGTACATGTTGGATTATGTGTATCGTGTACGTGGGTTTTGTATATCATTTATGTATTTATACCCACATACATGTTATGTTTTTTTAGAATAAACAAACTTTAAACAAGTTACAAGTAAAATAACGAACCATAAAAATGTATTTTTAGTTATTGTGAATTATATTAGTTATGTAGCTATATAACAACAGATGGAGGTAAATATGGTTGTTGCAAGTTAGGTTTATGATTTGTAAGAAGCAAAACGTGATTGTTTTATTTCAACAAATCTAGTAATAACATTTCTTATTACATTATAAATTTTTGCTTTATTTTTTGTTTAGAATTTCCAAGTTAGATTTATGATTTGTAAGAAGCAAAATGTGGTTGTTTTATTTCAACATCTCTAGTAACAACATTTATTATTACATTATATATTTTTGCTTTATTTTTTGTCTAGAATTTTCAAGTTTTATGTAGCTATATAACAACGGATGGAGGTAAATATGGTTGTTGCAACATAGGTTTATGATTTGTAAGAAGCAAAACGTAGTTGTTTTATGTCAACATCTCTAGTAACAACATTTATTATTACATTATAAATTTTTGCTTTATTTTTTGTCAAGAATATTCAAGTTCATAATTTACTTTCCTGCATTTTACAACTTTATTATGCATACCTTGATGATATGAACCCTCTTAAGGTTGTCAAGTTGGCTGAAATATAAGATTTTTAAATGCTAATTTAGTTTTATCATAAACTTCGAAATATGTCGTTATGTTTGTGTTATGATACTTTTAATTTGATTGATTCTTATTGTCGCTTCTAGATATATATTGAATCAACAAATTCCTGTTTGTTGCGGTGGTACGTTTAGGCAGGCATTCGGTATTTGGATCGTTTCAATTCTAGTACTCGGTATAGAAATCAACACGTGTTTTATATCAACCTAAGACCAAAGTCCATAAAAACAAATACTTCTGCCGTTACCAATGTTGATCAAACGTTTTCGATCTATTCAGATCGTCATGGTAGCAGAACCAATATTCATCTATCTTCACCGAAAAAGTTGTATATATGAATAATTGTGGAAAGCGGTTACCATAAAAATATGATGAATGTTTTAAAAAAACAATAAAAAACATTTTCAATAAAAAAATATATCACATTGTTGCAAAAAAATAGAAGATGTTGTTCGGTATGGTATGGTGGCAATATGAGGATTGTTTATTAAAAAAATGTTTTCAGTAAAAAAATATATCAGAATGTTGCATAAAAATATTACAAATACTACTACTGATGTTGTTTATCAAAAAGCAACAAAAAATGTTATCAATAAAAATTATATCACAATGCACTTATCCTTGTTGAATGTTACATCCTTTAACACTTTCAATAAAATAATATCATTTGCAACAACAGGATTTGTCAAATAGCTATATGTTGATTAAGTATACATTATTTTCTTTATTACAATATGATTATTGGATCAAAATATCAATATTATTTACTTGGAACAACAATAATTTGTTAATTTAGGATATCTTAGAGAACTTAATTCTTCAGTTATGCTGCAGCATTCAACACTTTTTACCCCTGAACAACAAAAATCTTTTTTAGATATGGTTGGATAACACTGCAAACTATACTGCTTTGGCCGTGGACCCTCAAAGGGTTTGGTTTGATGTCATTGAGATTCTTTTTCGTATCTTAAAATCCAAAAGCTAGGATGTTGATTAGGATGTTTATTTAAAACATGTGACATGCAAAAATATAATGATAACCAGAGCTTACCCGTGTAACATATCATCAACATGAGAACTACTATCACATGTGATTTCACGTGTTGAATCATTGTGCGGTTTAACTTTAAGGTTGTATTATTCTATAAATATTAAAGATGAGGAGGGTTTTAATGGAGAAACAACATGTATTTATAAGCTCATTTTATAACAACTCTCCTAGAATCCTTAACGTGACCCTAAAACGTTCCTTATATACCCCGTATGCAAGAAACGAACCCAGAATACCCTAATATTTATAAAAATCAAGAAAAACAAAATCTGAGAGTCGCTCGCGGGGCGCGACCCCTTAGCTCTATGTGTCACAAGCCGCGACTGGGCTTGCTTGCTCGACACTGCATAGAGCCACGTGTCCGGTGACTCGGTGTCACACCCCGATATTTCCACGTATTACCGGTGGGCCCGGTGGGGAGTATCGTGACGTAGTTGATATCATCATAGTCAAACAACACAAATTTAAATGCACAGCGGAAGCAAAAGATAGATTCATTTCAACTGAATAAATTGTAATATTAAGTATCACAAAATAGTTGAAACAGATCCACAGGCGGATCGAAAGAAAAAGGAAATTGTTCAACAGACTTTAACATCTAGAGCTTGCGAGACTTGATTATTGATGCCTGGAGTAGCCAGCCTATTACGTATAGTACCTGCACTTAGCCTTTTTGCAAAATACGTCAGTTTACACTGGTAAATAGAACTTAACTGACTCATTTTGAAAAGAGTTTGAAAATTAATTTGAAGGCAAAAATATCTTTTATAACTTGGGACAATTATTCAAAAATAATCTTGTATACAGTTTTATTTATTTGTCGTCCATTAGGGCCGGTTTGTAGGGCCGGACAAGATTAACTGACACGCCACAGGTATAATGCCCATAAGGTTGATTCCTTTAAGTGGATTACCAGTTTTTACATAATGCAACTGTCAGGTGTACGCCTACACCACGTGCTTAGGTCGTGGCCATTTATTTGAATGATGCCAAGGATATCCGGGACATGGTCATTTAACCCCCAAAGGCCATACTCCAAATAATACAGAATAAAACGAGTTATGTAAATACATTAATCACAATCCGATTTAAATGACTACATACCCGACCAAGCGGTATTATTATAATACCGTATCCCAAGCCCATATAGGGAAAATAAGTTAAGAGTATTTACCTGAGCAAAGTATAAATCCAATACAGCAAGTGCACGTAGCTTTTACTGGGCTCCTAATCTGGAACGAAGGTTTTTAATTACCTATTAGAATCCTAACGGGTCTTTAATTAAGCTTAGACTTAGACCGGTTAGTTTTCAAAAGGAGGATACGGTTCAAACGCATGATAAAGCAAAGACCGGTTTAGAATGTGGATTTGACCCGACAAGCTTGTATGCTTGTTTAATATGGGTAACTTAAACACATTCTATATTTTGAGATGAAAACGATATGGTTTGACCCGTTTCGGCTAAATTATGCAAACTAGTTACATAAGCCGATCTGAACGCTAAAAGTGCGTAACGGTTAACCATATGAGTCATATACAAGTTTCCTAAGTTAATATGCCTTAAATATGTTGTGACATCAGTAAGATATCTTCTATTATGCCCAAAACGGATTTAAACTCCAATTACACCCCGTAGGGGTATTTTGGTTATTTTAAAGGTTATAAAAGAGTTTAAATATAAATCTGAGTTTCGGGTCTGATGTAATCAATAAAAATACTTAATTTACTAAGTTATATAAGTAGGGTATAACCTATGTGTGAAATTTATCATTTCTAACCACACTATGCACCGAAGGGGAATTTTGGTAATTTCACTTAAGCCTAAAAGGTCAAAACTGGAAACCTGAGTTTAAAAAATTTGCCTACTGTTAAAATATAAAACTTTACTGAAAATATCAATAGGCATCAACCCTTATATGTTTGAAATAGTTTTTATACATACTATGCACTAAAAACGCTTAAAAATGCGATTTTAAGCTATTTCCGGGTTTTATAAGAAAAGCTGATATTTTTATTATTCCATAAGGCTTAAAATACTTTATTTATCATATTGGATCTGTAGAAAAAGGTTTGGTATCAAAAGGATTTGTAAAACTCATTTTATAGCCTAAAAGGGCAAAACCGACAATTACCGGATCAAGCTTAGAACTCTATGTTATGCTTAGCCTAAAAATAAATAAAAATCTTCAAAAATCCCAAAATATTATTTTATATCAGTGGGTAAAAATTTTGGTATCAAAAATCGGGTTTAGATAGGCTATACGCTAATTACACCGTTTAATTACTAAAAAGCTTTCTAACTACGCTAATGAGCATAACTCTTAATCTAGACTTCAAACTGATGTCAAATTTTAGGTACAAGTTTATAAATTAGTAACTAAGGTTTCTACTCTTTTATATTTTCAAAAATCACGTTTTAAGGTCATATGGGCATAATAGTCAACATTTAGGCATTTAACGGAAATATGCATATGAATCAGATAACTAATGAACCAAGTTGTATAATCACAGAGGGTTATAATTATATGAAACTTGGTCCTACTAAGGCTCTAAGACATTTTTAAACTATGCTCTAATGGGTCAGAACTGAAAGTCAAAGCAAAAGTCTACTTCTCCGACTTTCGGTTCCGAACCGAGCTTAAACTAAAAATTGTCGAGTTGAACATGTTTAGACATGTTCTTACATTAATTACCAAGTTATATTAATGAAAAAACATGTTGCATAGCTTCTACATTGCTAATTATGCATTAATTTGAAAATAATATTTCTGTTGACTTTTTGAGATTAACTTTGACCCGATAATTGACCTACTTAGGGTGGGAATCAGAGGGTGCCCTTTTAAGGGTTTATTGCCCACATAATTACCAACTCATAGGTACTTTCAATTTTAAATTTGACTGGACAAATTAAGATTAATGACGAAGTCAAATATTAATTACGACGGTTTGACTTTAAGCTAATTAACTAAGCAAAACTGAATTAAAGAAGGTTAAGGACACTTACAATAGTCCTAAGTACGACTAATGACTCCTAGGAATTGTCCTTAAGCTCCAGGAATCCTCAGAGATTGAGTTGTGGAGTTTGCAAGTGAATGAGTTCAATGTTGCAACATTGGAGTTCCTTATATACCCATTTTGATGTAACAAGATCATAACAAGGAAGTCTACTGATGTTCTGGGCTCATTATAGGTGTCCCTAGGCCATAATAAACCATCAAACAAGCCCCTTGAATCGAAAAACAAGCTTTAAAGTCGGTCTAACCGGCTGGAACAGGCAGCTCCCAAGTTTTTCTGATGCTGGCAGTGCCAGGTGGCCCGCGTAAGGGTCCTGCCTGGGCTTACGCGGCCCGTGTGAGGCCTGGGTCCAGATTATCAAACTTTCAACAATTGCAATTTAGGTCCCTGGTCCCTCCAAACGTGGTTTTCATTCATTTCTTGCACTTTTGGCCCTCTAACTTGACTTTTAAGGGCTCCAAGGTATAAACAAACATTGTTAAGTCCTCGGTTAACTTTGTGATCACCCGTAAAGCCTTAAATTTCAACGTTGGCGCTTTTAACCCCTCGTATACGAATATTGTCATAACTTTCTCATACTTTATCGAAACCTTGTGAAATTTTTATCACTTATTCTAGTGAGCATAATTAATCATTACAAAGCTTTGGGTTTGCTAAAAGGTCACTCGGAGGTATACTTTAAACATGTTGACACATTTAACCCCTGTAGTTTGTAATCTCTCACTTTCTTCCACAATTAGCTTCGTATGATCCATGATTCATTCGTTTAAGGGTATAAACATCGTGTAGGGTTATTGAAATATATATTTATCCATTGTTCACACTTTGAACCCTTTTATTCACATACTTTCTTTGTTTGTTAACCTTGGTCCCTCTAAATCACTTCTTTACACGTTTAAAGTCCATGGCACGTGTTGATATATTATTGGACATAAATTTATGAGGTGTTACATCCTCACCCCCTTAAAAGAAATCTCGACCTCGAGATTTACTGAAATAAATGAGGGTACTTTTCCTTCATTGTGGACTCTACCTCCCATGTGTACTCGGGACCTCTTCGGGCATCCCATTTAACCTTTACAATCGGTACATGCTTCCTTCGAAGCTTCTTAACCTGTTGATCCTCGATCGACAAAGGTTTTTCCACAAATTTCAAGCTCTCATCTATATGCACATCCGTATGTGGTATGACTAGTGATTCATCAGCTAGACATTTCTTTAGATTGCAGATGTGGAATACATTGTGAATACCACTGAGCTCTTCAGG
This sequence comes from Helianthus tuberosus, assembly GCA_030545235.1. Lineage (NCBI taxonomy): Eukaryota > Viridiplantae > Streptophyta > Magnoliopsida > Asterales > Asteraceae > Helianthus > Helianthus tuberosus. The sequence continues at coordinate 185,641,088 of CM060358.1, read as the reverse complement.
TAAGTTTAACTTATAAGCTACTGCTCCTACACATTCGATGATCTCGAATGGTCCTATATGTCTTGGGCTTAACTTACCTTTCTTACCAAATCGCATCACTCCCTTCCAGGGTGATACTTTAAGCAGAACTTTATCACCAACCTCAAACTTTAGAGGTTTTCGCCTTTTATTAGCATAACTTTTCTGCATATCCCTGGCAGCTTTCAGGCGGTCACAAATCTGGACAATCTTGTCTGTTGTTTCAAAGACTATGTCAGGTCCTGATAACTGAGCTTCTCCTACTTCTGCCCAATAAATAGGCGTTCTGCATTTTCTACCATATAATGCCTCAAAAGGCGCTACCTGAATACTAGTATGGTAGCTATTGTTATAGGAGAACTCGATCAATGGCAGGTGGTTATCCCAACTACCACCTAAGTCAATCACACATGCACGAAGCATGTCTTCCAAAGTTTGGAAGGTACACTCACTCTGCCCGTCCGTCTGAGGATGGTAAGCCGTACTAAAATTTTAACGCGTGCCCAAAGATTGTTGGAAACTTTTCCAAAAATGTGATGTGTGTCTAGTATCTCTGTCAGAGATAATAGACACTGGTACGCCATGCAGAGATACAATCTTATCTACGTACAATTGGGCTAACATGTCGGAGCTATAAGTCTCCTTAATGGGTAGGATTTGTGCTGACTTAGTCAGTCTATCTACTATCACCCATATAGTATCATTTCCTTTCTTTGTCTTTGGCAACTTGGTGATGAAATCCATTGTCACCATCTCCCACTTCCATGTGGGAAGTTCAGGCTGTTGTAGCAAACCTGACGGCTTTTGATGTTCAGCTTTAACTTGTGCACACATCAAACATTTGGCTACATAGGCAGCTATAGACTTCTTCAAGCCTATCCACCAATAGTTCGCCTTCAGATCCTGGTACATCTTGTCAGCTCCAGGATGAACGGAATATTTAGAACTGTGGGCTTCCTGGAGGATAACATCCCGAAGTCCTCCATAAACTGGAACCCAAATTCGTCCATTTAATCTTAGGATTCCGTCCTTGCCATAGGATAACTGTTCTTCAGTTACTCCTAGCTTTTCATCAGGATAGTTAGCTTCCAATACAGCTTCCTTCTGCGTAGCTAACAACCTTTCATTCAAACTATTCTTTATCTCAATGCTCTTGGCATTGATTCTTATCGGCTTCACTCTTTTCTTCCTACTTAAGGCATCGGGGACTACATTCACCTTGCCAGGATGGTATCTTATCTCACAATCATAATCATTCAAAGTTTCCATCCATCATCGCTGCCTCATATTCAAGTCCTTCTAATTAAACAAGTGTTGAAGGCTCTTGTGATCAGAATAGATCATACACTTAGTCCCATACAAGTAATGTCTCCAAAGTTTTAGTGCAAATACAACAGCACCCAGCTCCAAGTCATGGGTGGTGTAGTTTTTCCCATGTACCTTTAACTGGCGTGAAGCATAGGCAATGACCTTGCCTTTTTGCATAAGCACACATCCCATCCCGGTGTGTGATGCATCACAATATACTACAAATTCCTCTATTCCCTCAAGCAATGTTAATACTGGAGCATTGCTCAACTTTTGCTTAAGGATATCAAAGGATTCCTGCTGCTTAGGACCCCAGTCAAACTTAATATTCTTACGTGTTAACCAAGTTAGGGGTGCAGCAATCCTTGAGAAGTTTTTGATAAATCGCCTATAATATCCTGCTAAACCTAGAAAGCTACGAATCTCTGTAGGCGTCCTTGGCTCTTGCCAATTCATGACAGCTTCAACCTTAGCGGGATCTAATTGGATACCACACTCACTAACCACATGTCCAAGGAATTGGACTTCACGAAGCCAGAATTCACATTTTGAAAACTTGGCATAGAGCTTCTCCTGCTGAAGAAGTTCCAGAATGCATCGAAGATGCTTCTCATGGTCAGATTGATTCTTTAAATAAATCAGAATGTCGTCAATGAAGATGATAACAAATTTGTCCAAGTATGGCTTGCAGACGCGATTCATGAGATCCATGAACGCCGCTGATGCATTAGTGAGCCCAAAAGGCATCACTAGGAACTCGTAATGACCATAACGAGTCCTAAATGCAGTTTTGTGCACATCTTCATCTTTAACCTTCAGTTGATGATAGCCTGACCTTAAATCGATCTTTGGGAAATAACTCGCTCCTTGCAACTGATCGAACAGATCGTCGATCCTGGGCAATGGAAATCTATTCTTGATAGTGACATTGTTAAGCTCACGATAATCGATGCACAAACGCATCGATCCATCCTTCTTCTTGACAAACAGGATAGGTTCTCCCCATGGAGACAAACTAGGTCTAATAAAACCTTTGGCTAGCAAATCATCTAGTTTTGTCCTCAATTCCTTCATCTCTGTTGGTGCCAATCTATAAGGCACTCTCGCGACAGGCGCTGCTCCAGGGATGATGTCAATTCTGAATTCTACTTGCCTATCTGGTGGTAAACCAGGTAGTTCTTTCAGGAAAACTTCAGGGTACTCAGAAATGATGGGAATATCTTCGACCTTGGGCTTCTGCTCATCAATAGTCACCTGTACCATATAAATGACACAACCCTTCTTCAAACATCTAGATGCCTTGAGCATAGACACTTGTTCAGGCAGTCCATACTGGGTATCTACCTGAATGGTAAGTGGCTCACCAGACGGAGTCTTGATCACCACTTGCTTCTTAATACAGACGATCTGGGCTTGGTTATGGGATAACCAGTCCATGCCTATAACTATGTCAAAACCGGCTAACTTCAAAGGAAGTAAGGACAAGGTTTATTTGGAAGTTTATACAGTACTATCGTTCTTGACGATTTATTAACCATGGTTTTAATAACTATTTTTAGTCAATTTGCTAAATATATTCATATTCAGGATCTTTATTACAATCCCTAAGTATAATTTAATAATAGCACAAAAAGGCCTAGTCGCGTAGACAAGTTTAATTTATAAGCCCAGATTTTATGGAATCGAGGCATTAAGGTTTGAATCAAAGTTCGTTACCTTTTCTTGACAGGGAGTTGTAGGCTACCACTGTCTTTAGTCTCAGAGGACGTTAATTATAGCCCGTAGGCACTTCATCTTTAGAGGGATGATTATTTTAATAAGGAAAATTGGAGTAATCCAATTTAAGGATGACTTATGCGATTTTATCGAATCACTGTCACCAATGTTAACATGTCTTCAGATGTTAACAAGGATTGGAATCTTTTGAATAGGTTTTACCATCTTGGCCATGTCTGCAACGACATTTAGGCTAGGTTTTACCTTTAAGATTCTTTTTAATATTTAACGCAGAACAATCCTAAATTGAGATGTTAATATGGATCTGAATCTAATTGTGGAACTACCATCTTGGCCCTGTCTTAAGGTGACACATGGCTAGGTCTTGTCCTTTTTAGATTTTGCCATTTTATTATAATGGTAGATCTTATAATAGGAATGTTATTTTAAACCTAACCGTTCTTTTAAAATTTAAACAAGTACATGGTTGCCCTAAACGGGACTTCTAACTGAAATGACTTGCCCATGCAAGGGCTAATCAGAAAATAACAAAGGAAACAAATAAAAGACAAATAAAACGAATTAGGATTAGTCCTATGTTCTTTGTCTAGACTCGAGAATCAAAAATGTGCAATTGTGTAACTGAGATTAAACACAAAAGGCTAGTGTTGAATTCACTCAGTGTTGGCTCTAATACCAACCTGTCACACCCCGATATTTCCACGTATTACCGGTGGACCCGGTGGGGAGTATCGTGACGTAGTTGATATCATCATAGTCAAACAACACAAATTTAAACACACAGCGGAAGCAAAAGATAGATTCATTTCAACTGAATAAATTGTAATATTAAGTATCACAAAATAGTTGAAACAGATCCACAGGCGGATCGAAAGAAAAAGGAAATTGTTCAACAGACTTTAACATCTAGAGCTTGCGAGACTTGATTATTGATGCCTGGAGTAGCTAGCCTATTACGTATAGTACCTGCACTTAGCCTTTTTGCAAAATACGTCAGTTTACACTGGTAAATACAACTTAACTGACTCATTTTGAAAAGAGTTTGAAAATTAATTTGAATGCACTTAGGCAAAAATATCTTTTATAACTTGGGACAATTATTCAAAAATAATCTTGTATACAGTTTTATTTATTTGTCATCCATTAGGGCCGGTTTGTAGGGCCGGACAAGATTAACTGACACGCCACAGGTATAATGCCCACATGGTTGATTCCTTTAAGTGGATTAGCAGTTTTTACATAATGCAACTGTCAGGTGTACGCCTACACCTCGTGCTTAGGTCGTGGCCATTTCTTTGAATGATGCCAAGGATATCCGGGACATGGTTATTTAACCCCCAAAGGCCATACACCAAATAATACAGAATAAAACGAGTTATGTAAATACATTAATCACAATCCGATTTAAATGACTACATACCCGACCAAGCGGTATTATTATAATACTGCATCCCAAGCCCGTATAGGGAAAATAAGTTAAGAGTATTTACCTGAGCAAAGTATAAATCCAATACAGCAAGTGCACGTAGCCCATGAAGGGGTTAATCAAAAAATAACAAAGGAAACAAATAAAAGACAAATAAAACGAATTAGGATTAGTCATATGTTCTTTGTCTAGACTCGAGAATCAAAAATGTGCAATTGTGTAACTGAGATTAAACACAAAAGGATAGTGTTTAATTCACTCAGTGTTGGCTCTGATACCAACCTGCACACCCCGATATTTCCACGTATTACCGGTGTGCCGATGGGGAGTATTGTGACGTAGTTGATATCATCATAGTCAAACAACACAAATTTAAATGCACAGCGGAAGCAAAAGATAGATTCATTTCAACTGAATAAATTGTAATATTAAGTATCACAAAGTAGTTGAAACAGATCCACAGGCGGATCGAAAGAAAAAGGAAATTGTTCAACAGACTTTAACATCTAGAGCTTGCGAGACTTGATTATTGATGCCTGGAGTAGCCAGCCTATTACGTATAGTACCTGCACTAAGCCTTTTTGGAAAATACGTCAGTTTACACTGGTAAATACAACTTAACTGACTCATTTTGAAAAGAGTTTGAAAATTAATTTGAATGCACTTAGGCAAAAATATCTTTTATAACTTGGGACAATTATTCAAAAATAATCTTGTATACAGTTTTATTTATTTGTCGTCCATTAGGGCCGGTTTTTAGGGCCGGACAAGATTAACTGACACGCCACAGGTATAATGCCCACAAGGTTGATTCCTTTAAGTGGATTACCAGTTTTTACATAATGCAACTGTCAGGTGTACGCCTACACCCCGTGCTTAGGTCGTGGCCATTTCTTTGAATGATGCCAAGGATATCCTGGACATGGTTATTTAACTCCCAAAGGCCATACACCAAATAATACAGAATAAAACGAGTTATGTAAATACATTAATCACAATCCGATTTAAATGACTACATACCCGACCAAGCGGTATTATTATAATATCGTATCCCAAGCCCGTATAGGGAAAATAAGTTAAGAGTATTTACCTGAGCAAAGTATAAATCCAATACAGCAAGTGCACGTAGCTTTTACTGGGCTCCTAATCTGGAACGAAGGTTTTTAATAACCTGTTAGAATCCTAATGGGTCTTTAATTAAGCTTAGACTTAGACCGGTTAGTTTTCAAAAGGAGGATACGATTCAAACGCATGATAAAGCGAAGACCGGTTTAGAATGTGTATTTGACCCGACAAGCTTGTATGCTTGTTTAATATAGGTAACTTAAACACATTCTAGATTTTGAGATGAAAACGATATGGTTTGACCCGTTTCGGCTAAAATATGCAAACTAGTTACACAAGCTGATCCGAACGCGAAAAGTGCGTAACGGTTAACCATATGAGTCATATACAAGTTTTCTAAGTTAATATGCCTTAAATATGTTGTGACATCAGTAAGATATCTTCTATTATGCCCAAAACGGATTTAAACTCTAATTACGTCCATAGGGGTATTTTGGTCATTTTAAAGGTTTTAAAAGAGTTTAAATATAAATATGAGTTTTGGGTCTGATGTAATCAGTAAAAATACTTAATTTACTAAGTTATATCAGTAGGGTATAACCTATGTGTGAAATTTATCATTTCTAACCATACTATGCACCGAAGGGGCATTTTGGTAATTTCACTTAAGCCTAAAAGGTCAAAACTGGAAACCTAAGTTTAAAACTTTTGCTTACTGTTAAAATATAAAAATTTACTGAAAATATCAATAGGCATCAACCCTTATATGTTTGAAATAGTTTTTATACATACTATGCATTAAAAACGCTTAAAAAGGCGATTTTAAGCTATTTCTGGGTTTTATAAGAAAAGCTTATATTTTTATTATTCTAGAAGGCTTAAAATACTTTATTTATCATATTGGATCTGTAGAAAAAGGTTTGATATCAAAAGGATTTGTAAAACTCATTTTATAGCCTAAAAGGGCAAAACCGACAATTATCGGATCAAGCTTAGAACTCTATGTTATGCTTAGCCTAAAAATAAATAAAAATCTCCAAAAATCCCAAAATATTATTTTATATCAGTGGGTAAAAATTTTGGTATCAAAAATCGGGTTTAGATAGGCAATACGCTAATTACACCGTTTAATTACTAAAAAGCTTTCTAACTACGCTAATGAGCATAACTCTTAATCTAGACTTCAAACTGATGTCAAATTTTAGGTACAAGTTTATAAATCAGTAACTAAGGTTTCTACTCTTTTACATTTTCAAAAATCATGTTTTAAGGTCATATGGGCATAATAGTCAACATTTAGGCATTTAACGGAAATATGCATATGAATCGGATAACTAATGAACCGAGTTGTATAATCACAGAGGGTTATACTTATATGAAACTTGGTCCTAATAAGGCTCTAAGACATTTTTAAACTATGCTCTAATGGGTCAGAACTGAAAGTCAAAGCAAAAGTCTACTTTTACGACTTTCAGTTCCGAACCGAGCTTAAACTGAAAATTGTCGAGTTGAACATGTTTAGACATGTTCTTACATTAATTACCAAGTTATATTAATGACAAAATAGGTTGCATAGCTTCTACATTGCTAATTATGCATTAATTTGAAAATAAGCTTTCTGTTGACTCTTTGAGATTAACTTTGACCCGACAATTGTCCTAGTTAGGGTGGGAATCAGAGGGTGCCCTTTTAAGGGTTTATTGCCCACATAATTACCAACTCATAGGTACTTTCAATTTGAAATTTGACTGGACAAATTAAGATTAATGACGAAGTTAAATCTTAATTACGACGGTTTGACTTTAAGCTAATTAACTAAGCAAAACCGAATTAAAGAAGGTTAAGGACACTTACAATAGTCCTAAGTACGACTAATGACTCCTAGGAATTGTCCTTGAGCTCCAGGAATCCTCAGAGATTGAGTTGTGGAGTTTGCAAGTGAATGAGTTCAATGTTGCAACATTGGAGTTCCTTATATACCCATTTTGATGCAACAAGATCATGACAAGGAAGTCTACTGATGTTATGGGATCATTATAGATGTCCCTAGGCCATAATAAACCATCAAACAAGCCCCTTGAATCGAAAAACAAGCTTTAAAGTCGGTCTAACCGGCTGGAATAGGCAGCTGCCAAGTTTTTCTGATGCTGGCAGTGCCAGGCGGCCCGCGTAAGGGTCCTGCCTGGGCTTACGCGTCCCGTGTGAGGCCTGGGTCCAGGTTATCAAACTTTCAACAATTGCAATTTAGGTCCCTGGTCCCTCCAAACGTGGTTTCACTTAATTTCTTGCACTTTTGGCCCTCTAACTTGACTTTCAAGGGCTCCAAGGTATAAACAAACGTTGTTAAGTCCTCGGTTAACTTTGTGATCACCCGTAAAGCCTTAAATTTCAACGTTGACGCTTTTAACCCCTCGTATACGAATATTATCATAACTTTCTCATACTTTATCGAAACCTTGTGAAATTTTTATCACTTATTCTAGTTTGCATAATTAATCATTACAAAGCTTTGGGTTTGCTAAAAGATCACTCAGAGGTATACTTTAAACATGTTGACACATTTAACCCCTGTAGTTTGTAATCTCTCACTTTCTTCCACAATTAGCTTCGTATGATCCATGATTCATTCGTTTAAGGGTATAAACATCGTGTAGGGTTATTGAAAGATATATTTATCCATTGATGACACTTTGAACCCTTTTATTCACATACTTTCTTTATTTGTCAACCTTGGTCCCTCTAAATCACTTCTTTACAAGTTTAAAGTCCATGACACGTGTTGATATATTATTAGACATAAATTTACGAGGTGTTACACTCAGCAAGGCTAGGCCAATGACTGGCCAAATCTATAATCGACACATGTCCTCTCGCGGGCCGCGAAGGCCGAAGCCAAACCTTATGCAGGCCGCGACTCGCTTCCGGATCAGCCCTATAAATTGGTGCTTCAGGCTTTATTTGCAAATCGTTCAAATTCGAATTCTCTCTCTCAAAATTTATGTTAGTAGAAATTATACTCGGGTATTATACCACTTTAAAGCAAAGCTCTGCCTCGTTGTAAGTATTATAACCCTGATGTTACCCTACATGATCGATCTAGGGCTCTGTAACGCATGTCAGGGCTCTGCCTGACTCAGTCGTTGGAGTTCTGTCTCGTGTTACACCCGATTGATCTAGGACTCTGTAATGCATGTCAAGGCTCTGCCTAACTCAGTCATTGGAGTTCTATCTCGAGTTGTACGGTTAATGTGATTTGGGTTGTTTACTAACACTTGTGCATTGTTTAATTTTAATAGAGAATAACCAGGAGAATCACCAGGAAGCTATAGTAGTATCACCTAGGTCAACAATGTGAGTACATTTCTCTTTTATAAACACTTTTTGTGAGGCAAATCGTTTTACCAAAACCTCAAATGTTTTCAAATAAAATTACAATAATTAAGTCTTTGAAATTCTACAATTGCTTCCAGTATTATTATGGGGTTTGTATACAGTACTTGATAACCTTCACAATTGGGCATGGGTATCCAATGTGTGATATGACTATAGTCACAGATCCGTCGAGTGACACGTACTGAACGAGTAATTGTGTAGATATAAACACTGTAATCGCCCTTAATACTTTAATGTGTAACAACTGATGCTTTACAAAATGGAATGTACTTGCCAGTATTTCTTGCTGATAAAATGTTTTTAAAACGCATTTCATGTAACAAAATGTGAAAGCCAATAGAAGCCAGCTGGAGAGCACTGTAGCTATATAACAACAGATGGAGGTAGATATGGTTGTTGCAAGTTAGGTTTATGATTTGTAAGAAGCAAAACGTGGTTGTTTTATTTCAACATCTCTAGTAACAACATTTATTATTACATTATATTTTTTTTGCTTTATTTTTTGTCTAGAATTTGCAAGTTAGGTTTATGATTTGTAAGAAGCAAAACGTGGTTGTTTTATTTCAACATCTCTAGTAACAACATTATTTATTACATTATAATTTTTTGCTTTATTTTTTGTCTAGAATGTTCAAGTTTTATGTAGCTATATAACAACGGATGGAGGTAAATATGGTTGTTGCAAGTTAGGTTTATGATTTGTAAGAAGAAAAACGTGTTTGTTTTATTTCAACATGTCTAGTAACAACATTTCTGACTACATTATAATTTTTGCTTTATTTTTTGTCTAGAATGTTCAAGTTCATAATTTACTTTCCTGCATTTACAACTTTATTATACATACCTTGATAATATGAACCCTCTTAAGGATGTCAAGTTGGCTGAAATATAAGATTTTTAATCGTTAATTTGTTTTATCATAAACTTCGAAATATGTCGTTATATTTTTGTTATGATACTTTTAATTTGATGGATTTTATTATTGCTTCTAGATATATATTGAATCAACAAATGCCCGTGTGTTGCGGTGGTATGTTCCTGCAGGCATTCGATATTTGGATCGTTTCAATTCTAGTACTCGATATAGAAATCAACACGTGTTTTATATCGACCTAAGACCGAAGTCCGTAAAAACGAACACTTCTGCTGTCTCCAATGTTTATCAAATATTTTCGATCAATTCAGATCGTCACGGTAGTAGAACAAATATTCATCTATCTTCACTGACATAGTTGTATATATGAATAATTATGGAAAGCGGTTACCGTAAAAATATGATGTATGTTTTCAAAAAAACAATAAAACACATTTTCAATAAAAAATATATCACATTGTTGCAAACAAATAATAGATGTTGTTCGGTATGGTATGGTGGCATTATGATGATTGTTTATTAAAAAAAGGTAAATTACTTTTTGAGTCCCTGTGTTTTAGGGGTTTTAACTACTTGAGTCCAAAAGCAAAAAGTTTAACGACCTGAGTCCCTATAAGCATTTTCTTTAACCATTTGAGTCCAATTTTCTAACACTGTTAGAATTATTTTGTTAAAATTTGTTAAATGACCAAGTTACCCCTATAATTAAAAAATAAATAAATAAACTAATTTATTATTAGTTTTCTCTTTCTCTCTCATTTATCTAGTTTAACGACCTGAGTCCCTATAAGCATTTTCTTTAACCATTTGAGTCCAATTTTCTAACACTGTTAGAATTATTTTGTTAAAATTTGTTAAATGACCAAGTTACCCCTATAATTAAAAAATAAATAAATAAACTAATTTATTATTAGTTTTCTCTTTCTCTCTCATTTATCTTCACCAGATGCATCTCTCTCTCTCTCTCTAAACCTAAACCACCTCCATCCCACCACCACACCTCCACCATCAACAATTCAACACCACCGTCACCACCACCACTACATCGTCACCACCACAACACCCACCACCCAAAAAAAAGATAAAAATTAACAAAATACATTCCATTCCCCCACATAACATTTCATCTATGTTTCTTATACTCACTACTAAAATCTTATATGTCTCTATCTCTCTCGTTAATCACTAGATATAGGGCACAAGTCAAAGAACAAATTACCTTCTTTAAAGAACAAATTCAGCATCCAAACCCCACGATCTCCAACAGATATGTGATTTGTTACTTGTGTTTTCAACAACTCTGTAATTAGGGTTTGGATGGTTGAACTTTTTTTGTTAATTTGGAGGTGGTGGTGAGACGGTGGTGGTAGCCGTGGGGCGGCGGCGGTGGTGGTGGAGGATGTGAGATCTGGACTTGTAACCGATATCCACCTTTAGCGCCGGAGTTCGTTGATGAAAAACCGATCGTTTTGTGCAACCGCTGGTAGATCTGGTCTAAAACCCAAACGCCACCTCCCAATTTCAAACAAAATTCTCAACTCACCTAGATGGTTTGGATCTGCTATTGAAAGAATTGGGCTTGGAGGAGGAGAGTGACCCATGAAATCACCATCATCACCGGAGAAGATTGTTAAAGAAATATGGAGTTTTTCCGCCATTTAAAGGGTGATCAATAGTTAAAGAAATATGGAGAAGATTTTGTGAAAATGCATGATTAAGAATAGTGGGTGTTAAAAGAAGAATCTTTTTGGAATTTTTCTTGCCATTGAAAGGGTGATTGATGGTACTTCACTCTGTAAGTGAGATGAGATGGAGAACAGGGATGAACAAGAGAGAGGGGGGTGATGGTGAGGTGTAATTTAGTGATGGTGAGGTGTAATTTAATTTTATATATATTATATATTAAAAGTTAATGCATTAAAGACTTGTTCCTTGTAGTCATGTGCATATAACACTTGTACTTTATGTGTAAATGACAAAATTACCCTTATAGTTAGCAGACTTGATGGATGGAGTTAGAAAATTGGACTTAAATGGTTAAAGAAAATGCTTATAGGGACTCAGGACATTAAACTTTTTGCTTTTGGACTCAACTAGTTAAAACCCATAAAACACAGGGACTCAAAAAGTAATTTACCCTTAAAAAAATGTTTTCAGTAATATATCAGAATGTTGCATAAAAATAATACAAATACTACTACTAATGTTGTTTGTTAAAAAGCAACAAAAAATGTTATCAATAAAAATTATATCACAATGAACTTATCCTTGTTGAATGTTACATCTTTTAAAACTTTCAATAAAATAATATCATTTACAACAACATGATTTGTCAAATAGCTATATGTTGATTAAGTATACATTATTTTCTTTATTACAATATGATTATAGACTATACTGTTTTGGATAAAATTGTAGACTATACTATTTTGGTCATGGACCCTCAAAGGGTTTGGTTTGATGTCTTTGAGATCCTTGTTTGCACCTTAAAATCCAAAAGCCAGGATGTTGATTAAGATGTTTATTTAAAACATGTGACATGCAAAAATATTATGATAACCAGAGCTTACCCGTGTAACATATCATCAACATGAGAACTACCATCATATGTGATTTCACGTGTTGAATCATTGTGCGGTTTAACTTTAAGGTTGTATTACTCTATAAATCTTAAAGATGAGGAGGGTTTTAATGGAGAAACAACATGTATTTATAAGCACATTTGAATAGTAGGGTAATGGTTTATTTTACCCGTTTGAACATTGCACATGATAATTAGGTAAACTCATCAAATTACTGGTTTCTAACATGCATTATGCATGTATGTGCCAACCGTATACTTACAAATATGTAAATGTTGGATTATGTGTATCGTGTACGCGGGTTTTGTATATCATTTATGTATTTATACCCTGACGGGTGGTCCTCGGGACAACCCTTAAGTGTGTTAAAAGACAAGTTAATCCCCCATTTAATCATGTAATTGTCTTGAATTAGATAACTACAGTTGCTCGTGTTTCAGGTGTGCTCAGGACTTAAAAGGAGTGGAAATACAGCTTTGTAGGAGAAAGGATTAAAGCAGGTTTCCTAAAGAATTGAATGAAGAACAAAGAAGTGGAGCCTGGAGCCTACCGTAAGTTACGGTAGCCCCTGAAAGTTTTTTTTTCCACCGTACTCCAGTAGTGATGCACCATTACGGTAGCCCCTGAAAGTTTTTTTTTCCACCGTAGTCCAGTAGTGATGCACCATAAAGACTTTTTTGCTACCGTAACTTACGGTGGCTACCGTAAGTTACGGTAGCCTCTGACGCAAAAAGTGTAATTGCCCATTATATGTCCGTTTTCAAGTGCCTTTTCATCTATCTCATGATTGGGAACGTTTGGTAGGAGTTCTAGGGAGAATTTTGGCTTGTGCAAGTGTTTGTGAACAATTCTAAACATTCGGTTTATGTTTTCGATTCGTATGAACTCTAAACTTTGTGTTATGATGATTCACCAAGCGATGTGTGGCTAAACTTTTGGTGGTCATCTTAGGTTGAAGGTTTCTTCTATGACTCTTATGTTTTTATCCGTATTTCTAGAATAATGAACTTTCTATGTTTGTTAGTTTATTATGATGCATGAATGTTTGTTTGTAAATTGTTGATTGATGTTTTGATCATAATCTAAACCGTACGTTCTTGGTGTCGTTGATAATCAAGATATCACGGGAGGGGTTAGGGTTGGATATTAGTTAATTGGTCATTGGGTAACAACCTCGCATTTTCATAATCTGAGTACTTAGTTCCCTTTCATTACAACAAATGTTTATGCATGAGTCATGTCTATGTGACTCTTTCTAGTTGGATTTTAGCACAATTGTCAAATGAAACCGGAAACCTAAGATGGTCACTTTCTCTTAATCTGTTTTAACAACCAACCTTTGATTTTCAATTAGTTTAGTAATTTTAGTTCTTAAAACCAAACAATCAAACTCCTGAATTTTTTTCTGCAATTCAGTTTAATTTTAGTTAGTTTACAAAGTTGCGTAATCAACATACATTCCACAGACTCCCTGTGTTCGATACACACTTACTGCTAGTTAAGTAGTTGTAATTGGATTAAATTTGCGTGAGACTACGACAACACGTCAAATTTTGGCGCCGTTGCCGGGGAGTAGTGCGCAACGTGTGTTAATTTAGTAGCTTTTGTTTGTTATTTCCGGGTTTGCGCTCGTTGTGCTTAGTGTGCAGGTACTACAGGTGTATGCATACTAGAGGCTCTCATAGGTCATCACCACTATCGTTCGACCCGGAAATTGAAAGAACTTTGCGGAAAAACCAAGTTTTGGTATGAGAAAACAAGATCATTGGTTCACCCACGTCACCTATTACACCTAGAAACATCATGGATGAATCACAATTACCACCCACTACGGGTGAACCTACACCATCTTTTGTGCCTTCATCATCACAACCTTCACCAAATACCACCATTCCAAATTCCACTACCAATCCTACTCCACCACATGAAGTTAGCCCAACCAACACTACATCACCTACCACTACCCAAACCAAACCTACCCTCACCTATAGCCCTTCCTCAACGGTTCCACCATTTTAATACTATATCCCAGCTTTTGGTTAATCATCTTCTACCTATCCAATACCACCAAGTTCAACTATTATTCATACTACTTCTGCATATCGACCACCGAACCAACCGGGTTATCAATATTCATCTCCTCAGTTTGCGCAATCTTCGGGTATAGGAGGAGATGGATTTGATGACGGGTATGAAGAAGAATTTAGAGGATACGAAGAAGAAGGTTATTATTTTGGAGGTGATGGAGGAAATTTGGGACCTCAAGGAGGAGCGGTTTATCAACAAGGTCAACAATTGCAACAAGTTCAAGAGATGGGTAGGCCACCAACAGGGGTACAACAAATTCGGCCACATGGGCCACAGTTTCAACGGCCAATGCCTTTGGAACAAGCTCATCCACAACATCAACAACCCCAATTTCAAAGGCCGATACAGCAACCACCAATGCAACAACCTCAGTATCAACCACAATTTGCACATCAAGGGCCGATGCAAGGGCAAATGGGTCGTCCAATAATACCATTGGGTGCTCCACAAAGACACCACCGAGAGGTGGTGTGGGGGATTGAAGCTCATTTTAGACCAATTATCACCCGGATGGAAGGACTTTTGAGGTTAGAACAACCGCATTCCAAAGTTTGCCAAAGTTCAAGGGTTTAGCAACGGAAGAACCATACTTTCATTTAGAGACATATGACTCTATTTGCAATACTATTGGAGGGCAAGGTTTTTCTTCGGATGATGTTAAATTGGTTCTCTTTTAATTTTCCTTGGAAAATAAAGCGAAAAGGTGGTTTCATACTTTGCCTTTTGCATCAATTTATACAGGGGCCGACATGCAACAAAACTTTTTGGAAGAGTTTTTCACAACCCAAAAGACGTATGATGCTAGGCGGAGTTTGAGGAGCTTCCAACGACAACAGGGGGAGATGTATCATGAGGCGTTTAAACGGTTCAATATGATGTTGAAAAATTGTCCTCATCATGGTATACAACTTTGGGAGTTGTTGAATGCTTTTCATAAGGGGTTGAGTTCAGAGGATGCTCGTGACTTAATGTCAATTACTAATGGTACATTTGGTACAAATTTTGAGCATGATGATTAGGCATATTTAGAGCAAATGGCGGTTACATCAAAAAGGAAGGCTCAATCTTTGAGAAGGGCAAGGCATGTTATTACAAGACCATAAGTTCATGGGGAAGAGAGTGGAGGTGTGCAAACTACGAATCAAGTGTACAATGTTTGCTCTAATTGCAATGAAATGGGTCATACGGCGGAAGTGTGTTTGGTAGGAGTAGTTGAAGATCAAGTGGATGAGGTGAATGCTATTCAAGGGGGTGGTCTTAACTTTAACATAAACTCGAATACATACCACCCCGGGTTAAGAAATCATCCTAACTTTCGTTATGGGAACCCCGCGAACCAAGCTAACCCAAATTTCCAAGGAGCTCAAGGAAATTTCGCACCTCGTCAACAACAATACAACCAAGGTAACTATCGAGGTGAAAACAATTTTGGCAACCAAGGTCAATTTCAACAATCGGGCAGTCAAAGTGGTTCTTCGGGTCAAACTTCATCAAGTGGGAATGAAGTTATGGATATGCTTTGGGTAATGCAACAAGATATGCAAAAGAGGAATCAACTTGATGAGGTTCGGAAGGATGAGGTTCGTGACAAGAGCATTCAAACTTTGACAACTCAAATGGGTCAACTAGCAACGGAGGTGGCGGAGTTGAAAAAATGTAAAGGTCAACTTCCTAGTGACACTAAGGTAAATCCTTCTCATAACTCATCACGTAAAATTCCTATTAACCATGTTAGTGTTTTAAGAAGTGTAAAAGAATTTAAAGCAAATTTGTCACCGGGTTTGGTTGATGGGGTGGTTGAGGATATTACGGGAAATGAAAGTGATGAGGATGAAGTCTCACCATCAATTGTGTCTAAGGACCCTAATGTTGAAAAGGTAATTCAAAAACTGTGGTTGGGTGAAATTTTAAAAGATAAAAATGAGGAAGGGGGACCAAGCCAAGTCCTATTTCCTTCGGCCTTAATTGATCCAGGTAAGAAAAATTTTATTTCAACGAGGGGTCCTCAAAAAGAGGAATTGTGGGAAGTCTTTAAGCAAGTAAAGGTTAACCTTCCTTTGCTTGATGCAATTAAACAAGTGCACGCTTATGCAAAAATTTTAAAAGAATTATGCACAAAAAAGTGGCAACAAAAGAAAAAGATGCCTAAGCGGGTTGACTTTACCGGGCAAGTTAGTGCGGTGTTAAAAGGGGATCTTCCTCCTAAGATCCAAGATCCGGGAACGCCATTAATAAATATTCAAGTTGGGAATTTTCAAATGTCAAAGGCGTTGTTAGATCTTTGAGCCGGAGTGAGTATTTTACCGGGGGGCTTATACGACCAATATGATTTTGGTCTATTAGCACGGGTGGAGACAACGGTGGTTCTAGCCGATTTGTCTTATAAGTTACCTCGGGGGATGGTGCAAGATGTCATAGTGAAAATTGATGAGTTTTATTATCCGGTTGACTTTTTTGTCTTAGATTACTCATCCGCGGATCCCAAACAACAACAAAATGTTATTTTGTGTCACACCCCGACCACGTAGAACATACAAAACGTGGCGGAAATGTCAGGGAGTGTTGTAACAGAATTAATCGTTTCAAATCCATGGCAATTAAAGTTTCGTTTTAATAATCAATTATGAGAGTTTACATTGTTTAAACAAGAAACAAAGGGTACATAACATAAGTTAACTAGTTATTGTCTCGTTTTAAGTCGCTAAGGCACGAGTCCATCCTAAATGTAGCATGTATCAACAATCATTGCAAAGCAGTACCTGAAACATGTGTAAAAACGAGGTCAGCAAAGAAATGCTGGCGAATACATTGGTTTTGAAGGAGTGTCGAAATCATGGCTAGTTTAGACGTTGCAATACTTTATTTAAAAACCTTGTTTTGAAAAGAGTATAATATTGCAACTTAATTAACCAACTCAAATCAAGCGGGTTATAATTTGTAAAACCTCGTAGCCATGACTCTTAACCCAAAAACATTTGTTTTAGTAAATTATTTGAAAATCAATGATAAGATCTGATGATATGTATAAATAAGAGAATAATGCATGATTAAATGAATAACCATGTAAAATGAGTTTGTATAATATATGTTGTTTGTAAAACAATGTCCTGTGAAAAGTATGTTATTTGTATAAATGTTATATATCTCAAACTGAAATGATTCAAATAACGTTACAGTATGTAATACCATACAAGCACTTATATATAGGAAGTACCAGCGGCGTATCCACCATGCTTGTATCATATTACACACGCATCGTTACTTAATCACTTAATCAAACTAAACCAAATCGATAGATAGATAGTACATTAAATATACCTTCGTTGTTTAAAAGAATAGATTTAGATAGTATAGTACAAGTATACTTCGGATTTATAGATAACATATCAAAATATGCTTTGGATGTTATAAATAACATATTAAACTATGTTTTTGTTTAGTAGATAACATATCAAAATATGCTTTGGATGATTAACAAAATATATGTTGGTTTGTACAATACCACACATGAGAGTATATCAAAATATACTTTAATAGTGTGATTTAAGAATTCAATCAGACCTAGTGCATCAAGATACACCTTTGAGACTATAGAAATACCACAAAGGCAATTCCTATTTGGATGGAGCAACAAATTGGTTTCAGACATTCCATGCCAACAGGAATGGGGTGTCAAATCCTATAGCGCTATATCATACTAACAATCGGTCTGGTGAACATAAAATAAGTACAATTCAACAATTTATTTTATGTTCTTTGAGAAAATCAATGTTTAAATCATAGATAGTCATTCAATTTGTCAATAGATAAGTAATAACATGTATAATCAATTATACTTTTGGAAAACATGAAAGTAACAGATAGGTACACATGCTTCACCCCAAAACAGTTTGGAAAACAGTAAAATAGGGGAATAATGTACTCGCCTGAGAATGCTTGGAGGTCTTGAACAACAACCAAACAAAGCTAGAGAGAGCACGGAATCAGTCGGCAATCTAAAACTATATAAATAAACCGGACTTAAAATCGGGAGATCGGATAGGATGAGGCTTGGTAAACCAAATGAGTGTTGGAACTCATATGATATGGTTTAACAAGGCCTACATACTACAATGAAACCAAACCTAATTGTTTTCGACCCATTACGACCCGTTTAGGTAGCTTATGCTACTTTAACGCGTCGTGCGCGTGAAACGCGTTCGGACCGTCTAACTAGTCCTATGACAAGTGTTATATGCCTAAACATGTTACATAATCAGTTATGTGACAAAAGTTTAGGTTACATATGCTTAATTACCAATTCTACATGAAAAGGGTATTCTGGTAATTTACCTAAGGCATATAAACTACATATCATACAACTACTTAAACGATGTGACCATAAGGTATAACCTCGGAAGGTTATGCCCTATACTATGGTCACCTAATGTATTTGGTCGGATCCTAATGATCGACCAAACTGGGTCGGGTTTGAGGTATAAGCGATTTATTAGATCGCTTACCCTACGACCCTAGACAACGTGGAAATCAGTAGGCATAGTCCCAAGGGACTATAACCAACGTGATTACACTCACGTTGCGAAGTTCAAACGAACTTCGCATTGACCATAAACTGGTCAACGCAGAAAGTCAAACAAAGTTTGACTTTCAGACTCCAAAGACTCGAAAAGCAATAAAATAAGGAAAAGAACGAAAGAATACTTACGAAGGGTCCCCGAATGCTAATCCCGATCCAAGAACTCAGGTATGAAACAATGGTTTCAACTTAGAGCTCTCAAATCAGAATTCTTGTGCAAAATGAGGTTGTGTGGGTTGGGTATTTATAGGAATACCCGAACCGTTAGGATCGTTCCATGGAAAACGTGCCATGAATCCAACCCGTACACTTGTCGGAACCTTATGGTGGCTGGAAATCCATCCTTATCAGATGACTAGACAATTATGATTATGTGGTTGTGGTTAAAACATGTGCAAACAGGCTGTTTAAACACTGAACCTGGTCTGGGGAACCCTTGCGCATCGTAGCAAAATATGGCTACGCATCGTAGCCATACAAGTTTGGCAGAATTACAGTTTTAGTCCCTGTCATGCATTCAGCCCATTTTCGACACGTTTAAGGCCCGTTAACCCCATTTCAAAGCTCTAAAATGAAGTTAAAGTATAGGGAACTTAAAATGTGCTCAAAAATATCACAGATGTCGGTTCGTTTGGCCGTACGAACGCGATGTTCGCTTAATTACGACGGAATGCGCATAAGCGCGAAAAACAAACCAAATGACGCGACGAATGGATTTTTCTTATGGCGAACACTAAAATAAAATATTTTAGTGCTTACATAAATTTTTGGATGTCCGGATGTATTCAGAACGTAAGTTATGCGCGAAAATGCAAACTTGTGCACTTTTTGACACTTTTAGTCCCTGAATGACCCAAAAGTTTATTTTAGCACACCGAACCCATTAAAGCCTATTTCTAAGCTATGTAAAGGATATTTATGGTGTGTTTAACTTATGGTCATGTTCCGGAATGTCTGTTACAGTTCAAATTGGCATACTTTCGCAGTTTGTCAACTTTAGTCCCTGTAAGCGATTAAACTTGATTTCACCACACCAAACCTTCCAAAACTTATATATAAGTTATGTAAAGGTTATTTAAGGTATGTTAAGCCTATTTCACTATTCCGGAATGTTCGTTGGATTAAACTGGTTATATTTACGCATCAGTGCGCGTATAACCTTCCAGAAAGCGATTTAGAGCTTGAAATCGAACAAGAGTTGATATGTGTAAACGATACACATACTTTTACAAATCCCAAGCATGAAATACAATATTTCATTGGTTTGGCATTTGTTTGATGGTTGAAGTGACACTGGTGTTACATTTTGGGTCGGCCATTTTTTAGCACCGCTCATACCGTGATTGATTGTCGATTTGGTACGGTCGACATGACATTCGGAAATAGAAAAATGAGATTAAATGTTTATACTAACAATTTTAATTCTATTGGTGTTGATGAGTGTTTTACGGCAGATTTAGTTGACGGATGTGACCCGCATGAGTTTGAGGAAGATGGTGTGGACACTTGTGTTTGTGATTTTTCTAAATAGGTACATGCTTGTGCATTAAGGATTGAGGAGAAAGAACAAGATGCTATGGCACTTAAAGAGGGTCGACCGCCATGGACCCATATGTTTGAGAGCTTACCGGTGGAAATTAATTCGGGTACGAGGCCATCTTTAGAAGAGCCACCGACATTGGAATTGAAAGACTTGCCAAGCCACTTGAAGTATGCATTTTTAGGGGATAGTGACACTTTACCGGTCATTATTGCCTCTAATTTGGAGATGGCTCAAGAGCAAGCACTGTTGGAAGTGTTGAAGGCAAACAAAGAGGCTATTGGGTGGACGATTGCCGACTTGAAAGGAATTAGTCCATCAATTGTCATGCACAAAATCATCACAACCGAGGATGCTAAACCAACTAGGGAGGCACAAAGGAGATTGAACCTGAATCTACGAGAAGTGGTAAAAAAGGAGGTAATTAAATGGTTAGACGCGGGTATTATCTATCCTATTTCGGATAGTTCTTGGGTAAGTCCTACCCAGGGTGCCTAAGAAGGCCGGCATTCAAGTTATAAAAGATGAAAATGGTGACCAAATCGCCACCCAACTGGTCACCGGGTGGCGTGTTTGTATTGATTACTGAAAATTGAGTGCCACCACTTCTAAGGACCATTTCCCGTTACCTTTTATTGACCAAATTATTGAAAAATTATCGGCTAAAAAATATTACTACTTTTTAGATGGATACTCGGGATATAATCAAATTGCAATTCACCCGGATGACCAACAGAAGACCACCTTCACATGTCCATATGGCACTTTTGCCTTTCGGCGAATGCCATTTGGCTTGTGTAATGCACCGGCAACTTTCCAACGATGTATGATGAGTATTTTCTCGGACATGGTTGGGGAGTCGCTTGAGGTATTTATGGATTACTTCTCCATTTTTGGCACAAGTTTTGAATCTGTCTCGACGAGTTGCAAAAAGTTTTAAAAAGATGTGTCGAGAAAAACTTAGTGCTAAGTTGGGAGAAAAGTCATTTCATGGTGCAAGAGGGTATTGTGTTGGGTCATGTTATTTTGGAAAGGGGAATGGAGGTGGACAAGGCAAAAATTCGGGTAATATCATCTTTGCCTCCACCAAAGAATGTTAAAGGGGTAATGTCATTTTTGGGACATGCGGGTTTTTATCGACGATTTATTAAAGGTTTTAGTGTTATTACTAAACCTTTATGTAATTTGTTATTAAAAGACGTTCCTTTTGACTTTACTAATGAATGGTTGCAAGCTTTCAATGTTTTGAAGGAACAATTGGTAAAAGCTCCCATCTTGCAACCACCGGATTGGTCAAAGCCGTTCGAGATTATGTGTGATGCAAGTGACACAACCATTGGTGCGGTTTTGGGCCAACGGATTGATAAAAAGCCGGTGGCAATTTACTATGCAAGCAAGACATTGTCCAAGGCGCAACTGAATTACACCACAATCGAAAAGGAGTTGTTAGTGTTGGTACATGCGTCTGTCGACTTCGTCTTGTATCGAGTCTTGTACTAGAATTGTTAGATTAGGGCACGTTGTACGAGGAAAATAGGGTTAGAATGTGTTAGAGTTAATTTCGTTTGAAATGACACTTGTCACTTTCAAATGAAATTAACATAGCTAATTTCGTTTGAAACGGAACAGTGTCACTTTCAAACGGAATTAGTTTCCCTATAAATACTCCTCAAGCGAAATCATTTGGAACATTCTTATTTCCGGTACCGAAGTGCTGCCGATGTGTCAATTGATCTGAAAACTTGTTAATTCGATAATACAAGACATTTTGAAGGGAATCAAGCTGTTTTACAAGTCTATTTCATTGTTTTCGCCTTTGAAATAGATTAGAACTCTTCTGATTGACTCGTTTGGGTCACAGAACGATCCTACAAGTGGTATCAGAGCTCAGGAAGAAGAGTTCTTGCCAAAATAGCTATAAAATCTGTCTTCTACACCTTCTTTTACAAAATTCACAAGTTTTTATGGTCAAAATGGTCTAAATTTCACACATGTCATGCGAAACAGTGTTTTAATGAATCCTTGAGAGTATTGGACCTTAATTCAGCCTAAAACTGATAAAATTCTTAATTTCGTTTGAAAATCAGATCGAAAAAGGTGACGTCAGCAGCATTTCATATGGAATTAACACTTGATTCCGCTTGAAGTTGCAATTCCGCTTGAAAAGTACACATAATTCCGCTCGAAATTAGTGATTTCGTTTCAACGAGTAATTTCGTTTGAGAAGTTTCAAGCGAGATTAGTTAATTTCGCTTCAAAGCGTGATTCCGTTTGAAAGTGTGCTGGTTCAAACGAAATTAGCATTTCCGCTTCAAAGTGATTTCGTTTGAGGGTGTTATTCCGTGTGAAAGTGTGATCTCGTTTGAAAAGTGATTCCGTTTGAGTAGTGATTCCGGTTGAGAGGTGATTTCGTTTGAGACTTGTGTTTTTGTTAAACAAATTTTCCGAAACATGGAAGAGGAATTTTACAATGCTTTTGCTACACCAGTTGCTCCGGTTACAGCTGCTGAAACATTATACAGTGAGAATGAAATGGGAACTCATCAAAAACCGCCAAAACTTATGTACAATGAAGATTTTAAAGGATGGCAGAATCAATTTGAAAACTGGGTGCAGGCTTATAAGTTTGATGCATGGTGTTCACTAGAGAAAGATTATGAGAAACCGAAAAATGAACGTGGGCTTGAAAAAGCATTTTGTGACTTTTGGGAGATTGATAAATTGAAATATACAAGTGAAAAAATGATGATCAGTATTCTTTAACAAGCGATTAAAGAAGATATATTTGTGTTACTCCAACATGAGGGTACTGCTAGGTCAATCTGGAATGCGTTGATTCAAAAGTTTAAAGGAAGTGCAAATATGATCAAGAACGAAAGAGCTTTACTGAAGAAATCATTTGATATGTTTGTAGCCTTGGAAGGTGAAACAACAAAAAAGACCATTGATAGATATTGTCATTTGGTTTTGGAAATGGGAAGATTAGATATAAAGAAAGATGATGAAGAATGGGTTGATAAACTAGCTGATGCATTACCACAACAGAAATGAGGAACTTATTTGTTGATCATAAAACACATGAGAAAATATGAAAATATGAATCTGGCACAGTTTATTCAGAAGATTGAAGAGCATGGGTTGGATATCCAGAAAACTGCTATCATGTCTAATCCAAATGTTCAACAAGATGTGAGTTTATACTACAGAGAAAACAAATTTGAAGTTACTCCAAGTCCAAAGATTCAGACTGGTTTCAGTGCTGATAGTTCTTCTGGAACAAAGGGAAGTACTGTGACTCAAAGTGGTGGATCTTCATCTTCATATTCAAACTTTGATCCAAATTTTACAACACCAAGTCCTCAACAAAAGAATTCTACAAATCTGCAGTGCAATGTTACCTTGAACATTCAAAATGGTCAAAATTTATCTCCAGAAATAGCAAAGCAACACATGGCATCACTTGTTGCTATGTTGGAATCATATGAAAGTTTGGTTGCAGGTAGAATTGGGAATCCAATGCTTACCAAAGAGGATTATAACCAGATTGACGCTGAGGAACTTGAGTTGATGGATGTAAAGTGGTGTTTAGCCAGTGTTGTTCGAAGAGCAGAAAAATTTACACAAATCACTGGTAGAGATGATTTTAGGGGAATGAGTGAATCTCCAATAGGGTTTGACAAATCAAAAGTTACCTGTTTTCGTTGCAAAGGAAAGGGACATTTTAAACGGGAGTGCAAAAACAAAGAAGCAACAGAAAGACAAGATGGAAAGAATGATTATTACCAAAAGTCAATTTTTCATCAAATTGTTCAACAACCACAAATTTCTAAACAACACAAACTGCTCATGCACGTACCATTGAAGAGAAAAGAGCTTGTTTTGGGATAATTGATCAAGATGATGAATTTGTTGCAAAAGGATTTAGCTGGGATAAATACATTCCACCTGGTTCAGGTCTTGTTGCTAGGATCTTGGAAGATCATGAGGTCAAAAGAACGAAGATCTTTAGATCATCAAAAAGTGATGATGATACTGATGACGAGGAAGAGTACATTAATAATGCAAGAAAAAGTGTAGACTCATTTAGCTTTAACTTTTTTTTTGCAGATAAGATCGAGATGCCCAATAAGAAGAAGGCTGCTAGATTGAAGAAAGAGTTAGAAGAAAAAATAATATCTGAAGAAAAAGAAAAATTGGAGGCCAAGAAAGCTGAAGTTGCTGAAATTTCAACAAAGAAAGATGAAAATGAATAGTGTGAGATAAAAACATAAGTTAATGAACAAAAGGTAGTTGAAAAGATTGTTGAAGTGGAAAAGATAATTGAAAAAGTTGTCGAAGTAGAGAAAATCGTTGAAGTTGAAAAGATTGTTGAGATCTTTAAACCTTGTCAAAAATGTTCAGAAACTTGCAAAGATTGTGAGGAGAAAGACAAGAAGATTAGTGAACTGGAAGAATTGAAAGAGAATTTGTTATCTGATGTGAAGTATGTGAAAGAATCATATGATGTGTTGAACAAAATAGTAAATGGTCTGAAAAAGACAAATTCAGAAATTGAGATTGCTATGACAAAGATGAGTTCTACATTAATGTCAAAGAAGAAGGTCATAAATGAGTACGTTGAAGATTGTGCAAAATTGAAGCAGGAGTTGGAACTTGAAAAGATAGAAAGTGAAAGAATCAAAAGATTGTTGTTGAGTTATACAACTTGTAATTATTTGATTGATCGAGTTTATCCTACTGTTGCAGGTCTGGAAGCTTTTAGAGAACAAAAGAAAGAAGAAACGGATGCTGGTAAGAAACAAAGTGCTAAGTATAATAAGTGTCCGCCATCGATCTTTGAAAGTTATTCTCCCAGAAAGCCAAATGAGGAACAATTAAAAAATGCGCTCACCATCAAGTTAAAGTCTGAAATCATTGATGAATTATCAGACAATATTGATATCACATTCACAGCGTCTGACACTGATCATGAGTCTGAGTTGTTAAAGAAAGTGGTCGATCAGGTGTTGGATATAGATGAAGAGTCAAAGTCGAAGTCTAAATCTGAAAGTCCGAGTTCATCAGAAAAGAGTCCGAGTTCACCGGTTAAACGTGTTTACAATAAAGAATTCTTGTTATCAAAATCTAATTTGAATGATGGATCGATCAAAGTGGCATATACTTTGAATGATTCGGACAAATTATATTCTGACGAGGAATTTCCAATAAGAAGTGTCAAATCTGAAATGATCAAACATGTTTTCAAATTAACAGAAATTAATATTTCTGAAATAAAAGATGTAAATCTTCTTGAAAAACCTAAAAAGTACACTTCAAGAGTTCAATAGAGATTGAACAAGAAGAAGGGTTACAGTTCTGGTTCAGGTTATCGAAAGAAACCAAACCACAACGGTAATTTCAAAAAGCAAGGTTTAGGTTTTATTTCTTCAGAAAATTATAAAATTGAGAAAAATTATAAACCAAAAACAAAATTTGTTGCAGGTGGAAGTGCAGAAGAGGAACAGAAGAAACCATTCTGGAAACAATCAAACCAGGAGTTTCTTGCTGAAAGAAAGAAGAAGTTAGGACAAAGAGTTGAAAGAAGAACGTGTTTTAAATGTCACAAGATTGGACACATTGCTTGGAATTGCCAACAGTCCAACAACACAAAACATGTAGTTTATACTAACTCTGAAATGACTAAGAAACATGTTGATGAAAAGAAACAACCAATTGAGAAAACTAAAGTGTTTGAAAAATCGACTTTCGAAACTGGTGATGTTTCAAGACATTTTTACAAAAGAAAAGTCGATTTGAACAAACAAAAATGGATTGTAAAATCTGAAAGTAGTTCTGACAATGAATCTGATTCCATAAAATTAAAGGAGTCATTTGTTGAGAAAAAGGTAGAGAATTTCGTTCCAGAGTTGAACGAGGAAAACTTTCCGAAATTGTTAAAAGAAAATCTGAAATCAAAAGGTAGGTTTGAAATTTCAGATCAATTCTTCTCTGGTAAAGAAGAATTTGATGCTGAAAAGGCTTTCAATGGGAAAGTCAAACATATTTTCGGAAAGATGGTAGATGGAAAGGTGAATAGTGCTAAAGATTTTTACAAATCAAAATGTTGGTGGGATAGATGTGTATCACCCAAGGCTGGTCAGGCTTGGGTGACTGATTTTTCAAACTAAAATTCTGACTTGCTGGAGCTTCCAGCTTTGTAAAAGTGAAGCAGGAATCGGCATCATTTTTGATAGATTGGTTGGTAAATCTACAGGTGGTATCTTTAAATTGTTATATGTTTATTTACATGTGGTTTTAGTTGGTGAGTGAACCTACAAGTGGTTGAAGAAGGTTTTCACTTACAAGTGGTAAATCAAGGACATTAAATTGTACTTATTTTTCTTACAAATGGTATTTTTGAAGAACAAAGTGATGAGATTATCCCCTAACCTACAACTGGTTTTAAAAAATCAACAAAACTTATTTTCGGAAAAAACCATTTGATTAAAACAAACTTAAGTGTTTTGAAATCACAATGGGAAAATAGTTTGTTGAGAGGGGGAATTCTGATTGTTTAAGCCAAGTGGATGGTGAATTGAAGCGATTTGATATCAGTTGTCATTTTATTTATACAATTTGTTTTCAAATTTCCTTTAAATGATTTTGCATTTTAGGGGGAGTAAGGATTTCAGAAAAATCCAAAAACATTTGAAAATTTGAAAAAGTCAAAAACATGAAAAAATAAAAAATGAGTTTTGTTGTCAAAAAGAGGAAATGATAGTACATCAGTGGACATTCACAGCATGCTAAAGAAATGGAAAGAAAAATGTGATAAACGGTCTCACTGATGATATGCCAGTAGGTTTTTGCACATTTAGTAGATTGTAACGAGATATAAACCTAAATTTCAAACTTGCTTATATCGTGGGGAACATCTCTCGGATATATGGGTAACCCCCGAAATCTTGTTTGAAAGGTCCCTCTTTCTGAGATACTAGGTCTTTATACTCAGTGATATCTGGGTTATTATCCCGGGACTTCTGATTTTGCGGAAGCAATGGCCTAGTCCCCGTATAATACTTTCCGCTTGCTTCAAATATAGCATCACCCTCAGTACAAAAAATGATGAAACATTACAAAATGCTAATCATGTGCTGTTGAAACAAAAGATCATCTAAAGAGGACACACCAAAAGTCGAATCCGTCATCTCTTTGCTGAACGGAAGTTCTGACCTGAGCTCTCATGGCCCTCACAATTTAACCCCTTACAGATATCATCTGTGGTATATTCACCTGTAAGACTGAATATTGGGATCTGGATACAGGAGTATATTCTGAGGTGGGACACGCGATTAAGTTTAAGTATCTAAAACATTAATCTCGTATCTCGAAACAGTTGAACTTTGTGTGAGAATTTAAGTGGATCTGTATACTGACAATCTAAGTGAATCGTTTAGAACTTAAAATGTTTAATGCTTAACGGTGTTAGTGTTTTGTCTAAAAAACTGATATGATCCTCTTACACAAACTCACAAAAATATTGTTTGTAAATATTCTTTACTGCATTTCATTTTAATTTCAAAAATCGAAAAAGATTTTCGGTGTGTTTTAGCTTAATTTTTGATAATACAAAAATATTTTCGATAACTGATGTTGAAAAGCTGATTGTCAAAATTCCAAGTTCTAAACATGACGAACTGGTTTGGGAGTGAGTGATAAATGATATTCATACAAGTGGTCATCTGAAATTTAAATTGTTATATCAATAATTGATGTTTTGAATTGAATTTTTCAAAGTGGTTAGCAGAGTTTAAATTTGTCAAATTTTATATTTGAGAAATTTATTTTTGGGTAGAGATTTGTGCAGGACTCAGTAGAGCCATGAATTGGTCCTGATCCTGTGGGAAGAAATGTGAGTCAGATCACAATCTTGAAACCTATGAAAGATAGACTATGATCCCAACATAATTAAAAGGGGAGTCTGTTAGTATATCAACATTCGAGGAGGAGAAGAGTTGAAGATGCTAGAGCCAGTGGTTGATCCTAAATCTGATTAAGAGAATATAAGAGCCAGTTTCAGATTCTGGTTATAGAGAGATACTTTGAAAAGAGCCCAAAGACTGATAAAGACTGAAGATTGTTGAAGACTCGACACTTAAGACTCGTCAACATTCGAGGGGGAGTCTGTTGGTACATGCGTCTGTCGACTTCGTCTTGTATCGAGACTTGTACTAGAATTGTTAGATCATGGAACGTTGTACGAGGAAAATAGGGTTAGAATGTGTTAGAGTTAATTTCATTTGAAATGACTCTTGTCACTTTCAAACGAAATTAACATTGCTAATTTCGTTTGAAACGGCACAGTGTCACTTTCAAACGGAATTAGGTTCCCTATAAATACTCCTCAAGCAAAATCATTTGGAACATTCTTGTTTCCGGTACCGAAGTGTTGCCGATGTGTCAATTGATCTAAAAACTTGTTAATTCGATAATACAAGACATTTTAAAGGGAATCAAGCTGTTTTACAAGTCTATTTCATTGTTTCCGCCTTTGAAATAGATTAGAACTCTTCTGATTGATTCGTTTGGGTCACAGAACGATCCTACAGTTAGCGTTGGTGTACGCCTTAGACAAGTTTCGGTCATACATAAGGGGAAGCAAGGTGATTATATACTTGGACCATAGTGCGGTTCAGTATTTGATAGAGAAGAAAGATGCAAAGCCCCGTTTGATCCGTTGGGTGTTGTTATTGCAAGAATTTGACTTAGAAATTCGGGATAAGAAAGGAAGTGAAAATGTAGTGGCGGATCACTTATCCCAAATTCCGGTGGAAGGAGTTGATGATTTAAGTGAGATTAAGGAATGGTTTCCCGACGAACAATTGTTGGTCGTATCTACTTTTGTTGCACCGTGGTATGCTCATTACGTGAACTACTTAGCCACGGGTACAATCCCAAGTCATTGGACTAAGAAAAGAAGGCAACAATTCATGGTCCAAGTCAAGCAATATATTTGGGATGAGTCGGACGTCTTCAAGATTGTGCCCGATCAAGTAATTCGAAGGTGTGTGCCCGAGACAGAAGTGTTAGAAATTTTGACACATGCCCATTCATTCGCTTGTGGGGGTCACTTCAGTGGCCATAAAACGGGCTACCGGGTGCTTACATGTGGGTTTTGTTGGCCTACAATTTTCAAGGATGCATGCGAATTCGCTCAGAATTGTGTGAATTGTCAAAAGATGGGGAGTATTTCGAAGAGGGATGAGATGCCTTTGCAACCGATTTTGGTGGTTGAAATATTTGATGTGTGGGGCATAGATTTTATGGGTCCCTCCCGAGTTCAAATGGGTTTTTGTAAATTTTAGTAGTGGTGGATTACGTCTTGAAATGGATTGAAGCTATTCATAAAAGAACCAATGATCATTCGGTTGTGTGTAAGTTCGTTCAATTAAACATCTTTGCTCGTTTAGGCATTCCAAGGGTTATTATTAGTGATGGTGGGTCGCATTTTAAAAATTTTAACTTCGGAAAATTGTTGAAGCGGTACAATGTGAACCACTGAATCGCTACGCCGTATCATCCGCAAACAAGTGGACAAGTCGAAGTGTCCAACCGTCAAATCAAAGAAATTCTCATGAAAAAGGTGCGAACGGATAGAAAAGATTGGTCAAGTAAATTAGATGATGCGTTGTGGGCATATAGGACGGCCTACAAAACTTCAATTGGTACAACTCCTTACCGGATGGTGTATGGGAAAGGATGTCATTTGCCAATGGAGTTAGCTCATCGGGCACATTAGGCAATTAAAACGGTGAACGCGGATTGCGATGAAGCAGGTAAGATTCAGAAGTTATAGTTGAGCGAGATAGAAGAGATTCGAGATGAAGCTTACGAGTGTGCATCGTCGTACAAGGATAAGCTCAAAAAGGTTCATGATGCGAAGATTAAGAAGCGAACCTTTGAAGTGGGCCAGAAAGTGTGGTTGTATAACTCAAGATTGAAGTTATTCGTGGGCAAGCTAAAAAGTAAATGGATGGGTCCTTATGTCATTAGGCGAGTGGGTCGATTCGGTGATGTTGATATCCAAGATGTTCAAACCAACAAGCAACAAACGGTAAACGGGCATCGGCTTAAGCTGTATTTGGAAGGCAATGACATCAACAATCTAGAGCTTGACAAGGTGGGTTACAACCTACGCCCAGTGAAATTTGGTAGTGTACATATGTAGTTTAGTTTAGTTTGTTTTGTTTTGAATAATTATCGTATCCCCTTAAACTTGTGTTCGAAACAAGTGTTGAGGACAACACGGGTTTTTCGTAGGGGGTAGGGTAATTTCCATGTTTTTCGAAAAATACAAAAACCACAAAAATTATAAAACTTAAAAGAAACAAATATATTTAGCAACACAAGTTTTTTGGAGAATTGTAGACTCCCAGGTCCTACCGTAAGTTACGGCAGGTACCGTAGCTTACGGTAGCCTGGGTTTACAAAACTCCTTACGCTAGAAAGCTACTGGAGTACGGTAGGATTTTTCTTTCAGGAGCTACAGTAAGCTACGGTAGCTACCGTAACTTATGGTAGCCCCTGGCAGACTAAGAGGCGCAGTAGGTCACGGATTAACATAAAAAATAAAATAAAATAATAGCAAATCACGTGATTCATCCCCACCCATTCGATTTCCTGCATTTATCCCTATCCACACATCACCTTTTCACTAACTATCTCTTTAACATAACCCTAGTTCCTCCATAACCTTCCACACCTTCAATTCTTCATATCTCTCTCAAATCTTAAGCAAATCCTCTGATTTCGGGGTCTATTTTGAGGGAAATTTCAAGAGCTTTCTGATTTTCGGTTGGAATTTAGAAGAAAACAACATTTTCTTGTCCGATTTGCAAGTTTTAAAGCCGAAAATTTTGGGGTTTTAGGAGGTTTCTTATTTTTGGGGTTCCTTTGTATCTTTGCATCTACAAACTCAAGGTATGTGATGTTTTCACTCCCTTTTTTATGATGCATTGTGAAATTGAAGGTTAATGTTTCTACTTGTTATAACACACACTTGCTTGTTCATAGTTGATGATATGAAATTGTTAGTTTGGAAGATGGCTATGGTTGTAAAAGTTAAGTTGATGCTAAATTTCTGAATTTTGGGAAATCTTTACATTGTAGAGGCATCATGCCAAATTTTGAAAAAATATAATATGAAACCTTGTGTTTATTGGCATCTACAACCATAGTTACAAGCAATATCTGGATTCGACAGATAAGCCGGTATGGGAGGCGGGTCCATTGGATGACCAACCGATAGAGTGGCAACCAACTTTGTTTAATGATCGCATGAACCGGTTGAAAGATAAAGCGGCGGCATTTATTTGTGAGAAAGAAGTGAAGGAAGTGGAGTTTGGTCCCTTTAATGTGTTTGCTCGATTTCCAGCATTGGGTTGGGAGGCGGCGTTGAATTGTTATGATCGGGATAACAAGAATTTGTTTAAAGATGAAATCCAAGAGTGGATGGCCACTCCCACATGTCCCAAGTATAACAAGCCACAGCAAATGAAACTAATCGGCATAGTGAACGGTATAGAAGTTGAGATGTCGTTTGACACTTTGAGGAAGTTGGCAAAGTTTGACAGTTTGCCTGCAAGAGACTATATGTTCCCATCTCTCGACGATTTGTTTCATAAGCCGGAAGCCCATCCACGATGGAATGATATGTTGGAAGCTTTATTTCTATCGGGTACTTACCATGGCACACTTTATAGGAAAAATTTGAAGATTGAAGCCAAGTTGTTGCTCATGATTTGTATTTACAATGTGATCACGAGGAGGGGGGATAAGCAGGAAGTTAGATTCCCTAAGGTGCCCGTTCTTTATGCTTTGATTCATGGGTCACCCCGTTTTCCATTCCTGTACTTGGTGATTAATAACATGTGGATATGTCGGAACAAAGTTGGAAGGAGTATTATTCCCTATTTCCGAATAATCACAAGATTGCTCAAGATGTACAAAGCTATTACGCCGGAGGATAAGGGTGCTATGAAAAGACATAGGCATTTTGATATTCGAAGGATGGGAAGTGGGTGGACTTATGATGAATCTGAGAGATATTATAAGTTGAAATCCGAAGGTCAACGGTGGCGTGCGTTGAAGGTGGATGCGAGAGCATTGCAGCCGAGCGAGGATGATGAGCCCGAGAGTGATGATGAGCCCCGAAGTGGGGATGATGATTATGCTGATGAGCCGAATATGGAACACATGGATGTGGACCAAGGGGCTCCGAGTAGGAGTCATGTGCATGGAGGGGGATTCTTTGATTATGCGGAGCGCTCCTATGAGCCAAATTGGGCGTATCAAGGAACAATGCAAGAGGTTATTGAAAATCAGCGTCTGCCATCATTTGTATTCGATACATGGTCCGGGTCCGAGTGGACATTTTTTTATCATCAAACTTGGATGGGAGCAAGCATAGAGCGGGCTTTGAAGCATAGTTTTGATCGACAAGAATCATGGAATCGCACTCATGCCTATGCTTTTGAGTAGGAAATGAACAATAGGTATCTTGATTATCAGAATCGGCGCACGCATGATGATTGGCATGCGGGGCGGCCGGTAGTTGTGGATCCACCACCGGTGGATTATTCGACATTGCCACCTTGCGATGGTAGTGTTTCATACCCAACACCGCCGCTACATCACTCACAGTGGGTGGACCCCTGACAGGATCAGCAGCATGACACCACGCAGCAGGGAGGAAGCGGTAATGGAAGCGGCTCATTTTCTTTTGGAGAATTCTCAGGAAATGATGGCATCTATCTTCAGGCCTCCTCAGCCGCGATACTACTAGTCAGGTGGTGTTCTTTCTTGTATATTTTTGTAGATACTCTTTTGTTTATGTTTATGGTTGGGAGGATGGGTGGTGTATTTGGTTATGAGGTTTTTGTTTTGGGTTGTGGTAGTTTGGTGGTGTTATTGTGCTTTTATTAAAAATTAAAAAAATATATAAAAACGAGAAAAGAACAAAAAAGAAATTTGGGGTTTGAGTGGGAAAGCAAATGTTGATGTGGAGTTGGTTTTTAGCGATCATTTCCTTCCAAAGCCATATATCGGGGTCAATGTATCCCAAGTGTGGGGATGGGGGAAAATTTTGATGATTTTGAAAATTTTTAAATCAAGCGAAACATGGTCGAAATTTGAGCGCTTTGTACTAACCCCGAGTGACACACCGGCAACCCCCATTTATCCTTTTCTTGGTGAGAGTTGAAGCCATTGCTTTGAATAAATATTTTCTATCTTTGATGAGAGTGGCAATGGGTGGGGGTGCATTAGAACTTGTGCTTAAATACGGTTTGAAGCCTTAGTTAAACATGAATGTGGAAAGAATAAGGGCATTTAGGTAGCCTTGTCACGGTGTGTGCGAGTGTGGGATTTGGGGGGTTGGACCTCATAAGTTATATATATGATCTTGGTAGCGAGAGGGGCGGGGGTTTGGACATTTAGTTGCCCATTTTGAGCCTAGAGCCGATCAATTCTTAACCCATACCTAGTTCCCTAAAATTTACCCGTATTTGACCCGGTCTTGTAAGTGTTAGTAGTTTGTTTTAGTATGTGTTTATTATTGCTATGTTTAGTTAAAAAAAAAAAAAAAAATCAGAAGAAAAAGAAAGAAGAAAAAAAAAAGAAATAAACATATGTATTGTTTTGTATATAGAGGTTTATGTTTTGTTTTGTTTGCTTAATGTGTAATAAAAAGACCGGGTTGAATCATGCGCTACTATTCATATATATTTCCATTTCCTACCCATATGCCTAGCCACGTTACAACCTGCAAGTCCCTTTGTTTCGCATTCATGTTTTAGCAATTTTTAGGCGAAGGATCCATTTAGGTACAAGCATATTGTTGTGCAATCACCCATTTGCCTTGTGTATGTGTCGCTTATATGTGCTAGTTGTTGATTGTCACCGAGAGGAGAGACATAGTGAGGGGTGTGTTGCGTGGGTGTTAGGAAAAGGTTAGTAAAAGGACGACTTGTTTTTGTTTGGTTTTTGTTTGATCGCTTGTTTACTTGGAAATGGTTTTTGATGGGTTGCTTGGGGGTTTAAGTGTGGGGATGTGACGGGTGGTCTACGGGACAACCCTTAAGTGTATTAAAAGACAAGTTAATCCCCCATTTAATCATGTAATTGTCTTGAATTAGATAACTACAGTTGCTCATGTTTCAGGTGTGCTCATGACTTAAAAGGAGTGGAAATACAGCTTTGTAGGAGAAAGGATTAAAGCGGGTTTCCTAAAGAATTGAATGAAGAACAAAGAAGTGGAGCCTGGAGCCTACCGTAACTTACGGTAGCCCCTGAAAGTTTGTTTTTTTTCCACCGTACTCCAGTAGTGATGCACCGTAAAGACTTTTTTGCTACCGTAACGTACGGTACGGTAGCCTCTGACGCAAAAAGTGTAACTACCCATTATATGTCCGTTTTCAAGTGCTTTTTCATCTATCTCATGATTGGGAACGTTTGGCAGGAGTTCTAAGGCGAATTTTCCCTTGTGCAAGTGTTTGTGAACAATTCTAAACATTCGGTTTATGTTTTCGATTCGTATGAACTCTAAACTTTGTGTTATGATGATTCACCAAGCGATGTGTGGCTAAACTTTCGGTGGTCATCTTAGGTTGAAGGTTTCTTCTATGACTCTTATGTTTTTATCCGTATTTCTAGAATAATGAACTTGCTATGTTTGTTAGTTTATTATGATGCTTGAATGTTTGTTTGTAAATTGTTGATTAATGTTTTGATCATAATCTAAACCGTACGTTCTTGGTGTCGTTGATAATCAAGATATCACGGGAGGGGTTAGGGTTGGATATTAGTTAATTGGTCATCGGGTAACAACCTCGCATTTTCATAATCCGAGTACTTAGTTCCCTTTCATCACAACAAACGTTTATGCATGAGTCATGTCTATGTGACTCTTTCTAGTTGGATTTTAGCACAATTGTCAAATGAAACCGAAAACCTAAGATGGTCGCTTTCTCTTAATCTGTTTTAACAACCAACCTTTGATTTGCAATTAGTTTAGTAATTTTAGATCTTAAAACCAAACAATCAAACTCCTAAATTTTTATTTCTGCAATTTAGTTTAATTTTAGTTAGTTTACAAAGCTGCATAATCAACATACATTCCACAGACTCCCTGTGTTAGATACCCACTTACTGCTAGTTAAGTAGTTGTAATTGGATTAAATTTGTGTGAGACTACCACAACACGTCATACCCACATACATGTTATGTTTTTTTAGAATAAACAAACTTTTTACAAGTTACAAGTAAAATAATGAACCATAAAATATATTTTTAATCATTGTGAATTATATTAGTTATGTAGCTATATAAAAACAGATGGAGGTAAATATGGTTGTTTCAAGTTAGGTTTATGATTTGTAAGAAGCAAAACGTGGTTGTTTATTTCAACATCTCTAGTAACAACATCTATTACTACAATATAAATTTTTGCTTTATTTTTTGTCTTGAATGTTGAAGTTCACAATTTACTATCCTGCATTTTACAACTTCATTATACATAGGTCATGCCTTGATGAAACGAACGAACACGAACACGAACAAGGCCTTGTTATGATACTTTTAATTTGACTGATTCTTATTGTTGCTTCTAGCTATATATTAAATCAACAAATGCCTGTGTTTTGCCGTGGTATGTTCCAGCAGGCAATCGATATTTGGATCGTTTCAATTCTAGTACTCGATATAGAAATCAACACATGTTTTAAATCGACCTAAGACCGAAGTCCATAAAAACAAACACTTCTGCCATCACCAATGTTGATCAAACGTTTTCGATCAATTCAGATCGTCACGGTAGTAGAACCAATATTCATCTATCTTCACCGACAAAGTTGTATATATGAATAATTATGGAAAGCGGTTACCATAAAAATATTCTGTATGTTTTAAAAAAAACAATAGAAACATTTTCAATAAAAAATATATCATATTGTTGCCAAAAAATAATAGAAGATGTTGTTCGGTATGGTATAGTGGCAATATGATGATTGTTTATTAAAAAATATTTTCAGTAAAAAAAATATATCAGAATGTTGCATAAAATAATACAAATACTACTACTAATGTTGTCTATAAAGAAGCAACAAAAAATGTTATCAATAAAAATTATATCACAATGCACTTATCCTTGTTGAATGTTACATTTTTCTACACTTTCAATAAAATAATATCATTTGCAACAACATGATTTGTCAAATAGCTATATGTTGATTAAGTATACATTATTTTCTTTATTACAATATGATTATCAGATCAAAATATCAATATTATTTAATTGGAACAAAAATAATTTGTTAATTTAAGATATCTTAGAGAACTTAATTCTTCAGTTATGATGTAGCTTTCAACACTTTTTACCCCTGAATAACAAAAAACTTTTTTAGATCTCGTTGGATAACATTGTAGACTGTACGGTTTTGATGGTGGACCCTCAAAGGGTTTGGTTTGATGTCATTGAGATGCTTTTTGGCACCTCAAAATCCAAAAGTCATTATGTTGATGAGGATGTTTATTTAGAACATGTGACATGCAAAAATATTATGATAACTAGAGCTTACCCGTGTAACAAATCATCATGAGAACTACCATCACATGTGATTTCATGTGTTGAATCATTGTGCGGTTTAACTTTAAGGTTGTATTATTCTATAAATCTTAAAGATGAGGAGGGTTTTAATGTAGAAACAACATGTATTTATAAGCACATTAGAATAGTAGGGTGATGTTTTATTTTACTCGTTTGAACATTGCACATGATAATTAGGTAAACTCTTCAAATTACTAGTTTCTAACATGCATCATGCATGTATGTGCCAACCGTATACTTACAAATATGTACATGTTGGATTATGTGTATCGTGTACGTGGGTTTTGTATATCATTTATGTATTTATACCCACATACATGTTATGATTTTTAGAATAAACAAACTTTGTACAAGTAAAATAATGAACCATAAAAATATATTTTTAATCATTGTGAATTATATTAGTTATGTAGCTATAAAACAACAGATGGAGGTAAATATTGTTGTTGCAAGTTAGGTTTATGATTTGTAAGAAGCAAAACGTGGTTGTTTTATTTCAACATCTCTAGTAAGAACATTTATTATTACAATATAAATTTTTGCTTTATTTTTTGTCTAGAATGTTCAAGTTCATAATTTACTTTTCTGCATTTAACAACTTCATTATACATACCTTGATGAAATAAACCCTCTTAAGGATGTCAAGTTGGCTGAAATATAAGATTTTTAATCGCTAATTTAGTTTTATCATAAATTTCGAAATATGTCATTATGTTTGTGTTATGATGCTTTTAATTTGATTGATTCTTATTTTTGCTTCTAGATATATATTGAATCAACAAATGCCCATGCGTTGCGGTGGTATGTTACCGCAGGCAAATCCCACTAGGATGGGTGATCTGCTAGGAAGTCTCCACCAGAGGGACCAAAAACAAATCAGTGAGTTCCGGGATGGGCAACCCTTCGGGGGCAAAGCAGACAATATTGGTGGTGCGAGGACCGGATGTTACATTCATCGACAAAGTTGTATATATGAATAATTATGGAAAGCGGTTATCATGAAAATGAATACAAATACCAGATGTAGTTCGGTATGGTACCATAGCAACATGATGTATGTTTTAAAAAAAAAAACAATAAAAAACATTTTCAATAGAAAATAACTCACAATGTTGCAAAAAAATAATACAAATACTGGTACTAATGTTGTTCGGTGTGGTACGGTAGTAATATGTTGATTGTTTATTAAAAAAATTGAATAAAAGATATATCACAATGTTGCATAAAAATAATACAAATACAGCTACTGATGTTGTTTGGTATCTTACGGAACGGTAACAATATGATGTATCTTTATAAAAAAAAACAACAAAATATGTTTTCAATAAAAATTATATCACAATGCATTTATCCTTGTTGAATGTTATATCTTTCTACACTTTCAATAAAATAATATCATTTGTAACAACAAGATTTTTCAAATAGCTATATGTTGATTAAGTATACATTATTTTCTTTATTACAATATGTTTATAGGATCAAAATATCAATATTATTTACTTGGGACAACAATCATTTGTAAATTTAGGACATGCTAGAAAACACATTTATTTAGTTAAGAAGTTGCAGCGTTTAGCACTTTTTGCCCCTAAACAACAACAAAAAATTAGATCCGGTTGGATCACATTGCAGCATACACTGTTTTGGTGGTAGACCCTCAAAGGGTTTGACATCATTGAGATTCTTTTTCCCACCTTAAAATCCAAAAGCCAGAAAGTTGATTATAATGTTTATTTAAAACATGTGAGAATGCAAAGATATCATGATAACCAGAGCTTACCGGTGTACCAAATCATTAACAGGTATTATAATTTACAAATGCTATAAATATATTTCGGGTCTGAATTTTCGGGTGCCACAAATAAATTCAAAATTTTAAAATTAGTTTTATAGATAAATAATTGATAAAATTCAATCTATAAAAAAATAAGTTTCGATTATATAATTTAAAATTCAATCTATATAAAATTTTAGATAAGTTTCGAATATATAATTCAATTATTAGATGCAATTTAAATTTTGTAAGGCTTATAATCTTTTCGTTATGGACCTTGGTGTATGTATTTTGTTAAGGGAGTCCAATTTTGGGGTTATAAATTTTCTATAAAAAAAACAGATGCATTTAAAAAAAAAAGACAAAATAAAAGGTTAAATTGTATTTGTTCAAAACTTAAGGAGGTATAATCAATAAAAAAGAAGTGCATTTAGCAACACCCTAATGCAACAATTTTAAGAGAACCCGAAGAAGGATGAGCCATGAAATATATATATGTTGGCCAGTCAGTCAGTTAGTCATCACAAACAAAAAAAAGGATTGATGGATATAAAAATAATAATATATTTTATTTACAGTTTTAAGTTGATTTTTTGGGACCATTTGAATATATCTGTAGAAACTCTATCTCCACCCAATTGTTGACCAGCTGCAACTCTAATTAAATCTTCAATCAACTGAAAGTTGCCGAGAATATCAACGTGGGCACCACTCTCGGTTCCCCGGCCCTCGAGGAAGTTGGAGGGCGGGTTATGATGGTATTCCCGAACATAAGTTTTGATTCCGGAGGGATTGAATCTTGTTTTCCCTCTCCATCCTTTTGCACACATGAAACCCGCACTCAATGCGGGTACGGTTTCATCCCCATCGACCGTGTACACCCCGTCTTTTAGACCCGTGTCTCCCGCTGCGTTGTCTATCTGGAATGGGATGTAGCAGCATTCTGTTGCGGGTGTCAGTTTATAAACGTATGCCCGTTCCGTTGGAATGCCAACGCCGTACATGGAGTATATCTCCATCTCGGCTGCATTTGGTAACCTGAATGCATTCTTACTTACTTACTTTGTTGTGTTAAATAAATAAATACAAAGTGACTGACTGATTCTTTTCTTACTTACTTTGTCTCCAAGGCGTTCGACCAATGTCTGTAATGTGCGTATTTAGGGTCGTCTAGATTGTCAGCCAACCCGTGTGAATAGTGTGTGTTGCCCCGCTCCATCATCTTTGGAGCAACAAACTGAAGCATGTCCACAACGTCGTTAGCCGTATAAGTCTTGTACTCCGCTATCGCCTTGATACCACCAGACCCCATCTCATGATACTCCGTCCACACTTCGCGACATGTACTATTTGCAGAGTTCCTACCCTTCACAGCACCCTACCCATTCATTCATTCATTACAAGCTGTCATTCATCTTTTTCTTTGTTTAAATTAAAACAAAAACAAAACATATTGTCCGAGATTATAAACTTACCCTAAAGTCTATACGTTGGATTTCTGACGAATGTAACTCTGCCGCATCTCTCCCGAACGATATAAATCTTCCATAATTAGGATTTCTTGCTTTACTTTTTGACTCGTTTTGACTAGAAACTGAAGTTGTGTTATTTGGATAATATCCTTCCTCGGGTGACCAATCTAGGCCGCCCCAGATGGTTTCACCGCCTTTTGGAATCATGGACATTGTTGAGTCCCACGTGCGGCTCATTCTCATCAAGTGTTGTAGTGTTTGAATGTGAAATACATCAGAGTCCAGTACCCCTGGTGCAATGCCCCTGTAAAACAATAAGGTGGCAAATTGGCCCGGTTCATAAGTTTTAAATTAATTGTGTATAAAAAGAACCTGGCAAATGCAATATCTTTGGCCTCAGCCGAAAAAAGGCCTGCTAAAGCTTTTGGTGCACCTAAAAGCGGTCCGCCGATGTTCATCACTGCTTTTATGTGTTTAGCACACCAATCTGGACCACCCCCACCACCCATTGGAGCAGGTGCTTCAACCCATTTCATGAAGTGCAAAAAGTATAGAACGCCCATGGAATGCGGAATAATAACAGCCTTTTCACCGCCGTTTATTTGAACCATTAATTCTATATTGCTCTTTAAACGACTCAACGTCTGATCTCTTACCTATCAAAAGATTAAAGTCTCATAATAATTTCATTTAAAGAAGCAAGGGTAGTAAATAAACCTCTGTGTTCTGAAATGATAGTCTCCAATCATACGCAGCCATGTACATATTCTTTTCTTCGTAACCAACACGGGCCAAGTTAGCGATCAAAACAGCCCAAACAAAATAGCCCGGAGCAAAATAATCAGCAGCAACAAGTCCGCTGACTGGCCTGACCCGTATACCAGACGGGTCCAAACCGGTTATATTGTCTAGAGACATATGTTGTAGCCAGCATGATGGCCTGCACAGTCACCCACACGCTCAATTACATATTGTAGCCAGCATATATACAAAAGATGACTGACTGACTGACTACCTCTTATAAACTTCACCAAATGTGCCACCCCAAAGCCTCTTTCGGAACAAACCTTCGGCGCATTCATGGCCTTCCCATAGCTCGAGCCCGCCGGTGACGATCCCCGGAACAAACACGACCGGATGCTTGGGTCCCAGCCCCTCTTTTAAACACTTGACGCCGGGAGGGTCCGGCAGAGGTCCGGTGATCTTCTCGGTGACGTATTGAGGGAATGAGGCCGGCATGGTATTGTATAAAAACAAGAGTAACCACCACACCGTGCAAATGCATCCGATTGACCAGCAGCAATTGTCCAAACATGTATAATTTTTTCTTCCTCGTTTTAGTCTTTTGTTTTCGTCGTCGTCGGTGCTGGGTAAATCGACGTCGTTTCGTTGTTTTCTTCTCCGGATTAACGCCATTGTTGAATAAGGGGGTTAGTAGGACTCCGTTTCGACCTCTTGAATCTTTGTTCCCCCGAAATATATGTATGGCACCCATGGAATGTGGAATAATAACAGCCTTTTCACCACCGTTTATTTCAACCATTTATTAAACGTCTGGTCTCTCACCTATCAATCAAAAGATTAAAAAAAATATATATGATTTCATCTAATAACATGTAAACCGCAAGATGAACGCTGCAAACATATTATCTATATGAATACAAATTATTATTATCTATATGAATACAAAGTCTTGATGAATAGTGATTTGTTAATTTTTAAGTATTTATTTTTTATTTTTAGTGATATTTTATTTCTTATTCATTTACCTTAGTAATAAAATAGTAGTTTATAATTCTTGTAGTTGTTTTTATGGTAGTATTTTATTTATTTAGCATTCAATTTGATTATTTGTCAACTTTTTGTAAAACTGTCAATCTAATATATGCCTATTTATTTTTTAAGGTTCCAAGTTATTTGCCCGTGCATTGTGATGGTACGTTACTACGAGCGTTGGGTCGGTATCGGTTTGATTTGTTGCAGTACCGGTACGATTTATATACTCGGTATAGAAATCAACACGTGTTGTTCTAACTGTATCAATCGATTCAGATTGTAACGATCCTGGTACCTATATTCATTTATCGTAACAGACAGAGTCGTAAAAATGAAAATCATTTGAAAACGGAAACGATAAAAATGAATACAGGTATCGGTTCCAATGTTGTTTGGGACGGTAAGCCATCGTTAACTTGATTATTCGTTAACTTTTTGTAAAATTGTAAATCTACATCTATGTTTATTTATTTTTTAAGATTGCAAGTTATTTGCCAGCGCATTGTGATGGTACATTACCGCGGGCGTTGGATCGGTATCGGTTTGATTCGTTACAGTACCGATATGCTTTATGTGCTCGGTATAGAAATCAACATGTGTTGTTCGAACGGTATCAATCGATTCAGATTGTCACGATACCGGTACCGATATTCATTTATCGTCACAGACAGAGTTGTAAAAATGAAAATCTTTTGAAAACGGAAACGATAAAATGAATATACGTATCGGTTCCAATGTTGTTTGGGATGGTACGCCATCTATTCAATATCAGTTCATCGAAAGAAAAAAACAATAAAGATAAATACTGGTACCGAACTGATGTTGTTCATTCGATTTTGATTTGGGACGGTACGCCAGTTTATCGAAAAAAAACAATAAAAATAAATACATATACCGAACTGATGTTGTTCATTCGGTTTCAATTCGGTTCACTACGATATCTATGATCAAACAAGAAACCATAAAAAGTAATAAATAACGGTACTGATGTTATTCGGTTCGGTACGGTACGGTATGGTAGCGATATGATCTTAGCTTATTGAAAGCAAAACAATAAAAATAAATACCAGTATTCGATACAAATATTGTTCAGTTGGTTTGGATTCGGTTTGGTACGATAGCGGCACAATAGTAGTTTTCAAAAAAGTTTATATGGCAATGGTGAAAAAATATACATAGGACGCAAACGAACTAAACCGATATCAACTTCAACTGAACATCGGTACCGGTATCGATTTCGCTTTTATTGTTTTCGATCGATGTAAGGTTTTCTCTTTCGTTTACTACAACGAGTGCCAGCATTGTAACGAACCGAATAGAAACCGAATGAATTCCCGCCGCGAAGCGCGGGGGAATATCACTCGTTTTTATAAATAATGTGTTACCTAGATTATAGAAACAACAATATTATTATTTTATTATTATTACAATAATAAAACATATCAATGTCTAGAGACATATGTTATGGCAACCTGCACAATCACCGACATGCTACAATAATCAGTTACATTTTGTTGACCAATCTCAATATATATTTAAAACTTCACCAAATGTACGACCCCAAAGCCTCCTCTTTCGAAACAAACCTTCGACACATTCTGTTATGGACCAGACCACTGGCCCAACAGCCCCTATCAGAGCCAGGCCCAAAAGGCATGCTAAGAGGCCCAGCCGGTTCACAGATTGAAGGCCCAATTGGATTACAACTTGTTCAACAAGCTGCACGGTTACTTTTCAGCATGTGTCTTTTGATTATTTGCATATGTTCAATTAATTGTTGCATGATAGGTTAGTGGTAGTGCATGATAGGATAGTGGCATAAAATAAGGAGAACATGGTCATGAACCTAGGCTCTCTTGCATGTTTAAATTCTGTTGTTTGCATTGGAAAAAAATACACAGAAAATTGCCCCAAAAATTCTCTTGTTCTCTCTTGTTCTTTTGGAGTGTTTGCCTACTAGAAAAGGCTCTATCATCTTGGTGCTTTCATTCACGTTTCACCTTCCGCCATGCCTCCTCGTAAAGACTCATCGGTTACCGATGACCTTCCCCCTACCATCACCGATCAACTGAACCAATTAATCCAAGTCTCCACCACTACAGCCAACGTACAAACCGATATCAAAAACACCCTCGTCGCCCTCGTTCAAGCCACCGCAAACCTCAACACCAAACTCGACTCACAAACCGAAACCACCGCTAGACTCGTCAATCATATGACGCAGTTAACGGACAAACAAGCCGTCGGACCCTCCACTTCCGATCTCGAAAACACCGGTCCCAAACCCGTCCAAACCCCCGGTCCCAAACCCGCTAACCAGAACCCACCGAACACCCTACGTCCACCGAAAATCGCCTTACCCTTATTTGATGGTTCGAACCCACTAGCCTGGATCTTTCAAGCTGACAACTACTTCAGTTACTATCGGATTCCGCTGGACGAACGAATTCAACTCACAGCCTTTCACTTCATCGGAGATGCGCTCTCCTGGTACCAACACCAAGCAAATAACCACTTACTCGGAAATTGGACCTCTTTTAAGCAATCCGTGGAGTTGCGCTTCGGCACTTCTACGTTCGAAAACCATGAGGCAACTCTTTTTAAGCTCCAGCAGACATCTTCTGTGACGGATTATCAAACTGAGTTTGAACGGTTGAGCAACCGCATTATAGGGCTTT
This sequence comes from Helianthus tuberosus, assembly GCA_030545235.1. Classification (NCBI taxonomy): domain Eukaryota; kingdom Viridiplantae; phylum Streptophyta; class Magnoliopsida; order Asterales; family Asteraceae; genus Helianthus; species Helianthus tuberosus. Next base: position 185,596,139 of record CM060358.1, on the reverse strand, counting down.
CTCAACAAACCCTACTCAATTGTTTTTTATCTAGGCTTAAAACTGAGATCCAATCTGAATTGGCAATTATCAGGCCCACGCCATTGCATGGCGCTTGTGGGCTAGCCCGTCGTGTGGAGGATAAACTGGCCCATTCCACCAAAGCAAAATCATACTGGCCTCCAAAATCTCACGTTCCATCCTCACATTCATCTTCTACGGTCACACCATCTTCCTCCCAGTCAACGCCTTCAACAACCCTTCCTAAAAATTCGACCACTCCGCTACCTCCACTCCTTCCATCTCCACCCAAGCCTTTACCCTTTACCAAGCTATCGCCAGAGGCCATACAACAACGACGCAAAGATGGCTTATGTTTTCGATGCCCTGAGAAGTTTTTTCCGGGTCACAAGTGTTCTCCACCTCAGTTTCTCTTGATTGTCGATAACGAAGATCTTGTGGAGATGCCGGAAAATCCACCAGATCCTAATGATACGGTCACCCCACAATTCCTTGCACTCTCCGATGCCGCGTATTTCGAACTCTCGTCGGTTTAGACCTTACGGGTTACTGGCTATATCAACAATGTTCCGGTCACTGTTCTGATCGAGTGTGGCAGCACTCATAACATTATCCAGCCTCGCATCGCAACGCAACTTCGCCTCTCCTCTAGTCCGCTGGAACCGTTTTCGGTTATGGTTTGCAATGGCCAATTCATCCAGTGCCAGAATTATTGTCCCGAGGTATCTTTACAGTTGCACAAATCTCAGTTTCATAATCCATTTTATATATTACCTGTTGAGGGCGCAGACATTATTATGGGTATCGCTTGGTTGCGAACTCTTGGTTCCATCACAGCAGATTTTTCGGTACCGCAACTTTCCTTTCAAAAAGATGGTCATACTTGTACATTGATTGGTGAACCACTCACAAAACCATTAACTTCGAGCTCACTATCAACCCTCATCCGTCACGGATCCGTCACGTCCATGTACGCTCTCACCTTCGTCAACCCAACTCCCATGCACGATCATGCTCCACCACCACTAGACTCCCCAATTCGCACTTTATTAGACCTCTTTCAATCCATTTTTGCTGAACCACAAACACTTCCCCCTAATCACCCGCATGACCACCATATTCCACTAATAACCGAAACCCAACCCATTAACGCTAAACCTTACCATTACCCGCATTTTCAAAAACAAGTCATGACACAACTTATCAATGACATGCTACAGAATGGGGTCATTTGGCCCAGCCAAAGCCCATTCTCTTCTCCGGTTTTATTGGTTAAAAAAAAAGATGGATCGTGGCGCTTTTGTGTTGATTACCGAGCGTTGAATGCGGCTATGATACGTGACCGGTTTCCTATTCCCACGATTGATGAACTCTTGGATGAGTTGCATGGTGCCACAATTTTTTCGAAGATCGATTTGCAATCGGGGTATCACCAAATACGGGTTGCTAGGGAAGATATTCATAAAACGGCGTTTCATACACCGGATGGTCATTACGAATTTTTAGTCATGTCGTTTGGTCTTTAGAATGCACCATCAACCTTCCAGTCCGCCATGAATGATCTTTTCCGAGAGGTACTTCGCAACTTTGTTTTGGATTTTTTTATGACATCCTCATTTATAGCCACAGTAAAGAGGATCACTACAATCATCTTCGATATGTCTTTCAAAAGCTACATGAACACCACTATTTTGCTAAGGCCTCGAAGTGTGTTTTTGGGGTTGAAGAAATTTCCTTCTTGGGTCACAAGATATCTAGCAAAGGCGTCGCGCCCGAGCCCAATAAAATTAAAGCAATCCAACAATGGCCCTCACCTAATTCGTTTACGACTCTACGAGCTTTTTTAGGATTAACAGGGTATTACCGACGTTTCGTTCAAGGTTATGCTCAAATCGCTTCCCCATTAACCGATATTTTAAAAACCAAAGACTTCAAATGGAGCCCACAAGCTCAGGCAGCCTTCATTCAGCTTAAACTGCACATGCAAAACCTGGTAACCTTGGCCCTTCCTAATTTCTCAAAACCTTTTGATGCCACCACTGACGCATCCGGACAAGCCATTGACACCGTATTGTCCCAAGATAACAAACCAATTACCGTTTTCAGTAAAAAACTTTGTCCTACCATGCAGGCCCAATCCACTTATACCAAAGAATTGTATGCCATTACCGAAGCCATAAAAAATGGCGACAATACTTACTTGGCCGCCGTTTTCGTATCTTTACGGATCACCATAACCTTAAACACATCCTTACCCAAACCATTCAAACTCCCGAACAACAAAAGTGGGTTACAAAACTTATCGGTTACGATTTTGAAGTGCATTTTAAGCCCGGAAAAGAAAACAATGTTGCTGACGCATTGAGTCGTGTTAACATTCCTTATATGTTGGCTATTTCTCATTCTACGGCTACTTGGTTAAAGGAATTACGATCCTACTTTTTGACAACAACAGTTGGCAAAGCTCTGGTAGACAACATCAAAAATGATCCGACCGGATTTCCTAACCATGTTTATCGTGATGGGTTAGTTTATATTCATAACAAACTCCCGGTGCCCCCGATTCCCGATTTACGGAGCAAGCTACTGCATGAATTTCATTCATCTTTTTTAGGTGGCCATGGTGGTGTGAATGCTACTGTCAAACGGGTTGGTGCTTCATTTACATGGTTAGGCTTGAAAAAGGATGTCTCAAAGTTTGTTAAAAACTGTGAAGTTTGCCAGACGGTTAAGCATCCTACTCACAAGCCTTATGGATTGTTACAACCCTTACCCACGCCTAAATACCCGTGGACTGATATCTCTATGGATTTTATTACGCATTTACCATCGTCCAAAGTATGCTCATTTTTTCGCGTTACCGTCGTCATTTACCGCTATATCAGTTGTTGCACTTTTCATGCGCGAAATGTATCGATTACATGGGCTTCCGAAAACTATTGTTTCTGATCGTGACCCATTGTTTGTTAGTCGTTTTTTGGAAGGAGTTGTTTCGTATCATGGGAACAAAATTACTGCATTCCAGCGCATACCATCCACAGACGAACGGCCAAACCGAGGTGGTCAATCGGTGTCTTGAAATGTATCTTCGATCTTTTGTTTATGATGAGCCGAAGACATGGGAAAGGTACTTATATCTCGCTGAATTTTCTTATAACACAAGTTATCATACTTCGATCAACATGTCTCCATTTAAAGCTTTGTATGGTCGCGATGTGACGTCAATTCACGATTATACTTCGGGCTCAACACAAATTGGAAGTATCGAATCCGCCATGATCGAGCATCAACGACTTTTGCAGGTCTTAAAAGCTTCCATTGAGAAGGCGAAAGCTCGTATGGTAAAGCAGGCTAATAAGAAGCGGATGGATAAGGAATTCTCAGTCGGTGATTATGTCTACTTACGTCTCCAAAATTACCGACAAAAATCAGTACATACTCGCCAAAATCAGAAGCTCTCACGTCGGTTTTACGGACCTTATGAAGTGCTCGAACGCATCGGCAAAGCAGTGTATCGCTTAGCGTTACCCGCTGGCTCCAAACTACATGATGTCTTTCACGTTTCTCTACTTAAAGAGTGTTATGGAACAGCAACGCGGAACACCGGGGATTTAGCACCATTTAATCCGAAGGGTGACATTGCATACTTGCCGGAACTGATTCTGGATATGCGCTTTAATGACAATGGGGAGCAACAACTACTGGTGAAATGGGAGAAACAAGCTATTGAAGAAGCTACTTGGGAGGATGTTGACAATCTGCGGTAACAATTTTCGGGTTTTGTCGACATTGGGGACAATGCGGGTTCACAAGGGGAGGGGGGATGTTATGGACCAGACCATTGGCCCAACAGCCCCTATCGAAGCCAAGCCCAAAAGGCATGCTAAGAGGCCCAGTCGGTTCACAGATTGAAGGCCCAATTGGATTACAACTTGTTCAACAAGCTGCACGTTTACTTTTCAGCATGTGTCTTTTGATTATTTGCATATGTTCAATTAATTGTTGCATGATAGGTTAGTGGTAGTGCATGATAGGATAGTGGCATAAAATAAGGAGAACATGGTCATGAACCTAGGCTCTCTTGCATGTTTAAATTTAGTTGTTTGCATTGGAAAAAAATACATAGAAAATTTGCCCCAAGAATTCTCTTGTTCTCTCTTGTTCTTTTGGAGTGTTTGCCTACTAGAAAAGGCTCTATCACATTCATGACCTTCCCAGCCGATCTCGGGCACAAAGACGACCGGAACCCAACCCCTCTTTTAAACACTTGACCATTAGTAGCAAAAATGTCCTACGCGATGGCTTATAAGTAGGCAACCCAAAACAAATTGTCTTCGTCAGGTAGACGACCTATAATTTCATTATTAAATTTACTATCATTATTTTGCTATATGATACACTGACTTATTGATTGCCCTGCGACGAAGACCTAAGACACTTCACTAATTATTATAACGAATAATCATAAAACATATCTAAAGTAAAAAACTTGATTTATAAAACATTAAAATAATATTCTTCCCTTAATGATCAGTTTGAATAGCCAGTTCGTTTCAAAAAAAAAGTTTATAAGATTTGGATTACTGCAATACAAGAATTATTGCAAGTTGTAATAGTTAAAAATAAAAAAAATATGAATTTTTGCAAGTTGTAATAGTTATAAATAAAAAATATGAATTTTTCGTTTTATTCCAAATCATCTAAACAAAATTAATTAATTGTCTTATGTGATGGACCTTCACGTATTTTTTTAGAAGATATATACATGTGAAGATTTTAAAATTACTATTTGTGGCTCATTTGGCTCGAGTAACATTTTTCTGCAACTAAGAGCATCCATAATAAGGGGGATATTTTGGTGTTTTTAGGAAGAGAGAAAGTGATGTGGAGGAGAGAGGATGTGAGGTGGAGGAGAGAGTGTGTGAAGATGTTTGTGAGGAAAAATGAGAAAAAATGGATGAATGTGAATTATGTGAGTGTAGAGAGGAGAGAGGAGAGAGAGAAGAAATGTGTTTGTGAGAGGGGCAAGTGAGAGAAATGCTCTCATTGGTTGGCAGGTGCCACATTAGCACCAAAAAACACCTAAAAACATCACTATTGGTGATGCTCTAACAAATTCTAGTTTAATGTGTTTGAGTCACCGGAAATAAATAAGTTACGGTCATATGTGAGTAGTATAATAAATAAGGTAGGCTCATAATCAGTCAAATAGAACCGAACGAACCAAAGAGCGAGAGTGATCAGAGTATGCGGATGTGTAACTGTAGCTAGTTCATGAAGCAGAAACAAATCAAAAACTTCAAACGCCATGTCGATAACTAGGAGGTGGTGCAACGGTCAATTTACAACAGGTGGTTCGCTACTAAGCTTGCGGTGGCGGTGAACAAAACTAAGAGATCAGATCAAAAGCAATTTTGTTTGCGATCATAGGAACATGACATCAATGATAAAGATGAAAGCATGGCATATGGGTCATGAGAGGTGCCATTACTACTTAAATAGATAAAAGATTAGATACAAATAACTTTAACGTACAAAACGTATGAACTGAAGGTTTTGCTGAAAAAACGCGGTTACATTTTCGTAATTATTAGTAATTATCAAAATTACTCTACAAATGATCCTGTAGAGTATTTTTTTTTTTTTTGGTGATGTATAGTTGTTTGATCAAAATTACTCTACAAGAACATTTTACAAAATTACTCTAAAAGATCAAAATTATTCTATAAGAACATTTTACAAAATTACTCTACATGGTCATTTGTAGAGTAATTTTGATAAATACCCTACGAGCAAATAATTACGAAAATGTCACAACGTTTTTTTTGCCTTTTTCATACTATTCGTACGTTTAGTACGTTAAAGTTATTTGTACGAGAACTTTACTCTACTTAAATAATTCTAGTTTAAGAACTCGCGAATTCCGCAGGTTGTTAAAAGAAAATTTCTTCATTAATACCGCTGACATTAAATATTATTATTTTATACACGGTAAAAGACAACCAAATAGATTAGAATACGGCGATAAATTGAAATACATGAATATGCAATGATCACAATTCATTGAAAATCTCTTTATAAACCACATTGGTTTTGTGTGTAGGTTTGTCATTGTTGTCAAGTATTAGTAGTTTGACTCCATCTCGTGTTTTCACACTTGATAAAGCAACATACAATTAACCATAAGAGAAGACGGGTTACTTCAAGTACAAATCAACTCTAGAAAGTATAGTATATTATATTACATGATTGATTGTTAAAATAAATAATATATGTTTAATTGTTTATGTAGGCTCCATTAACACTTGCTAAATTCAAAGCCGTTGGCAAGATAATGTATTATATGATTGATTGTTAAAATAAATACTATATGTTAGGGTGAAGAAAGAAAAAGCAAAGGATACCTTATCAGCCACCAGATCCATAATTGCACTAAATGCAGTTCTTGTTAGATATTTTAGTGTAATCGGGGATTGACTTGGTGATCAAAGCGAATAATAATACACATCAAGCAAGTTAGGAGGTGCAGGAGTGCACGCTTGTTTGAGTTATTATAATTCGAAGTGTACGGGCGGAGCCCGTACTCTACGGGGGTTCCAAGGGGCAGAGCCCCTGGCTGGGGTCGAGCTGCGTATTATTATTCGCTTTGATCAACAAGTAAAAAACAATAGCAGTTTTTGGCAGTTTTGTCTGAAAAATAGAGGTAACTTCCATCAGGCAGTTACAACCCCAAAAACAAAATTCGTAGACAGTTTTGATCACATTCTTCTTCTAGTTCGAAAATTCACAGACACACTAACATACCCTGGTTCAATTTCTCATAAAATCAGAGTTGTATCCGATTGAATTTTCGGGTGAACCACCGAAATAATTTGATCCGAGGATGATTCACGCCTCACTGATCATCCGGCAAACTGAAATTCCCCAACAGTTCTTAAATTCATCGTTTGGGAAATTACATGATCTATCATGTCTTCTTCAAAAGTTAAAAAATATGAAAATGCATGATATTGCTAAATAACTATCACACTAATCTGATGGAGCAATGCATGATCTTCTCTTACATATGGAAGCATTCATTCCAAACTGACCATTGATATTAAAAGCTAAAAGACCATGAAAAAATGATATGTTGTTTCTTAAGATGCACAATAGCTGTATCATAAATAAAAAAAATGTTGCATGTAAGAGAAAAATAAAATTATAAATAAATCCATTTGATTTATTTTTAGAAAAAGGCATTGCTCATTAACACACCACAGCACGGAGCTAAGAGAACCAAGTAGAAACAGAGAAAAAAGGCCACAAGCCATGAACAAACTAAAAGTAACAGCAACAATAACCATGCATATTAAAAGCAAGCCACAACAGAACATCTCCAAGTGTGCAAAGATAGAGACCCATTTCTGATCATCCACTTTTATGCATTAAAAGTATTTAACCCGAAAGTACACGTTAAATATACCATTAGCAATGCTTAGAAGATTTATAAAACTCAAAATCAAATTTGTAATAAAATGTCCCTGGCCTACACCTACCAATGGTAGGTTTTTTTCTTTTCTTTTTTCCTAACAATTCTTTTCAAGTATCATTGATTTCCACACTTTTCAATTTCATTTCTTAGTTCATAATATTTTACTATAACTCTTGTTTTGAATGACTTGAAGTTCAAGACTTCTATTTCAAGGTTTTTACACAATATAAAAAAAGGGTAAATTACTTTTTGAGTTCCTGTGTTTTAGTGGTTTTAACTAGTTGAGTCTAAAAGCAAAAAGTTTAACGACCTGAGTGTCACACCCCAACCAATGGCGGAAACATCGGGATGAGACGAAGTGTGAAGATTGCTAGAGACTTCATAACACTATTTGCGTCAATATTTAATAAACCGATTTCATTTCATAAACTAAATTGTCATCAATATAAGGAATTCAAATAACAACAAATTCAAAAAGAATTCATAACAACATAATCAAAATTGATACAACATTTAAACCTAAAAGTCTATATGTGTATCTAGGCATCAACGCTACTTCATTTCATAGCATCATCCTCATCAACCTGTAACATGTTAAAATAAAATTCAATGCAAAAGCAAAGGCGAGTACACAAGGTTTAAATAGTATAGCATAAGTATAAAGCATTTTACTCGAATCCACATGGCAATTTGTATACAAGGTAACTAGCATGCATAACATTACTTCTAAACCCAAAGTGTCCACTAGTATTTAGCATCCCTCGCCACAAAAGTGACGAGACCGTATAGTATAGTATATTGACTTAACAAACCCCCGTCGGGTGGTGTGCTACTCCTATAGCGCTATAATTGTTAAGCGAGGGTATAACATAGTAATGGCATAAAGCATGTATTATCTAGCATTACAAGTAGCATTTATATCGGATTGAGTTCACAAAATATGTTTAAGTGTGTGTATGTGTATTTATTGTATGGTAACATGTTACAACCCAAAAGTGGTTTAAAATGTAAATGGGTCGAGTGTACTCACTAAGTTTGCATATGCTTTCCGATTATCCAATTGTTGACGAGTAGAGATTTAGAGTCCGAATGTATAAGGGTTAAAGTTCAAGTATGTTTAGAGTCGAGATTCGGAATAAAACAACATGAAAATAACATATGAGAATAACATGTGAAAATAATCATCTAATACATATGATACTTGTTCTTGACACTATATACTCCAAGGAGTTTATATGGTTTCATGGAACAAGGTTCCATTAGAATCGTAACAAGTTATCATACTATAGGATGATATAATCTAGTACTTGGACATATGAACACTAATTCATCATCTAAGATTCGATTATTTAGATTATGTGTTTATATATTACATATATTATATACATATTATTAAGTCCAATATTTCAAGCATGAGGTAGAAGATTAGGATCTTCATTTAGGTACCTCTAAGTATCATGGAAATCATGTAGGAGGTAGGAAGAACAAGCTCCCATTTAGGTACCTCTAAGTGTTCACCACTACACTTGTTGTAAAAACATACAAGGAGGGTCATGAACTAAGATTATTACAAGTATGTAAACAACTAAACTATGAGAAATCATCAAGTGATGTGGGGATTTTATATTGGACAACCCAAGTTAGTCCATAATCACACCTTCATCAAGCTTGAAGCTTGAACATCACTTGTGGGTTAAAACCCTTGAATAAAACAGAAAATATGTGAGGTTTACACCTCTGATTTAACATTTCTCAGCCTTGTTTTTAAGCCCAACTAACCATTCATTTGATTATGAGCATTAGGACATAGGTTTGAGATGAGATTAACTCAAGATTACTAAGTTTAACAAAGTTTAGATAAAAACAGAAACGAACAGCCAATTTTGGAGCCTATTTGGGGACATTCCAGACCTTGGTTTTCCATGGAAAACCTGTGGAAATGTTCCTTAGGTCAATCCAAACAAGTAGGAAGAAGAATCGATTAAAACGGACAAGAAATGAAGAAGTTATGCACATTTTTGTGAAGCTTGATGAATCTGCCCGAATATGTGAATTATGCTATGATTTTGGATGATTTGAGAGTGATTAGAAGTGTTTGTAAAGTGTTTAGAGCTTGGAGGAGACATGGTATTTATAAGGAAGGTTTAGGTTAGGTTGTGGTTGTATAATTAATGTTAAAAACAAGTTTAAAATCAAAACAAACTCAAAATTCGCGCTAAAACACGCTGAAATGGGTCTGGTCGCGCTGATCAGCCATTTTAAACGAGTGGATATATTATTTTAGTGCTGGATTTGTTCACTAAAATGCTTGCAGCTTAGTTGGTCAGGCGCGTGTGTGTGAAGATGGGGGACCTGGGTTCGAGTCCTGGCAGCTCCTTTTTTATTGTTTTGGTTTCTTTAACAGTTTCAGTTATTGCAGAATCAGTCCCTGATGTTTAGTTTGTTGAATATGCACTAACGGCCCCTGTGGTTTAACTAACTAACCAAGTTATATAGTATTTAAAAAAAAAACTAACTTTTAAACTAACTAAGTTATATAATCTTTTAACTAATTAGTTTATTTAAGTAATTGCTAAAGTAATTTAACTTGTTTTACTAACTAGGTTATTTTCTAACTTCAAAATCTAACAACACTAACTAGATTGTTATAAAAATAAACTTTTAAATAGTAAAATTAATTTATTTAAATAAATTAAACCATGAATGAATAACCATTTTTATAACGACTGAAATTAAAGATAAAGATTTTCGACGATTATAACGAATACGAGAATACAACGTTTTCCAAGAAATAGGAATATGAACAACGGTTTTTAAATATAGAAAGTATGAAAACGCAGGGCGTTACACTGAGTCCCTATAAGCATTTTCATAAACCATTTGAGTCCAAATTTTAACCTTTTGAGTCCAATTTTTTGGACTCAAATCGTTATAAAATGAACAAAATTGGACTCAAAACGTTATAAAATAAATGGCTAGGGACTCGGGGCGTTAAACTTTTTGATTTTGGAATCAAGTGGTTAAAACCACTAAAACACAGGGACTCAAAAAGTAATTTACTCTAAAAAAACAAATTAATGAATGATCTTAAAAGAAAGCCAACAATGAAGTATAATTGTTTTTTAATCAAAATGTAAATTCCTAACCTTTGTTCTCTGTAATATTTGTCCAATTGGCTACGTCATTTTTAATCAAAATGTAAATTCCTAACCTGTACACATATGGCTTTTGCAAGAACAGAGATTTATAAAATGTTGTGTGCGCGTGATTTAAAAGAAATTCACTAAAACAAAAAAAAAATATGTTAATGAGATGCAAAATGACTTGCCTTCCCAGGCTTGGGAGACTAACGACATTTCATATCCACATGGCCACTACAAAAAAATGCCATTTAGTGGCATGCAAAAAGTGCCACAAAAATTAAAAAAGTGCCACTAAAGACCAATGTAGGAATTGACGGCACACAAAAAAATGTCCCTAGGAGCGGTAACGCTAAAGCCTTTTAGTGACACTTTGTTGTGTGCCACTACAAACTCTTGGACTTTTTGTGGCATATAATTTTTGCCACAAAAATCGCATAAAATTAAATGACGACTATATTATATTTATTTCAGTTAATAAAATTATAAACTATAAATTATCAACAAAATGTTGCTTATGAAGTTGTATCCCATGCATGGGGAGATTTTCAAAAAAAAGTTAGATTTTTTATTTTTAACCCAATACTTATCTTCTTTTGCAATTTAACCCTGCACTTTTTTATTTTCATCTTTGGCCCCTTATAAGTTTCATCTTTCCCAAATTATTTATTTTACTTTTCGTTCTAAATTTTATAAGTTAACACGCTGCAACATATGTGTGGTATATTTTTCCCATTTGGCAGGTTCGTTGCAACACGTTTATTTTTTCCCGTTCGACTTAGTTATTCTTTTCTACGTTTTATGTTTCGGTCTAATTTCTTTGCATTAACACACAACAATGGGCGGGCGTGGTTCAATGATTTTACGTCTGCTTTTCTTTTGGTATTATTTTTTTTCCTTTTTTATTTATTTTATTTTTACGAACTTTTCTCGATGTTGGGGTCGCCGGCAATGATACTACTTGGCATGGTTTTATGAACCTTTTTAACCTATTAAGATTTTTACCTATAATTTGTTTCGAGTTTACCTCTATACTTCCTTTACTTAAAAAAAACTATTTTTTACGTGCATATTTTTATTTACGTGTCGGTATAAATATGATTTGCTCTATGTTTCGATGTAAACTTTTCTGGAAAACGAGTCAGATACTTTTTCTGGAAAACGAGTCAGGTCAAATATAATAGTTTTTCATTCAAAAAAACAGTTTTTACGTGCATATTTTTATGTACTATAAATTTGAGTAAGTTGATTTTTTTATTTTTAACCCAATACTTATCTTCTTTTGCAACTTAACCCTAGCACTTTTTTTATTTTCATCTTTGGCCCCTTATAAGTTTCATCTTTCCCAAATTATTTATTTTACTTTTCGTTCTAAATTTTATAAGTTAACACGCTGCAACATATGTGTGGTATATTTTTCCCATTTGGCAGGTTCGTTGCAACACGTTTATTTTTTCCCGTTCGACTTAGTTATTCTTTTCTACGTTTTATGTTTCGGTCTAATTTCTTTGCATTAACACACAACAATGGGCGGGCGTGGTTCAATGATTTTACGTCTGCTTTTCTTTTGGTATTATTTTTTTTCCTTTTTTATTTATTTTATTTTTACGAACTTTTCTCGATGTTGGGGTCGCCGGCAATGATACTACTTGGCATGGTTTTATGAACCTTTTTAACCTATTAAGATTTTTACCTATAATTTGTTTCGAGTTTACCTCTATACTTCCTTTACTTAAAAAAAACTATTTTTTACGTGCATATTTTTATTTACGTGTCGGTATAAATATGATTTGCTCTATGTTTCGATGTAAACTTTTCTGGAAAACGAGTCAGATACTTTTTCTGGAAAACGAGTCAGGTCAAATATAATAGTTTTTCATTCAAAAAAACAGTTTTTACGTGCATATTTTTATGTACTATAAATTTGAGTAAGTTGATTTTTTTATTTTTAACCCAATACTTATCTTCTTTTGCAACTTAACCCTAGCACTTTTTTTATTTTCATCTTTGGCCCCTTATAAGTTTCATCTTTCCCAAATTATTTATTTTACTTTTCGTTCTAAATTTTATAAGTTAACACGCTGCAACATATGTGTGGTATATTTTTCCCATTTGGCAGGTTCGTTGCAACACGTTTATTTTTTCCCGTTCGACTTAGTTATTCTTTTCTACGTTTTATGTTTCGGTCTAATTTCTTTGCATTAACACACAACAATGGGCGGGCGTGGTTCAATGATTTTACGTCTGCTTTTCTTTTGGTATTATTTTTTTTCCTTTTTTATTTATTTTATTTTTACGAACTTTTCTCGATGTTGGGGTCGCCGGCAATGATACTACTTGGCATGGTTTTATGAACCTTTTTAACCTATTAAGATTTTTACCTATAATTTGTTTCGAGTTTACCTCTATACTTCCTTTACTTAAAAAAAACTATTTTTTACGTGCATATTTTTATTTACGTGTCGGTATAAATATGATTTGCTCTATGTTTCGATGTAAACTTTTCTGGAAAACGAGTCAGATACTTTTTCTGGAAAACGAGTCAGGTCAAATATAATAGTTTTTCATTCAAAAAAACAGTTTTTACGTGCATATTTTTATGTACTATAAATTTGAGTAAGTTGATTTTTTTATTTTTAACCCAATACTTATCTTCTTTTGCAACTTAACCCTAGCACTTTTTTTATTTTCATCTTTGGCCCCTTATAAGTTTCATCTTTCCCAAATTATTTATTTTACTTTTCGTTCTAAATTTTATAAGTTAACACGCTGCAACATATGTGTGGTATATTTTTCCCATTTGGCAGGTTCGTTGCAACACGTTTATTTTTTCCCGTTCGACTTAGTTATTCTTTTCTACGTTTTATGTTTCGGTCTAATTTCTTTGCATTAACACACAACAATGGGCGGGCGTGGTTCAATGATTTTACGTCTGCTTTTCTTTTGGTATTATTTTTTTTCCTTTTTTATTTATTTTATTTTTACGAACTTTTCTCGATGTTGGGGTCGCCGGCAATGATACTACTTGGCATGGTTTTATGAACCTTTTTAACCTATTAAGATTTTTACCTATAATTTGTTTCGAGTTTACCTCTATACTTCCTTTACTTAAAAAAAACTATTTTTTACGTGCATATTTTTATTTACGTGTCGGTATAAATATGATTTGCTCTATGTTTCGATGTAAACTTTTCTGGAAAACGAGTCAGATACTTTTCTGGAAAACGAGTCAGGTCAAATATAATAGTTTTTCATTCAAAAAACAGTTTTTACGTGCATATTTTTATGTACTATAAATTTGAGTTGGTCTACATTTCGATTTGGGAGATGAGTCAGGAAAAATATAATATGTATTCGTGCGTATTTTATGTATGTTTCGTAAATTCTGTTTCGAACGGGTGGAGTCAAAATAAAGTTTCTTTTCAACGTATGAGTCGGGTCACATATAAATTCGATTTACTTTACGTTTTGATCCAATCGCAATGCTTATATAGGTTACTTCGGGTTCAATTCGATATGTCAAAACGTGCGTTTCCGTACGGTTAACGCATCAAACGGCGTTCGGACTAATTCATTCGATGTTTGCGATGTTATTATTAATTTACAATAAAAATAAATACAAAGTTGCAACATGTACAAAAAAATCGTAATACAGTCACTTCAATTAAAAGTTCAATCATGTCACACCCCAACCGATGGCGGAATCATCGGGGCGCGGCACTAGGCGAATCAGATTGCTTAAGAGAATCCATAACAACTAAAAGCGACAATATTTATTACATTTGTTATCCCATACTAACAACCAATACAATCACATAAGTTATCACAGATTTCTTGTCCTCTCGAACAATACACATCCGACAACCTAGATTTTAGATGAGTTTCTAGACTTCCTAGCTTGATTTGATGTAGACTGTGACTAGACCTGCAACATACGTTAAAACAACGTCAATACAAAAGTATTGGCGAGTATACAAGTTTTGAAAGGATAGCATAAATGAATAAAAAGTGCTGCGAATTACCAAATACATAAACGAGATACCTCAACATATTTGCATATAAGACAGATACTACCAGCTAAGTCACTCGAGTTGCGATTGCGATTGCTATTCATCCTAACTAGACCCCGTCGGGTACTATAGCACTATACGAGTTAAGGCGGGACCTCGCGAGTAAAAGTCCTAACACATATGTAATTAGCATCACGTTTAATTATGCATAACAGTTATTCGCAAGTGATAAACAGTTTAATTGTATAATTCGTTTTGATAAGTTCGATTTGATAGGAACGTATGTTACACCTAAAATGCGATAAAAAAGGGGTTCGAGTATACTCACAGTTCGCGTTCACCAAGTAAACACAATCTTGGATTGAAGGGAGCGCGTAAGAGATTAGCCTGAACAGTTAACGATAGCATAAGCGATGAACGATGCGTAAACGGTGAAAGTGACTAAGTGTCGAATGGTAATCCGATCAGATGGCTATCCGATCGGTTGGCCATTCGATCGGATGTCAATCCGTTCGGATGGTCATCCGATCAGATGGCCATTCGATTGGATTGACATTCGTTTGGGATGGATGTGTTTGTGTAAGATGGTTTTGAAGTTTTCGTTGTAGCATTTTGAAAATAGAGAAGTATCTCTACCCTTCAGGTTGATCGATCGAACGATCGTTCGATCGGATAACAATCCGATTAGCGAGACATTTCTAGTGAGAACAAGTTCATAGCAGGATGGTCACTCGATCGGATTAGCAATCCGTTAGAAACTGATGTTCTTTGAAACTCATGAAAATGTGTAAGTGTCGAAGTTCCAAATGTCAAGTGATCGGATGGTCGTTCGATCAGATGGCAATCCGATCGGATGCCAATCCGTTCGACGTTCAGAGCCTTGCAAGTTTGAAGAAAAAGTTTAAGTGTGGAATCAAGTGCAATCCAAACGGATAGCAATTCGATCGGATGGCTATCCGATCGGATGACAATCCGTCCCAACGAATCTGATCGTCTTGAACTTGATTATTTTCGAAAGTTTGTGGTTTGATCGAGACGGTGTGACAACGTATTAAACAATGGAACTCCACCAAGGCTAAGTCATCAGATCGGATGGGAATCCCCCCGTTTGATCAGTTAACTGTCCTTGACGGTTGTTCGTGTTCAACCCGTTAACCGGTCATCTCGTCGATAGAAATCAGTTCTCAAATTGACACTTCACTATAGAATGAGTAGAAGGTCTGAACGAGCTCCGATTCTATCGGCTTTGAGTAAAAAGTTAAGAAAGCTTGAGAGAAACTTGAAATACTTAGATTCGGCTTAGATCTAGGTGCGATTAGTGTTTTCATACCGTGGAATCCATTAGATCTGAACTGTTCTTGATGAGGTGAGGTCACACTTCATTGTTCCTAAGAACTCCATGATGACATCACCTTAGAACGCCCCAAATCAGAGGATTTTATGGTGAAAAGGTGAGAATTGTTGTTGGAAAAGATGAAGGAGTGCGTGTAGATCATAGAAGTACAAGATTTGAGGTAGAAACTTACAAGAATCGCGAGAAATCGAGAGAAAAATAGCCCCAAAGCGTGCTGGTCGAGAGAGAGCTGTCACATCACTTGAACAGTGATGTGACAAGTGCTATTTATAGGTGAAGAGGAGAGGAGGTGATAGAGTGCCATGGATCGGATGGCAATCCGATCGGATGGCCATTCGATCGAATGGTCATTCGATCGGTGGTCTCCGGCGAATTGCGTTTCGATATTTCGTTTTGTTCGTTAAGCGTTGCGATAGTTTGGTTACACATTTCCGTACCCACATTCTCATATTTATTATAATTAGTCACAAAGGGTCGTATAAATATCCACATTTCAAAGTCTGCGTTACGATAATCGAGCTGCGTGTTTCGAATATGCGTTGCGTTGCGTTGCGACACATCACGGCTATCGAGGAGGGTAGAATAGGTCCTCACTCAACGTAATCGTGAGTGTTAGTACGTGCGATGTGATGTGTTATAGCGATAAAGTATGCGTAATATGCGAAAATACTGCGAAGTAGCGATGTATTCGATATGGCTACATTATGATTCGAATCTCTGGTGCTAGGCGTAACGAGTATAACGAGTGGTAACAACGCACGAACGCGCGGGTTGTTACAAATCATCTTCCAAACATTTCAAATGTTTTAAACAAATGTCTAATAAGTATCAACTTAAGTCTCAATATCAAACATACAAAAGAAATAACTAATAAATGTTTGAATAAAACTCAAAACTTTATTGCACTCATGAACCTCTTTCATAATCTTCAAAGTTGTTCCAAGCAATTACTACTCCCACATCAACCAATTCATTGTATATAACCTAAAATTTCACAATTGATATTTAATAGATAAGATCTCATAATTATTGTTATCAAAGTTGTAAGAGCAATTAATGATAGAAAAAAAAATCACTTTTTTTCACTTCATATAAGCTCCTCATCAAAATTAGGTGGTTTCTCAATGCCTCTAGTTAGCTGAATTGACATCACCTAATAAAAATAGAGTTCACGATGAGAATGTTTACCCTTCAATATTTATGTATGTTGATCTGAATATCCATGCTAAGATAATCGACCACCTGCACCCATGGATGACTATCTTGTTGGATTTTCTAACAACGGCATATTAAAATTAGAAGCGTCAATGGGTGGTGCAGCAGTCGGTCACTAGTGTGGGAGATGAGTGTTGCCAATTGGATTCCCTTGACCAGTAGTGAACCCATGACTACCAAACTTAAAACCGCCACCAACAGGTCCATGTATTCCATGATTGATATAGCGTAAGGTTAAGGATCCAAAGTTGCCATTGGCTATAATTCCATTTCCACAGCCAAAAGAGTTGTTAATCATTATATATTTGTCTCAAGTAAATGATAAATCATTAGATAAGCTTTCAATATTGCTAACTCCATTCTACCATACAAAAACAAAAGGGTAGCAATCCTATATTAAATGAAAATAAAACATAGAGTTATTAGGGACCCGATTAGTAAGTAAAACACGTATGAAATCCTAGTTGTAAAAAATATATGATATTTAGTAGTTTATGCTAACCCTAAAATGAACTTGATATACGCCGGTATGTGTTGCATTTGGAAGCAAGAAACACAGCACACGATTACACAAAGCATTTTAAATAAATACTAAGCAACATTGTTCAATAGCAATTAAAAACGTCTCAAAATCAAATAACCAGGATTATAAATATTAAAATTGATATTATAAGTAAAAAAAAATCAATGCATATATCAATAACTCGCATATACCACAACTCACCTGAAAAACAGTGAATTACTGACAACAAAAGTTCCCTCTTTTTAAACCAAAAAAACTCGTCTTGAGTCTTTAACCTGGTTTAAGTAAAATACCCGAAAATTGCAGTATTCTGTCCGCTGTCAAAGTAGCTATAACATGTTGCAGTTACCTGTTAAAAACATATAAAATATATCTACACAATGAGGATGCTATTCAAGATACAAATTTAATAATAAAATAATGTCCACTACATAGATAAAATGTTAAAACACAAAAGTAATTATCATTCAACATGCTAGCATAACACATGCATTCACATCCAAAGAACTAAATTGTGAGTGTGGGGTTTTTAAAATATAAAGAGTATGAAAAATGGTTGTGAGTGTAGGAGAGAAAAAATGTTACTGTTCATCTGTATATTTGAGGGGACACTATTCACCCACTATAATTTTTTAATATATATTGAAAGTGGTTGTGAGTGAAGTAGAGAGAAAAATGTAATGATAAAGGTGTAAAAATATTATTTAATTGAAAAGGAGAGAGAAAAAATATTTGTTTTTAGTAGAAATATATTGATATAGGAGTTGTTTTTTAGTGGAATGTATGTATAATTTTAGGGGGCTGGATGTGAATGCTCTAAACAAAGCAAATAAAAAAACCCAACAAGTTAAACTTGAACCAACAATAATGGGAGGCAGTGGCGGACCCAGGATTTTTTTCCTGGGGGTGCGGAAATTTTTTAAAGATTTTAGACCCCTAGCTATAAAAAAAATCGGTTCATAGCGGGTCGGATCGGGTCGGGTCATGTAAAACAAGTAAAAACAAACAAACAAAGTTTAATGGCGTGTCGAATCAGATCGGGTCGGGTCCATTTCAATTCTCAAACAATCAAACCCTAGTTCCTAACTTCCTATCACATTAACAAACAAAAAAACATCAAAGTTCAAACCATCCATACTTTTATTTTTCTTAATCATTCAATAAAAGAATAAAAAAACTTATCTATAACATACCTTGTTCTTTAACTAGAATAATCCGGCGAAAAAAAGTTGTTCAACCCCCTTCCTCTTGAGAAATCGCGCAATAACTTCCCTACTCATTGTTCATTCTTAATCCTATCACATACAAAATAAACCAATGATCTTCAAGTGTTCAACCATAGCCCATGTTCCATAATTTTCAATTTAAAATTTTGAATTTCAAGCCCTAGTAATTATTATTTGCCAACCAACAATTATATAATCAACAAACGTGTTTGCCAAGTGAGGCAGAGGGAGGGCGGGAGTCGCTGGCAAGTGGCAGCGATTTTGGTTTTTTTTTAATTACGTGGACGTGTTTGTTTAACAAAACTAGTAGTTGGGTTGGGCTTGAATGGGTATTAAGTTATTGGGCTTGATGGATTGAATTTAAGTTTTGTTAAAGGGGTTAGTAGGCTAACTTGTTTACATAATTTGATCGGGTTTCAATCCGTGTTCACAATTTTTTTACATAAATTCCTAACATTTTTTTCTAAGGGGTGCGGTCGGAATTTTTCAAAGGGTGCGGACGAAAATTTCCAAGGGGTGCGGTCTGGATTTTTCACGAAAAATACCACTAATTTTTTTTTTCAAGGGGTGCGGCCGCCCACCCACCCCATAACTTGGGTCCGCCCCTATGGGAGGCTTGTGCACGTGGATCTTTATATAAACATGCATATAAATCTCAATAAACAAGAAATAATCAAGAGTCAAGCGCTTAACTATTACTGCTTTAACAATTAAATAAATTAGCCAAATAAGAGGACAAAACAACAAACTCTTAGGGGCTGTTTGGCAACATCTGAATCAATAAGTGCTGAATGAATAAGAGGTCTGAATGGGTAAGAGGCTCTGAACCAGTAAGTGCTGAACTAGTAAAGTGCTGTTTGGTTACACATCTGAATGACTGTGTATAATGACATTTTTACCCCTTTTAATTAAAAAAACCATTTTACTATTTAATACACACATATGATCTAATTATCACAAAATTGACAAACACAGCATCATTCTGCAACAATTCTCACTAATCGCATGCTAATAAACACAGACAGGTCAGTTACAAACAATCCTGAACTACAATCGCAACATGCAGTGAAATAGTGAATAGAACCATAAACTAACCGATTTAGAAGCTTTATCAGAAACAGAGCACGTGATGTTCGTCCATCGGATTGTCACCGGATGAACTTTATCGGAAACTGAAGCTTCAGAATCCGAAATTTCTCCGTCGTTTTCTTCCTCTTCGGTTTCGGTTTCCGGTAAGTACGCAGGGCCGGGGCCGGAGAAAAAGCGGAGGAGTAACGCCGCCGCGACGGCGGCGAGAATCTGACCTACACCACCACCTTTGCCGGAGATTCTCACCATTTTTGCGTGAATTTTTTTGCCGCAACTAAAGGCGGCAGGAGGCGGGAAGTGGTGAGGAGAGGGAGGAGGAGGGCGGCGGGAGGCGTTCGATGGTGAGGAGAGGGGTGGAGGCGGAGGTCTGATGAGAGGTGAAAGGTGTTCGGTGGTGAGGAGAGGGGTAGGGTTTCTTGGCTGATAGAGGTGAAAGGGGGCAATGGTCTTTTTTTTCATTCAGCAAGTGATGAAAGCTGAATGATTCAGCACTGAATCATTAAGAGCTTTGCCATTAAGAGGCACAACCAAACACATACACCTCTGTCCGAATAAGAGGTTCACCTCTTAATGAATCATTAAGAGAGTTGCCAAACAGCCCCTTAATCTTTTTGCTACCTAGTTTTCTAATTACATCAAGAAACCTTGTTCATCCTGTATCAATATAATGATTGTAACATATTGATTGTAATATATGCATTTAAAATTAATATTTATACCTGAGTAGTGACCATCTTCTTTAAGACCACCTGTAGTGGTAACGTGAAAGGGCGTGGAGGAAAAAAAACGCCCCCTAAAGCCCACCACACCGCCCTCTGGGGCCTTTTTTTTGTCTTTTTAATGGCGTTTTCTTTTTCACACCTGAGATGAAGTTGAATGGCCAATCAGATCCTCCCACATCTATTTTGAACCCTTTCTAACAGGGCCGGCTCTTGGGCCAGCGAAACCGTGCCGTCGCTCGAGGCCCAAATTTTCAAAGGGCCCGAAAGGTTTTTATAAGCTTATATATATATATATATATGTGTGTGTGTGTGTGTGTAGGACAAAGATCCGTTAGGAACCACCCTTTATTGCGAGAACCGCGAGAACCAATGTGAACACAACAAAAAATGCCTAAAAACAGCTAAAAAACACACAAATTTTTTTTATAAAAAAAATCGCGACTTTTAGTAGTCAAAATTTTTTTTTTGCTACTAAAAGTAGCGATTTTAACATAAAAAATATTAAAAAAAATTAGATTTTTTTTTAAAGATTTTTTTAGGTTTTTTTGGGGGTTTAGTTTTAGCATTTTAGCTTGGGGTGTGGGGGGGGGGGGGGGGTTAGGTTTTTTTTTAGATTTTTTGGGAGTTTTAGTTTTTAGCATTTAGCTTGGGGGGTTAGGTTCTGGGGGGAGGTAGTTTTTTTAGGGTTTTTTAGCTATTTTAGGTTGTGTTCACATTGGTTCTCTTGATTCTCGCAATAAAGGTGGTTCTCGCATGAACCTTACCCTATGTATGTATGTATGTATGTATGTATGTATGTATGTATGTATGTATGTATGTATATATATTAAATTATATATTTAGTATATGCATTCATTTATTATCTTAAAAAGTGTTGGTGGTGGGATGGAAAAAATCATCGCTAAGATATGTAGAGAACCCAAGTTCAAGTCTTGCCTCCACCACTAAGGTTTTATTTTTTTTAATTCATTTCCCCTTAACCACAATTTTGGGCCCAATTTTTTTGTCGCCCAAGTCCTAAATTTTTTTTTAGAGTTCTCGGGGACGGCTCTGCTTTCTAAGTTAATTAAAAAAAGAAATTAAAAATCAGATTTCCCCACGCCTTCACAAATCTCCACTACATCCCCTTTTCACTTCACATTCCATAATGCCCCCCATATGTCACATGTCAATCCGTGCCCAAAAGTGGAATATTTATTTCACTAACCACTACAAATGGTCTAATATCTTTTGAGGTTATTCTTCTCAACCCATGAATGCCCCAGCCCATAAATCCTGCCTTTTTTTAACATAAATGCTTAAACTGGTAACATCTTGTTTCAAGTTTACAAATTTAATATTTAAACATAAATGCTTAAACTGGTAACATCTTGTTTCAAGTTTACAAATTTAATATATACATGTAAACAGATTTATACGTGCCTCGGTCATCATCATCTTTTTGATCTTTTTGGCCTTATCTCAACACATGAATGCCTGTCAAGTCATTCAATCTTTTTGATCTTTTGTCCTTGTCTCAACACATCAATAAGTAAGGACACATTTACCCCTCATTAATATCCAATCTCTCATTTAAATTAAATGCATATAACCAAAATTTGTAGCTGAAATTATGTCAAAGTGAAAACATAAGAAGCAAGAGGGTAGGTTCGACCCGTTACCTCGAAGTAGTACTAAAAAGTGCTATGTGAGCAAAAGCATTAGGATATACTTCATCCATGAGCATCATGAGATACAACAGTAAAGTCCTATTTAACACCACCAACCCTTCGGTAAATCACGAACTTGAGAGCGGGTTGAAATCGACATAGTCACTTTAAAAATATAACAAAGTAAAATCATATGATACAAAATCTTTGATAACATAACCTTAGTAAACCCTAAAAATAAACTTCAATCAAGAAAACCTTGATCTTCTTACAAACCTAAAAACAAGTGCTAAACCAGAAAACTATCGTATGAGATTAAATGGGTGTGTCGATGTGCTACAATCATTCAAATTGTGTTTATAACTTGTTAGGGCTTTCTTCAACATCCAAATTTACGAAATTTAACATGGCAAAAAATAACACAAAAAGGGTAACTACCATACTTACCAAATAGAAACGGAGATTCGAAGTACAGGTTCATCGGCCACCGCCTAGCACCAGGAGACTTTTAGAGATCTGTTTAACCGAATTTAGATAGATGAGTGGTGGTAACATAGATTAAGAGACGATTGGTGGTCACGGTGGTGCGGTGATGGTGCTCAACCATTGCCAGTCGATTGATGTTGGGGATAGATTTTTATTACTTATGGATCATATATCCTTAGATCGGCCTGGGTCACAGATCCTTAGCAAATGGTGCAGAAGTACTGAGGATCACGGATCCTTACTGTTATCCTATCTAAATAACAATTGTTTCCTGTATCATTGACCTTATTTTGCAGGTATGTTGCAAAGTGGACTTGTTCTAGCCGGGAATAACGGGGAATATGCTTTCATTTCGGGCACGTGCATGGGCTAATGACCGTTATGGTGAACGTGGATGTTTAACAAGAATTTCGGATAGTTATTTATTTGAGATTAGCTAGATATTTTATGGGGTATTGAGCTTGATAGTTAACAGTTTTACACAACACATTCACTCGCATACATTCTCTCTCGAACACAGCTCTCAAACACACTAGAATTTTCTTTGTAACAAGCTCAATATCATCCAAAGTTGTAACCTTGATTGTTCAATATAGTTGGTGATCGCTAGTTTCCATCACCCGAGGTTTTTTATGCCGGAGATCATTCATTGATCACGGGCTTTTTCCTCGTATAAATCCATGTGTTCATTGTCATTTCCGTTTGATACTTGTTCATACGTTTGTTCAACACATTAAGCACCCTACCTCACATTCAAAGTTTGGTTACATTATCCTTAATCATATTTTTGACCAAAATAATTTGGCACCCACCGTGGGGCAATTGGTGCTTCAGTTCTAAAAATTTCGTTCATTTCATTCATTTCTATTCATTACCTTCAACCACATGTCTTCCCAGGGAAAAGTTACATCAAGTGCCATACCGGCGGTTACCTCATCTCAGAGCATTGCACCGTTACCTCCTCTTCCCCCTGCATTCCAAAAGAATGTTGAGAATGCTCCGAAGAAGGATAAAAAAGTCGAGTTTTTTTCGGGTTCAAATAATGATAATATGAGTTAATATAGTTGAGTTTGTGCCTAGCTTGGGATGTGTGAGTAGGCCCCGATTCGGTTCTAGGTTTCTTTGATCTTAATACACCTTAATTGTCGGTTTACTAGTGGGTTCTCACCTAGGAAAAGTGGGGAAATTGAAACCGTCAATAATAGTATAAGGGTTGCCGTTATAAGCCAAAATTTTTAGAATTTTTTTCAAAGAAAAAAAAAAGAATAAAAGAGCTATACCGGGAAAAAATGACAAGGCCTATGTAATCTTTGTTGGGGATGGTGACTCTGACACAGATTGCCTCTGGGATTGTTAAAGATAAAATGCAAAAATACCGATGCCTATGTTGTCGCTCTCGGGGATGGTGACTCTGGTTGAGACAACCTCTGGGATAAGGTATGCATAGTCAAAAGCTCAAAAAAATGGAAATTTGATGTTAAATTCTCTTGATTTTGGTATAAAACGGTTAGGAAATGGGTCAAATGATTCGTTCCTTTTGTCCTATAAGCTTGAGGTGGGATTAGGTGGATCTGCGATTCTTAGTGTGAGACCCTAGGTAGATTGACCGCACTTGAACCTAAATTGCATGATAAGGGCTTGGAACCGGCCTTGGGTTTAAAAGGACACATATACTTGCAATCGCAGTTAACACAAGTTTCGATTTAAATAAATAATTTAGCTTTTGGGCTTGAATATTTATCCGTCTATGATTTCGTTTGCATAAATCTATTTCCAAGACGAAAAAAGAGCAAATGTGGGGATATTTGATGTATTGTAAAATGCATCTATTATTCTTGTTCAGTTTACGCGTTTTTAGTTAGATTTAGTTTCGTTTTGCTTAGATTGTATATACTTTTGAATCATTCGTGTTTGGCAGACCATGGCAGAGAAAGCTGTAACGTCCTAACACGTTTTAACCAAATATAACGCAGCGGAAAACACATACTAAAAATTTCTTTAAAAGTTATTCTTTCTTTCACTTAAATACATTAATCCCTTTTCGTAAATTAATTCAAAACTAACATACGTATATCGAATTAAGAGACCACATACACACCCACGTACAATCCATGTCTTGACTCGATCTTCAACCACGTACACGGCTTGAGCAAGCATTCATAAACCTGTACAACCTGCAGTCACCATAACCAATTACTTCATTAGCAACCGGTGACATAATATATATATACTTTAAAACGTGCATAATCAAGCATCAACATCTCTTATTCCCGTTCATATAAGTCCATTCGTCCATCCATTCGGACATTCTCGTCTGACTTCCATACTTAGCCTTCATACTCCATTATTAGTATACCTGCACTTCCATTTCATTCTTAACAGAAAACAATTAGCATCATTACACTTTCCTATCCACTTTCGACTCCTTTTTCCATAAACTCACCTGTTTACTTCCATTGTTTAATACTTTCTCACATGTATAACAATAATCATCATACTACTACATATTTTACATCTAAAGTGTAAGTCCGGGATTTACTTACCTTGTGCGTCCGTAATTGCGTTCGCTTACTTGAGTCTCCTTAGTCCGTTAGCCTTCCACGCTCTCAACCATCTTAACATGATTCCTATACATTCATGTCATTACATTCACATTCTTATTAGCATATATGCTTATACATATGAACAACCATATCAAATTCACATCTCATATATGACCTTCGTTAATCCATTCAAACAAGCATAAAACATACTCAACATTATCCCTACACAATCTTCACATGAACTATATATGGTTACCCATCACTAGCATACAATTTCACTTATTATTGTCTTTTAGACATTTCATCAAACACTTGGTGTGCGTACTACTTTCTAAGCATGATGTACAAGTATTTCATGATTTTCTTCCTAATTATCACTTCCATTCATCAATACAAGTAACCATCATACAAAGTCTATACCATACTCAATCCATGTACAAGTACACATCACATACTACACATATTCATAATCAAGTTCATACCATTTCATAGATTAAACACAAACCCACTTAGCTAAGTGTAGTAATTCATCCTCACACCCAAATTATAGTAATTTACTAAGAATCTTCACATAGGGTTTGTTCCTAAATGAGCATACATCACTAATTTAGCCATAGCTTCTCTAATCCATACATAATCCACGATTATGATGATTATTCAAACTTTACAACTTCACGAATCATCAAAATTTCATATACCTTATGATCCCCTAGCCTGGGTGATCATTAATTCACGTTCGGTTATGAATTTAGACTTCATTTGGCCCTTCAATTTGATGATATTGTTGAACTAGGGTTTTGGCTCCATGGGAGCCTCTTCTTGAACGATCCAGAACACACACACGAGGTGTGTGTGTGTGTGTGTGTGTGTTTTCATTTAATAAAACAACTTTCAAGTTGTCCCACTTTGGTCCCTCATGTTTCGTTTTAATTAAATAAGGCCACAACCCTTCGTTTAATACCAACGATACTAATATTCAACTAGGTTAGTCATTCCTAGTTAATATTCATTTACGGGTTCATTTTTACCCCTAACGGTATTTTTACCCGTTCCTTTATATTAACCGGGTTTAAATTACCAAACCCATTTTTGGGGTGTTACAAAAGCTGAAAAGTGATGAAATATGGGCTAAAAGTTGATACAACGAAGTGTCGGATCGAAAACGGAAGCTAGGGAGTTAAAACGACGAAAAAAACCAGTTCTGGAAGGTTGTTGCTACCTGCGACGGGTGTAACTGATATGTGTCGCGAGCCGCCAAAGATATAAAGTGAAATTTTAATTATTAGATGCGCCGCCACCCGTGACGGGTAAAGAGATGTGTGTCGCGGGCCGCCACAGGCTGTTGATGGTAGAAAGTTAAGTGGAGAACAAGGATTTTAGGGTTTTATTACTATATAAACATCTTAATAATTCGAATTCGAGAGGCATAATCTATTGGACGAATTTGTGCACATCGGAACTCTGTTTTAGCTGGTTTTGAAGGCAAGGAAGCATTCGGAATCACTTGGTGGACGTTTGAAGCTTAGATATTGAAGAATTCGGGTTTTATCATCTCATTTTCCTTGTTTTTTTTTTTTTTCATTTCTTGCTTATACTAAGATGAATTCTCAGATGTTAATCATTGTTTATGCGTTTTTGAACATGTTTCTTGGCTAAACTCATAAAACTGCCTAGGATAAAGATGAACTCTTGTTAAAGATTGATTTTTTATTGGATATTAATGTTGATTTGGGTATTCTAGTAAAGTAAAAGACTTTGGTCATGTCTGTGTCAGTCCTAGTCTAGATAGAGTCATTAGCGTAGTTTAATCGAGTCTCGTGGGTTCGATATCCGGACTTACTTAGCTTTACTAGAGTCGATCGGTTCACTTGCCGGTTAGTAGTTTAGTCGAGTCTTAGATAGTCTAGAGTATTACTTTGAGTCTAGATTTAGGCTAATTTTAGTTATTTTAGTTAAACTACTTTTAGCACACCACCTCGTTTAGTGTAAAGATCCTACGAGGACTTTATTCAAGCTTATTAAGGCTTCGCTTGAGGAAGATAGCATCAAATCGGGGGAAGTAAGAACGACTTGAATCCCTTATAAATAAACTACTATTAAAACTCTAAATCAGTCTTGCGGGACTGTATTCCTGCTGACTCAGACCAATATGGCCGAGGGTAGCGTTGCCTCTAAAAGAGGGACATGCCACATGTTGCATTAATAACTTACTTAATTATCTTCCAATATTACGGCCTTGCGGACTTTATCCCTGCTGACTCAGACCAATATGGCCGAGGGTGGCATTGCCTCCAAAAGAGGGACATGCCACTATAACTAAGATAATCTCTTAAAAACCCAAAGTGCGAAAATCATCAAAGGATACGCAAAAGATGAGTCGGAACTAAGTGATTCTATTTTGTCTATTGTTTCTTTTTAATATTTTAATTTCTTTTTAATTTTTATGTACTAAACTTCTTTTATCAAAATTTGGTTAGATTAAACGTTGACGATATTCTGGTACTAAAAGCTCTTGTGTCCTTGGACGACCTCGGTATCTTACCATCACTATAATACAACAAGGATGGGTGCACTTGCCCTAACGTGTTGTAGAGAGTGATAGTGTTATATCGTGTTTTGCAAATTTAAATCTTGATAAACAAGTAAAAGTGCTAAAAATATATCAAAAATTATACTCACCCTCCATCACGTCAATATATTAGATGGTAATTGTTGATGACCCGTATTATCCGCATTAACTAATGAAGGTTTCCACCTTGGATGTATTTAAGGAGATGACTAGAGAGGGTTTTAGGTTAGACATTCACAATAACATCACACAACAATCTCGACCTCCTCTCTCTCCATAATCAATAGTTTTTCACCCTTACGAACTCGGAACTACCATCAATCATATACAACCTAAACGGGAACCATATCAAGCTGACTGACATGTCAACTAGAATGGATGCTTCCATTCTGGATTCTCTGTGTTTCCCGCCGCATCGCACGCTATTATGGGTTATTAACCAAAACCGGTTATTGGTAAGCAATAACTAAATTGTTAACCCAAACCAAAAACAGACAAAACCAAACTGAAATAAACCAATAAACTGAATTAACTGAAA
The DNA here is from genome assembly GCA_030545235.1 of Helianthus tuberosus. NCBI lineage: Eukaryota > Viridiplantae > Streptophyta > Magnoliopsida > Asterales > Asteraceae > Helianthus > Helianthus tuberosus. Next base: position 185,567,601 of record CM060358.1, on the reverse strand, counting down.
ACTGAAAACCGAATTAACCAAAAACCGGTTATTATTATTTTTTTTTTTTGTATATCTATCACAATAATACTACAATAAATATTATATGAATAAAAAAAACTACCAAAAAACAAGTATCACAATGCAAGGTGTCGCTTGCGCCTGCTGGTTAATCAAAACGAATAAAAGTAGTATTGAGGTAAACTCACCCCAAATAAGAATTTGCGGGAGTAAGAAAAAGGCTGGCCCAAAAGCCAGAGACATAAACGGGCCGACTATTCGTTTTACCTTTTCTCTTTTCTTCTTCTTGTTGTTGATATTTGTTGAAAACCCTGAGGCAGCCTCTTTGTTTGAATCGTCGTTTTATTATATAAGCACCATGGAAGCTCTTTCAAGCTCTTTGTTCGTCCCAACGTTTCAAGAGCCGATTCAGTCTCTCAAACTCAAAATATGCTTCCCCAAAACTAGTACGCTTCTGAGATTTGGATCTCGAGTGGCTATTGCTGCAAAAGCTTCAGGCGACGATGAACACCTACTTCCAGTTGTTGATGATACAAACACCTTACCTTCATCTCTGCTAAAAAGCACATCATCATCATCAGATAGCAGCAGTGCAGGTGCAGCAGGTGCAGGTGGAGGTGGAGGTGGGAGTGGGACTAGGGCTGGGCTGTTCAGAACCCCAATCTCTGGTGGTGTGCAGAGTGCTACCTCTGTCCATGACTTACCTAGACCAGCCTTGGCAGTTCGCAATCTCATGGAACAGGTAATCCAATTTTGTTCAGATTCGGTACTGTACCAATCCCATCGCTAGCGAATTTCTTATAATTTCGTTTCCTTTTTTTTCTAATTCAAAGGCCAGGTTTGCTCACCTGTGTACTGTAATGTCTCGGATGCACCATCGCCGTCAGGGCTACCCCTTTGGTTCCCTCGTAGACTTCGCACCAGATGCCATGGGCCGTAAGCAAGCAAGCAGCTCACACACTTGTCTTTTTCATTTTTAATTTAATTAAATTAATATTTATTCACATTTCTGCTTGCTTGCAGATCCTATATTTTCCTTCTCTCCATTGGCTATCCACACAAGGAACTTGTTAGCTGATCCAAGGTGTACGCTCGTCGTACAGATACCTGGATGGAGTGGCTTATCGAATGCAAGGGTTACGATTTTCGGTGATGTTATCCCTCTCCCCGAAGATCAGCAGGTTATATACACGCACACATTATAATTGGTAGGGCTGGCAAATCGTGTCTTATCGGGTTTAACAGGTCTCTAACGACGCGTGTAACACAAGTATTAAACATGAATACAACTCGTTTAACTACTTTATTTCTCATGTTTATAACACAGTTTTACGTTTTATGTATCAAGAAGAAGAAATGATGGATCCTAACATCATAATTATATTTTATTTTTAAAAAGTAAAGAATCACATTGTGTACTTTTTCAGTAAACAGGTCTAATCGTGTCTTCTACAGATATCTATTGCCAGCCCTAATAATTGGTTGTCTTTCCCTAACAAAATTTTAATTCGCATTTTCTGTCTGTCTTTCTAGGAATGGGCTCATAAGCAGTACATAGCAAAACATCAGCAGGGGCCTTCCCAGCAGTGGGGCAACTTTTACTACTTCCGAATGCAGAATATAAGGTTGTGTAGCATGCTTGCATGCATATACTTGCTTGTTCCCTTTTTGTGTTGAGGAGTACAATATTTTACAAGTGTCTTTGAACTAGCAGTGATATATATTTCATTGGAGGATTCGGGACGGTTGCTTGGGTTAATGTTAAAGAATATGAGGCTCTTCGGCCAGACAAGATTGCTGTTGATGGAGGTGAGCATAACCTCAAGGTGAGTGTCAATAAACGTGTTTGTTTTGTTTTGTATGATTACAAGAAAGAGAATGTTCAAACATATGGCAATCGCAGGAGCTAAACGCAATATTCTCAAAGCCACTAAAGGAGCTGTTATCCATGGAAACAGAGGTGGATGATGCAGCACTGATATCAATAGATAGCAAGGGAACGGATATACGTGTCCGTCAAGGTGCACAGGTACTACTAATGAGTAACCGATTGCTTCTTTTTTTCTTCCTGTTAGTCAATGTTGCAGAAATCGGCCTAGGTGGCCGATTAATCGGCGCCTAGGCGCTAGTCGGTGGGTTACTGCCTAAATTTAAGCTAGTTGGTAAAAAAAAATCGGTTATGGTCAAAATCGGTCAAAGTCGGTAAAAGTCGGACAAAATTGGTCAAAATCGGACTAAACGGGCCCATGTTTTTTGACCCCAAAAACCCAATTTTTGAAACCTGGCCCATGGTTTAAAGCCCAAATTTTAGTTATAAACCTATTTTAACATTTAAGTTTAGGTATTTTAACATTTAACCCCCTCCATCTTTCACTAGTTTACATATGGTTCCTAAAGTTTTAAATTTATTAATAAAAAGTATAAGTTATCTCCTAAACTTGTAAATTTATTAATAAAAAGAATAAAGTTATCTATATATATAAAAAAAATTGTAAAATTATACTTAAAAAGTCCAATCCGATTAATCCCTAGGCGGTACCTCACCGCCCGACTAGCGCCTAGCGTTTTCTACAACATTGCTGTTAGTACTAACAGGTATGTATGTGTGTGGCAGTTTAACATACAGAGGCTAGCATTCGAAGAAGGGCACGGGGTTGAAACTCTTGAGGAAGCCAAAACAGCTCTGTGGAACCTGATTCACAAAGGTAGAGGTGGTGGGTTGAAACTGGAGCACAAATTTTGACTCCTAAGGTTGGTTGGTTTGTTTGACTTGTTACAGCTTTTGTATGAGACTAGTAACTAGTAAATAAAGGGGAGGAGCATAATGACTAATGCAGAAGATCGTCGTTGGAAGATTTCTTACTTATCAATATAAAAACTGTTGTTATCCATATATTGCTTTTGCCGCACTTTTTGCTAGTTATGTAGCGGGATTGATATTCCTAAACACAATCTAAGTGTTAGCGGTGCCTTTCTTTTGAGCGTAGAGGTTTTTCTTTCTTTTAAATACTTTTGTTTTAAAAAGTTGTAAGAATATAAAACCGCGGCAAAATACTTGTAGCACATTTTCTCAACAAAATGAAAATGAATATTGAATATACTTATCCAAAACAGTTAAAAATTTCATAATTACTAGTTTAAATCAAAGATGGAGAGACATGGTTGCAAATGTATTTTAGGTGGTTTTGTATAGTTTATGAACCTATAAAGGGTTTTGGCAATTCACTTCAAGAGAATAGCATCATAAAGTTGTACATATAAGCTTCTTACATCAATAGTAATAACCAAACAAAAATAGACACCCTTCTTCTTGATAATTTAGGCACCTCCCTTTTGCTTAAGAGAGATTTTGTCCCCCAAATCCCTAGTGTGTTGCTCCTAATATCCACTTAGCTTCCCATTTCCTTGCTTCTCTATGCTCAAATTTACCAACGCGTCCTCTCCAAATACACTTTTTGCATATAAGTTGGCAGCCAGGAACCCACAATCGCCTTCCGGTGCAGACCTAATCACAGTGGCTGACCTAGAAATTTTTTCATGGGGATGTGGAATATTTTTAACGATTTTAGGGCTTTAGGTTTATAAAAAAATCGGTTCATATCGGGTCGGTTCAGGTCAGGTCATTTAAAACAAAAGAACATCAAGCTAATATTTATATAATCATCAAAACACGTCAAAAGTCGTTACAAACATATTTAAAGTGTCGCCCTACGGGTTTTCATAAGTTCATCGCACCATAATTTTCAATTATACAAAACATATAAATCGCTTCATATGTTAATAATGGGTATTTCAATGTATTTTGATGAATACTAACTTTTTTTTTAATCAAAATGTCTTTGGTGACGTACACACATATTTATCAAAATGTCATAATTTATTCACTTAATTCCCAAATACACTAGTGTTCACTTTAAAACCCCACCCTATATATTATATATATAAGGTAGGGCTCATGCGAGAAACACCTTTGTTGCGAGAACCAATGTGAACACAACAAAATAAATCGACTACACTACCAAAAACCTAAAAAAAAACCTAAACCTCCCACCCCCAAGCTAAATGCTAAAAACTAAAGCCCCCAAAAACCAAAAAAAAAAAAAAAAAAAACCTACCCCCCCCCCCCCCCCCCTCCAACCAAGCTAAATGTTAAAAACTAAACCATAAAGCTAAACCCTCAAAAAACCTAAAAAAAATCTTAAAAAACACACAAGTTTTTTTCTAATATTTTTTTTATTAAAATCAGTACTTGTAGTATCCAAAAAAAAATTAATGTTTTTTAAAAAAAAAAATTAGTAACGAAAAGTAGCAATTTTTATAATATATATATATATATTAAAAAAAAGATTTGTGTGTTCTTTAGATTTTTTATGTATTTTTGGTTGTATTCACATTGGTTCTCGCGGTTCTCGCAATAAAGGGTGGTTCCTAAATGATCCTTCTCCTATATATATATATATATATGGTCATGATCATTTCAGAACCATAAATATTTATAGAACCCGCAGAACTTCTAATAAACAATCTTTTTATTTATATATTTTTATGTTTAGGATAATTTTATTATTTATTATGTGTATTTTTATGATTACATATATGTTAAGAGTAATTTTATCATTTTTATATGTAATTTTATAACTACACATATGTAAACTAGTTTTTTTTAAATATATTTAATTGAGTTAACTTCCATTTTGCTCCCTGTGATTTGGTCATTTTATTAGTTTTGTCCCAATAGTTTAAAAATAGTCATTTTTCTCCCTGATTTTTCTAACTTGTCGTCATTTTGCTCCCCGCCTCTAACTCCATCCAAAAAATCCATTAACTAGAATGGTATTTTGGTAATTTTATAGATAAAAGCAAAGGTATGTAAGTCTTTTCACCTAAATAAACCCATAACTTGTTTATTTACATGTATCTAAGTAATTTTGTTCTGATCCTCCATCTTTCCAACCACTCTTTCTACCGGCCACCACCATCCACAACCATCCACCACCACCTGCAACTACCACCTGCCGACCACGACTACCGCGACTTTTAACTAAACGTTTAATTGAGTCAGAGCTAGGGAGTAAACTACCGAAATTCCCCTACTTTTAATTGAAAGTTTTAACTGAGTTAGAGGCAGGGAGCAAACTGGCCACAAACTCGAAAGATCAGGGAGGAAAATGGCTATTTTTAAACTGTTGGAGTAAAACCGTTAAAATGACCAAACCACAGGGAGCAAAACGAAAGTTAGCTCTATTTAATTAGTTTTGACACATATATATAACTTGGAAACTACACGTATGTAAACTACTTTTAACATGTATGTAATCAAAGGAATACATATAATAGATGATAAAAAGATCCTAAATACAAAAAAAAATATATAAAATGATTGTTTATTAGGAGTTCTGAAAGTTCTGTAGTTATTTAGAGTTCTGAAATGAACGCTACCATATATATATATATATATATATATATAGAAACGGGATCAGGAGAAAACGCTCAAAAGTGTGAGAACGGTGAGAACGCTTTCTGACCTAACACGTTTCACGCCGCTTAGAGAAAGGCGAAGGGGCTTTTTTGTCTTTTCATATTTCTTTTTTATTAACGCGTGTCCCTTCATCTTTCCATTTTTTGGCGTTTATTAAATACGCGGCGTTTTTATTGTTTTTAGATCAGACTTATAGTAAATATTTTGGCGTTTTAAGTATTGTTTTAGCGTTTTTATTGATTTTTAGATCAGGATGCAGACTTTTAATGTAAAAAATATCAGTAATTTTCTTGATTTTATTATATCAAGTGTTTTGCCATTTAGGATACAGGCCTATAATGTGACAGGCAATTATGACGTTTTGAAAAGATAAATAATTTTCAATTTTCCATGTAGTGGCATTAATATAACTATAATGTTTTTGGCAATAAATGATACCGCCTCTTTATTTTACTGTTTCTTTCAATTTTCATCTGTCAATTAGTGTTGATTTTTCCAGTAATACTTTGTTTGCGTTTTTGGCGTTTTATATAGCAACCTCGTACTTTGCTAGCATTCGTTCTCACAGTTTTCAAACTATCAGGCGTTTTGGTGTTTGTAGTTTTTGGCGTTTTATACTCAATTTTTTTTAAATAGCAGAGAATTATGTAGGATCGCGATCTGGCCCGAATGAGTCGTTCAGAGGAACTTTACTCTGTTTCAGGTGCGGAAAACAAGAAACAAAGCTAGAAATAACTGATTCTTCACTTTTAACTACTGATTGTATTGATTAGAACACAATTACAGTCAGTCTTCACACCGGCAGCACTTCGGCGTGGAATACAAGATCATGCATACTGATTTCGCTCATGAAACACCTATATATAGTGACCAGATTTCACCCGAGATGTCACAAGACCCTAGGAGCGAAATCACTAACATGTGATTTCGCCTGAAAACTCCCAACTGACACATTGGGGCGAAATCACTTGTAAAACAACCCTAGGAGCGAAATCAGCATAATAAACTCTAAACTCTCCCATTTTCTCGTAAAACGTGTCCTAATCTATACAATGCAATCTAAGACTCGATACAAGACGAAGTCGACAGATGTATGCACCAACAGACTCCCTCTCAGATGTTGACGAGTCGTCCATCGAGTCTTTGACAATGCCATGTCTTCACTTCTTCAGTCTTAATCAGTCTCTGGGCTTCTCTCTTTCTATCTTCATCAACAGACTCCCCTTTAACAATATCTACTTGAATATCTTCAGACTCCCCCTCTCGATTTGCTGGGATCGCAGCCTGGCTTTGTAAAAATCACAGAAGCCTCAGGTATCGTAACCTGGCTCTCATCTAGCTTAGATCTCAGGATCGATTCACCTGGCTCATCTTGACTCCTGCACAAACTCTTCCTCAAAGTAAGATTTACATTTTTAACAATTTTAATATAAACGTATACACCAACAACAACTCCCTCTCATAAAAACTTCCTCTTTGATGAACCAATTGGTGATTTAAAAACAAATTTTAACAATCAAAACACACTCCCCCTCACAACAATGTCATCATGTTTAGCACTTGAAATTTTGAAAATCAGCTTTCCAACATCAGTTGTCGAAAATCTTTTTGACTTTTTCAAAAGTTTATGCTAAAACACACACAAAATCTTTTTGGATTTTTCTAAAAGAAAGTAAATGCAGAAATGAAATATTTACAAACATATTTTTGTGAGTTTGCGTAAGAGGATCATATCAGTTAATGAGACATGTCACCAACACCGTTAAGCTATATTACATTTCAAGTTCTAAACAATTCACCTAGATTGTCAGTATATTTTTCCACTTAAATTTTCACACAAAGTTCAATTGATCCGAGATACGATGTTAATGTTTTAATGACTTGAACCTATCTGTGTGTCCCACTTCTTGAATATACTCCCGTATCCAGATCCCAATATTCAGTCTTACAGGTGAGTATACCACAGATGATATCTGTTCAGGGGTTAATTGCGAGGGCCGTGAGAGCTCAGGTCGATACTTCCGTATACGCAAAGAGATGACGGCTTCGAATTATCGGTGTGTCCCCTTTAGAGGATCTTTTGATTACAACAGTAGAGACTATCAATTTTATTGTTTCATCGACATGCTGAGGGCGAAGCTATGTTTCAAGCTTTTGCGGAAAGCATTATCCGGGGACTAGGTCAGAACTTCCATTCAGCAGAAGTCCCGGGATAATACCCCAGATATCACTGAGCATAAAGACCTAGTATCTCAGAATAAAGGACCTTTCAAACAAGATTTCAGGGGTTACCTATATATTCAAAAAGTTGTTACCCACAGAATAACCAAGTTTGAATTTTTATGTTTATATCTCGTCACAATTTACTAAGTGTGTAAAAATCTACTGACACATCCACAGTGAGATTGTTTATCACATTTTAACTTTCCAATTCTTTAGCATGTTGTGACAGTTCACTGATGTACTATCATTTCCTCTTTTCTCAACAAAATCTCATTTTTGATTTTATCATGTTTTTGTCTTTTTCAAATTTTCTAATGTTTTTGGATTTTCTGAAATTTTCTACTCCCCCTAAAATGCAAACACATTTCAAAGGAAATTTGAAAACTATCTAAGCACTTGACCCATATGAAACAGAAAATGTAAAACAAACTATACAGAAACTTTGACAACTGACATCGAGTCGCATCAAATCGCCATTCACTAGGCATAAACAATCTGAGCTCCCCCTTTCAACAAACCATTTTCTCATTTAGATTTCAAAACACTTAAGTTTGTTTTAATCAAAATTATTTTTCCGGAAAATAAGTTTGTTTTTACCACTTGTAAGTTTACCATTTGTTAAGAATGGGGATATGGTTCATCATCTTGTCTATTTTTATCATGTGTAGTAAATCAAGTACAACTTAATGTCCCTGATTTACCATTTGCAATTAAGCAACCTCTGTACCAGTAAAAATAACCACTTGTAGGTATATCCAAACACTACAAATAGTAGAAATGTCACATCTACATAAACCATTTTACCAACCAGGATGCCGATTCCTGCTTCACACTTACCAACCTGGAAGCTCCGGCGTAGTCCTTAAACCTGTAACATTCGAAAACTATCAAAAACTTTCATACAAACTCAATAATCATGAATGATGCCGATTCCTGATCCACGATATAAACTTGGGATCTCCGGCATAGTCCTAAGACTTTAAGGGAAACAAACTTCCATCCAAGTGATCGGAGTGTCGCGCTCCGGTCAAAGATAATATTTATATACCCTAATTACCCTTAACAAATAGCTAGTGGTAGTGAGGGGTCGAACCACGAAGAGTATGTGGTTTGCGAATGGACTTTGAATGAAATGTAGAAAGTGTCACTTTTATGAAGCTTGCTATCTTGTTTTTGTATATTTTTATTTGGTTGAAAGATGCGATTTAAAATTACTAAAGTAATTTGTTTTATAACTACTAAAAACTAGCAATTGCGATAATGTAAATAAAGGTTTTGACAAGATAGAGAAAACAAGGTTCACACCCGGTTCGGTAATTGCAATCCTAGGGTTCTTACACGTTTTAGTTTTAATTCACTTGAATATGTTATTAACGGATTTCTATCATCAAAGCTTAGGTGCCAATTGCTATCAACGCATAACACGGACCACAGTGCACTTCGTTACTTCGGACAAGTAAAACCTTTTGGATGAGAAGGCATAATTGCACAAACTTGTTTCGCAAAGTCAAATTTCATAACTCACTCGACAATTCACAAATATAGTTCAAATGCAAGACAATTGTCAATCAATTCAAATACAAGTCAAGTTGTCACAAAACCAAACTAAATCATTGTTCAAACCCTAGACTTACAATAACCTACACCGGGGTGAAACCTCCAAGAATTAGCCGCTCATGGTGGAAATGGCACGATCAACGGATGCACGAGACTTGAATTGGGTCATCTTGGAGCTTGAAGATGGATGATTGGATGATTGATTAGGGTTGTGGATGGTTGGTGATGGTGGGTTGAGAGATGAATGGAATGGTGATGAATTAGGGTTCTTGATTCGGGTGGGAATTCGGGTTGTAGAGATGATGTTGGATGGAATGGTAAGTGATTGATGATGAGTAATGGCTCCACAATGGTATTCAAAACTCAAAATTAAGTGTAACCCCCGTCTTTGGTTCCCCTTCCCTTTTTTATCGTTCAAAACCCTAAAAGAAACAACAATTCACGTAGTCAACATTTGGAAACCGTCGCCGACGGCCTGAAGCCCCGTCGGCGACGGTGCTTGTTTCTCAAATTTTTGCTGACGGTATAACTCACTGCCTACGGGGGTTTTTTTGGCGACGGTGCTCTCCAACATCAGACGGCGACGGCACATCTCCATGTCGGCGACGGTGCATGTCTGTTGTTAATGTGTTCTTGTTGGCTTCTCACGTGAACAACAGCCATCAAGATGTAATGATGTGTTGTTGACTTTTGCTCCTTCACATGTGCCACCAAATATAGTTCAAGTGTGTACGGCCTAATCAGGCCAGCCGCCCAAGATGTTAGCGGCCCACTTGAGTCATGTCTTTTGTGTTGGCGGCCCAACCAAAGGACAAAGATATCGGCCCAATCATAAGTCTGCGTGATGGTGATGATTCTTAATGTTATTGACTTTTGTGTCCCTTGTGATGATGCTGCCTAAAGACCCCAAAAAGTCCCTCAAATTCACGTGACTTGGCTCTTTTTGTTTTTGATGTGCCACCCCCAAGAGTCCAATAATATGCGTGTATGGAGTCCAAGCCAATGATGATGGTTGTTGACTTGCTTGCCTACCATGAATTATAAGATATAACTAGTAATAATGTCCGCGCGCGTTGCAGTGCGGGTACATCGTAAACATCGAATGAATTAGTCCAAGCGTTATGTGTTGCGTTAACCACACGAAAACGCATGTTTCGACGTATCCGATTGAACTTAATGTAACATACATAAGCATTGCGATTGGATCCAAGCGTTATGTGTTGCGTTATACACGAAATCGAATTTATACAATACGATTATAATGTATTCTATGTGATCCGAATCAGACATATAAAACGTAGCGGGTATAAGGAGAAACAAACACATGTAAACAAAAGAGATTAATTAGAACTTTAAAAAAATACAATTTGACTTCACTCGATTGAGAACAAAAAGTACCAAACAATCATAAAATAAGCATAAAAATGTATTAGATTTGAACTGACGCGTTCTCAAAAAGTTTACATCGTAATATAGAGCAACTCGAATTTATATCAATAGGTACATAAAGGTAAAATTGTATTGTTGCAAATTAATCTCAGTAAGTATATCTTACTTTAACAATTTCAGTATATTATTTAATAAAATTAATAGCAATATTTAATAAAATTAATAGCAATAATATAGTTGTAACAATGATGGCCTTTATGAAATTTCAATTACTTAAAAATACAACTGTAAGAGATGTGAATCCGTCTGCCCAACAGGTCGAAATAAAGTTAATTTGATTTTGTTTTGTTTTATTAATCTTTTATTTCTCAATAATTTTTTTTGTTGATTCCATAAAAAGTTGTAGAGCGATTCTGCGCATATTAATGATACATAGAAAGATATCTATGTTCTCCCCGAAATGCGTTGAGGCGCAGCAGTTGACTGGACATCTAGGGGTAAAGCACTGTTTCGGTGCGGGCCGCGAGAGCGGTACCAAATCGAGGCAAACACGAATAGAATTTTTTTACGATTTTTGTAAGAAATAAATTTTCCCTTATTTAAAATTTAACACTATTCTTATTCCAAAACCATCTGTTTTCTCAAAACCAAAACTATGTGTTTTCTAGTCAGATATGTGTGACACAACAATAAAAGCTATATAGTCATTTGCAATAATTAACCATTTTCTATTTTCACGACATAATTTAAAATAACTTAAAATGAAGTGTGTAGCATGTGCTATACGTAGACCAATGAAAAAAAACAAAAAATTGAACAGTAAAAATGTAAGAGAACACAAAGTTGTCAAATTATCAGTTTATTCCGTCGTAAGAACACCAATATTTTATAGTTGTTGTAACTATGGGGTCTAGTAATATTGATGTTTTTATACTTGAGGGGTATAAGTGGTAAAAAGAAAGAAGATGATTCACGAAGACCGTGACACGTGCAGAGGTACCTGACTTTTCACTCTTTCTTAGACACAGACACGTGCCCCTGTTTTTTCACTTTTTTATTATTGTTTTTTCTCTATTTTTATTTCTAAGGGTGAGAGGGGCACTCCCTCTTAGGGGAGTCCCCTCTCTTACGCACACCCAATCATGTTATGCCACGTCAACTCCCCTCTTAAACTCCCCTCTCACCCCAATTTGATGGCGGCACTCCCCTCTTAGGGGACTTGGTTTTTTATTCAAAAAAAAAAAAAAACAATTTGATTGGTGGGAAACATGGACCTCACACCCTCTCTCTTCATTCTTCATCGGTGAACAACCCCCGATTCCCCTCCCCGATTTGCCTCACCGCCTTGATGGCGCCGGTGTTCCCGAGCTGGGACTTCGGTCACCGAAAGGGGTCACCAAGAGTGCCCCGTACACCCTGATTTTTAACTCAATTATTTAATTTTTATTGGGTATTTACTATTTAGTACACTTTGTGCACACATAGTATATCTCCCTCTTTGTACAGCCACCACAACACCACCTCCATCGTCGGCCACCGAGAAGCCATCGTTTGCAACGGCGACGGCGGCTCTAGTGGGTCCGGTGTTTACAACAACATCCTCCAATGATGACGATAACAGCATCTGGGTTTAGATCGCCGACGGGGCAGGCTGTTTTCGGTTGTTTAAGTTGACCACAGTCCATATCTACTCTTGCATGTGGTTTTCTTGACCCGATCTGTGGAAGCTAGGGTTTCAAGGCAAGGTTTCCAACCTTTTTTCCGATTTCCAGCTACATTTTTTGTTGTTTCAGAATCAGAGGTTTAACCACATTCCCGTCATTTTTGGGCTTATCCTAGCAGCGATGATAGAGCTATGGTACAATCGGGTGATTAGCACGGAGCCGGCAGGAGCTCGCTTTCTTCCGATCTTTCTTGGTTCGAAGCATCCATGGCAGAAAATGGAATTAACTCAGTTTGCAATCAAAGAAGAAAGTTAAAAGACACCTCATTTTCCTTTTTCATTTGTCCAAATCTTTTTCAAAAGCATATATCCAGTTTCTAGAATCAATTTCTGTTTTTTATTCTTACTATTCGCGAAGATTCGATGGCAGATTGTGGTGGTTACGTGCACTTAGCGGCTGCGCCGAAACCGTCATCATCGTTGCCGGTTGTAGTAGTAGAGTGAAAACTTTGGTGTTTGGTAGTTACAGCGGCAGTGACAAAGATGTAATATGAGAATATGTGGTGTGTGGTATTTGGGGGTATTAATGGAGCAATAAGACTGAAGCAGGTGTTTTGGTCGGTGGTTGAGATGACAAAGGTGGCCTCTGAGCTCTTTGGACCAGCCCAAGACCATAACAGGCCCAACTATCTGGGAGGCAAAGCCGGTGGGAAACCACCGACTTTGTCTTTTAAGATAGTATATAATGTTGATGTTGTTTTGTCCTTTGTGAAACCCACATTTAGCAGTAGTCGTCAAAAGAAGTCCACAAAGATAACCCCTTTATGATAATTTCTTTCTTCTTTGCATTGAAACTATACAAACACCACAAGCCATTAAATGAGAATAGTAATAAAGTCCATTAAATTTCATGATATTATAGTGAAATGTTTGTTTGGTTTCTTTTCAAAATATACGTAAACATGAAATTCTCTTATTTAATGCCACTTAATTACACCACTCTATTTGTTGCTTGATAGAACTTTGTTTTAACTCAAATTCTACTAACCCACAAAAACGCAAAAGCAACTAAAAATAATATATTTTACAACTCTATCGATGCATTTCTAATATAATTAATATCAAATAAAGTGCACCCGAAATGCACCGATCACATCCTCACACTTGTCGTTTGCTTGCCCTCAAGCAAATCTGTTTTTCACTGTCACGTGGGTCGAACAAGAAACACACTTCCCATTCTTGAGACGTAAGTTAAGGTCTAAAGTCATACCCGGTTCAAACTTTTTTTTTTACAATTTACGAAATATCTAACGGTAAAGTGAATAATCACATATAAAATGGTTATCCAAGATTAACCCGCCCTTGAAACCAATAAATCATGCACATCCCTCACAATGTTCTCTCCACTCGGTTTAAAATTTGGCTAATTAGATAATGAATTAGCACTTTTTAAGTAATCACTCAAAACCGATTAGAACACGTACCCGCATATGCTTGCAACTCAATCATTCTCCACCACCGAACACGAATACTAAGTACAAGTCAAAAGGTCTTTAAAGGGTTGTAATGGGGCTAGGCGAAGGGTAGGAAATAGGATGTTTTAAAGTGGCTAAGGTGATGAAAACTCATTTTTATTACAAAGCAACTACTCTAAAAAAACTAACTATAGACATCAACTACGAGGCAACGATTTTTTTTTCGCCCTTTTATTCAACAACTAATAACTCATATTTTTGTTTTTTCTCAACGATTTTTTATTCTCTTTTTTTTTTCGCAACATTTTCTGATTGATTTTTTTTACACACACAATTATACAAACAAATAATCCTACAATCGAGTTTTCATCAAACGGGTTTAAAAGAAAAGGTTTAACGGTTATGGGCTAAACGGGTTGTCAAACGAAAGGTTTAGGCTCAAAGTGGGCGACTAGGGGATTTGTTTGGGTAAGGATAAATAATTGGTTTTAAAGGAAAAGGTTCACCTAATGCCTTACTCATTCTCGTGCTTGTATCCGGTCTATGGTCTCAAACGTATCAAAAGTTGCAAGTTCTACAATACATGACTAATGGTCCACTCAAACAAAGAAACATAAATATGTAATTCTATAATGTAAAAGTGGCTCAAAACCTCACATATATAAAGGGTATGGTATGTGACATGCATAGTATGCTAGTTTCTTAGGCGGATTATTCCCAAATAACCACCCGCTAAATACTCGTCATGCTATTAATTTGAACTTGACCATGACAAACGACCAAATGGGTTGTGTCATCCCTCGTTAACTTAGTTACTTGTGCTTTTTAGATTGCTTTAAACAAAGACATTTTTGAAAAATTTTTGAAATTTTTCCCCCATCCCCACACTTGAGTTAAACATTGCCCTCAATGTGTAGTGTTTAAATGAACGGGTCAAAATTGAAAAACTTTTACTACTCCCCCATCCCCACACTTGAGGTAAACATTGTCCTCAATGTGTAAGAACAAGAGTTTTTAAAACGCACAAGGGATGTGACACGGCTAACCTCCCCAAAATTTTGCCCCGGAAGAATAAAATACAATTTACAATCCACTTGTTTGCTAACTAAAAATCAAAAGTAAAAAGAAACGTATGCACCTGATTTTTGAGCTAGTTCCTCGTGTAACAACTGTGCTTGTAATCACTATGAACAGTTCCGTTATCAATAAAACAATGTTATTTGATCACAATGTTTGTTTTGTTATGTTATACATTTTTCATGTTTTGACTTTTATGTAATTTCAAACTCTATATCACTTTCTGGAGAGTTATACGCAAACTAGTGCGTAAACGTACTCAGTTTAATGCGAGAAATACTCCGGAACATCAACATATACTCAACATACCTTAAATAACCTTTACATAACTTAGAAATAAGTTTTGAAGGCTTTGGTATGGCAAAAACAAGTTAATTCGCTTACAGGGACTAAATATGACAAACTGCGAAAGTATGTCAATTTGAACTGTAACGAACATTCTGGAACATGACCATAAGTTAAACACACCTTAAATATCCTTTACATAGCTTAGAAATAGGCTTTGAGGGGTTCGGTGTGCTAAAATAAACTTTTGGGACATTCAGGGACTAAAAGTGTCAAAAAGTGCACAAGTTTGCATTTTCGCGCATAACTTACGTTCTGAATACATCTGGACATCCAAAAATTTATGTAAGCATGACTACATTATATTTTAGTGTTCGCCTTAAGAAAAATCCATTCGTCGCGTCATTTGGATCGTTTTTCGCGCTTATGCGTATTCCGTCGTAATTAACCGAACAACGCAACCGTACGACTAAACGAACCGACATCTGAGATATTTTTGAGCATGTTTTAAGTTCCCTATACTTTAACTTCATTTTAGAGCTTTGAAATGGGGTTAACGGGCCTTAAACGTGTCAAAAATGGCCTAAATACAGTTCAGGGACCAAAACTGTAATTCTGCCAAAGTTCACCCATACGATGCGTATGGTATATATACCATACGATGCGTATGGGGTCTCCAGACCAGGTGCAATGTTTAAACAGCCTGTTTTCAGCAGATTTAACCACAACCACATGTTCTCAATTGCTTAGTCACTAAGATAAGGAGCATATGTAGCCACCATAAGGTTGTGACAAGTGTACGGACTAGATCTTTTCCCCTTTTCCAAGAAACGATCTTAACGGTGGACCTTTTACTATAAATACCCCACCCCCCATGCTTCATAATCACTAGAATTTTGATCTTAGAAACTCTAAGTTGAAACCATTGTTTCATACCTGAGATTCTCGGATCGAAATTGGCATTCGGGGACCCTTCGTAAGTATTCTTTCGTTCTTTTCCTTATTTTACTGCTTTTCGAGTCAGAAAGTCAAACTTTGTTTGACTTTCAGCGTTGACCAGTAATGGTCAATGCGAAGTTCGTTAGAACTTCGCAACGTGATTGTAATCACGATGGTCATAGTCCCTTGGGACTATGCCTACTGATTACCACGTTGTCTAGGGTCGTAGGGTAGGCGATCTAATAAATCGCCTATACCTTCGAACCCGACCCAGTTTGGTCGATCATTAGGATCCGACCAAATACATTAGGTGACCATAGTGTAGGGAATAACCTTCCGAGGTTATACCTTATGGTCACGACGTTTAAGTAGTTGTATGATAGGTAGTTTATATGCCTTAGGTAAATTACCAGAATACCCTTTTCATGCATAATTGGTAATTTAGCATATGTAACCTAAACTTTTGTCACGTAACTGATTATGTAACATGTTTAGGCATATAATACCTGTCATAGGACTAGTTAGGTGGTCCGAACGCGTTTCACGCGCACGACGCGTTAAAGTAGCATAAGCTTCCTAAACGGGTCGTAATGGGTCGTAAACAATTATGTTAAGTTTCATTTAGCATGTAGGCTTTGTTAAACCATATCACGTGAGTTCCGACACTCATTTGGTTTACAAACCCTAATGCTACCCAGTCTTCCGAGATAGGTCTGGTTTATTAACATAGTTACCTATACTAGGTGCCGTTTGATTCCGAGATCTCTTGCATTGCTTGGTGGTTATCTTTATACAACTGAGCAATCTCAAGTGAGTACATAGACCCCTCTTTTACTGTTTTCCAAACTGTTTTGGGGTGGAACACATGTGCCTACTTGTTACTTTCATGCTTTCCTGTTTTCACATCATATACCTGCTATGTTCGTTAGTACATTACAGTACATGATTTCATTACATTTCCTGCTAGGTGTGCCCATTGTGTGCATTACTTAGTACATTGTTTTACATGACATTTCCTGCTAGGTGTGCCCATTGTGTGCATTACTTAGTACATTGTTTTACATGACATTTCCTGCTAGGTGTGCCCATTGTGTGCATTACTTAGTACATTGTTTTACATGACATTTCCTGCTAGGTGTGCCCATTGTGTGCATCACTTAGTACATCGTTTTACATGACATTTCACGCTACGTATGTTCATTTGATTACATACTTAGTGCATCGTTTTCACATGCTTACATTTTGTTATGACATTTGGTTTGTTTACATGGGACAATACATTCATTAACATTAGCTACGCCGTTCGTTAGTAGGTAGTGGTACCATAGGAATTGACAACTCCCGTTCCGGACATCCCAGGGTAAGGGGACAGAAAGGAATGACCGAATTCGTTGACATAAGACAGATAGACCTTTAATTTGTTTAAAGGGTTTATCACCACAGTCGCCAGGCTTGGATGTATGCATTTTCACAATACCGCATAAATGTTCATATTAAATAGTTGCATGCATTTACACAAAACATAGCTTTGATTTAAACCAAGTTTTACTTCAATACTTTGTTTTCGTGCATATGGTTTAGTTGAGACATTTCGCTTGCCATACATGACATTTTGACATAGACATTTGACATGGATATTTGACATAGACATTTGACATGGATATTTGACATAGACATTTGACATGAATATTTGACATAGACATCTGACATGGTTTACATCTTGACATAAACACTTTGACATATTATTCAATACAATTGACAATTGGGTTAAACATAGACTTCTTACATTGGTTGGTTTGGTTTGATTAAGTGATTAAGTTAACGATGCGTGTGTAATATGATACAAGCATGGTGGATACGCCGCTGGTACTTCCTATATATAAGTGTTTGTATGGTATTACATGGCGTAACGTTATTTGAATCATTTCAGTTTGAGACATAGAATATTTTATACAAATAACATACTTTTCACAAGACATTGATTTACAAACAACTTATCTTATACAAACACATTTTTACATGGTTATTTATTTAACCTGACAGTACTTATACATATCATCTGATCTTATTGTTTTCAAATGATTTACAAGACAAAGCAAATTACAAGGTTCATGACTAAACATTTTTCTTAAACATAAGTCATGAATCCTATTTTCACAAACCTATGTATCTCACAGGCATTTTTATGCTGACGTACCTATTTTCACATGTGTTTTCAGGTGCTTTTCCATAGGATGTTGATCATGATACTAGGGCGGACCTGTGCCTTAGAGACTTTAAAAGAAGATAGACTATGTTTAATTATGTTCTGAACTCGTTAATTCACTGTTTTGAGACAATGTAACACCCTTGTTGATAAATAAAATACAACTTTGTATGCCATGGTTATGAAACAATTAATTCTGTCGCGACACGCCCCGATGTTTCCGCCGCGATTTGTTGTTTTACGCGGTCGGGGTGTGACACCTCGTGTGCTCTTCATCTTTTCAACAAAACGGTCATCTCACGAACATAATGTACCTACAAATCTTAACCCTTGTGTAGAAGCATGCTTCTCACAACCATTAAAATTTATTAGCTACCTAGTTCTACCACTTTTATGAAAATATTATCAAGTCATACGTTAATTCACTTTAATTTATGTGGAAAAATAATGTACAATAATAATAAACCTAACTCACTTTCGTAGGAATCACGGTTGCATTTAGCTTATGCAACAAGCCCTTTTAAACCACCCGATAGCTCGGGAGGACGAGTAGGTCTCGTGAGGGTTATATAGGGAACACACCCACAACGTTCATTTATCTACTAAAACAAAATAACAAATTATACAACAACAACAATACTAACTAAACTACGAATAACAACTAAAATGAAATGCGAAATAAAATATATAACAACAATTGACTTATCACCTCATGGTGGTCGAATGGCATGCTTGCCGTCCACGAGCTCCTCAAAATCACCCACCGGTGATTCGTACCATTTGTTGCCAAACGGTCCAAACTTCCTCACCTCTTCTTCCTCTTTCTTTTCTAGAGGTGACTTCTTCGCTTTCTTTTTCTTGAGCGTCTTCTTCTTTGTTTCTCCCAACCTACCAACCATAGCACATACTTTTTTGGTTGGATTCATGTCCTTTTTAGGATACTTATCCTCACTAAGCGGGTTAGTAAATTTTGGAAAAAACATTCAAATTTAATTCCCAGTCCCCAAATGTCATGCTTACCATTCCCGTTGCACAATTTATTATGGCATTAGCAATTGCCAGGAACGGTCTACCCAGTATAACTATCGGTTGGGTGTCCTCAACACACCCAACATAGTCTACTACCAAAAAGTCAACTGGGTAGTAGCAATCGTCCACCTTAACAATTACATCTTCCACCATCCCCCTTGGATGCGTGGGAGTCCGATCGGCCAAAACCACGGGAGTATCAATTTTTTTCAATGGACCAAAGTCGTATTGGTCATACAGACTCCCTGGCAAAATGCTCACACAAGCCCCAAGATCCAAGAGTGCCCTCTCTATTTTGAATGTTCCAATTTGAATTAAAATAAGAGGATCTCCTGGGTCTTGAGCTTTTTGAGGAAGGGCACTCGTTAAAACGGCACTAACATGAGATATCAAATCAACCGGTTCGGGTAATTTGTTGTGCCGTTTTTCGATGCTTAACTCCTTTAAGCATTCCACATGAGCCGGAACCTTTTTAATGTCATCTAGTAACGGTAAATTAACTTTTGCTTGTTTAAAATTTTCCCACCCCTCGTCCTTCGGTGGGCACCGTTCCTCAACTTGTGATGCATTAATCGGTTTAATTTGATTTAAACAATTTTCACAAAAATAATTTTTATTCATTTTTTCAATTTTAACTTGTGAAATCGTTTCTTGTTCATTTTTATTTTCCGGCTCATCTCTTGTATTTACCACTACACCATCAACACATTGTGGTGGCGAAATGCTTTCAACACTACTACAGACCTCATTATTTGAAAGAAGACTTACCGCGCTAATGTGTGCATTCCTCACTTTGCCTGTGCTTGAACTTTGATGCTTTGGGTTCACCGTAGTGTCACTTGGAAGTCCTCCTCCACTTCCCCGAATTTGAGCCATCTCTTGAGCAAGTTGCCCCACTTGCTTCTCCAATGCTTTTTGGGATTTGTCTCTCACCTCAAACTCTTTCCGCATTTCAATTTTTATTTCTTGGTTTGAATTCCGCATTTCCGTTCTAAGTTCTTGATGCGAATTGGTGATAGTGCTCATGATAGCATATAGTTTCGAGCTAATCGAATCGTCACCTTGGGAGTTAGACGCACCACCCCCATTACCACCTTGGTTGTAACCCCGTTGATAGTTGCCTTCACGGTTTTGATACCCTTGGTTACTACCTTGGTTGTAATTCCTTTGGTAACCCCCTTGGTTTCCACCTTGACGATTATTGTACGAAGACCCACCTTGACTTCCTTGATTACCCGATTGAAAATTCGGGTTCATTTGATTCGAGGCGTTCCATACCGGAAATTAGGGTGATTTCTCAAGCCCGGATGGTAATTGTTGGAGTTCATGTCATATTGCTTTCGGTCCCCATACACTTGGTTGACTTCCTCGATGTAGTCACTCGACCCCGTTGGACATTGCTCCGCTCTATGTCCAATATCACCACACTCCTCACATACTTCAAACTGAACCGCATTCACTTCCTTTTTCTTCATTCGAGCCATTTCCCGTTCTAAGGTGGAAATCCGATCTTTGGAGTCGAGATCGGGAAGTGACCGGGAAATGGGATGCTTCTTGGCTCGATCGACCGATTCTTTCTCTTTCGAACGCTTACTCATCTGTTCCAAGAACTCCCAATCATCATCTTCATGGTTGCTTAGAAGGGTCCCATTGCTTGTTGATTCAAGTCGGTTCCATGTGTTGTCATCTAGACCCCGTACAAAACACTTAACCAACTCCCACTTCTCGATTTGGTGATGTGGGCATCTTCGCATCATTTCTTTAAATCTTGTAAAGGCTTCATGCAACAGCTCGCCCGATAATTGGCGAAAAGACCTAATTTCATCACGAGCATCATCGGTCTTTGCCATAGAATAGTATTCATCTAGAAAAGCATGTTGCATTTCTCCCCATGTGCGGATGCTATTGGCCGGGAGTGTAAGGAACCATTGCTTCGCTTTGTCTTTCAATGAGAATTGGAACAAGCGAAGTTTAACCTCCTCTAGTGCAAAATTGTGCCCCCCGATAGTGTTGCAAACCGAAGAGAATTCCGCCAAATGCGTATACGGCTCATCATTAGACCTCCCATTGAAGTGGGGAAGTATATTGATGTAGTGCGGTTTACAATCAAACATTCTCCGTTCGCATACTATCGGAGAGTCATTTTCGGTGACTATTGGTCGAAAGCGGTCATTCACTCCCCGTGGAGGTTGTTGACGACGTTGTGGACCGTTAACCTCTTGATCGACCGGCCTTCGGTTATCTCTTCGATCACCACCCCTATCATCTCTTCTATCGTCTCTTCGATTTCCACCTTGGTTACCCCTTTGATTACCCCCTCCCACGAAACGAGGAATCCGATTAGGGTTGCCATTGTTGTTGTTGTAAAACCCGTCATTTCAGTTCCTTTGGTTATTATTTCGTGGTTGGCGGTTATTTTCGTAACCGTCATTCCTTCTATTCCCATACCCGTAGTCTTCATCCCCAACATAATTGGCATTTTGATAACCAACTTCTTCATCTTCGTACTCTCGTGCATTGTAACCATTACCCCGATTGATGTATCCCCAATCTTCATCATCATCCACCCGATTGTCATAATAACCCCCATCATCTGAGTTTTCTATATGAATGCTTACATGTTCCGGCGATTGATAACCGGGAACACTATAAGGATCATCATCGGGGATTGCATTTCTTAAATCATTGATGTTGAAAAATGGGTCTTCATTTGCGGGATTGCCGCGATCACGATTACCTCTACGATCGGAATTGACATTCTGATCATCAAGGTTGATAGGTAACGACGCTTGTCGATGAAGGGTTTGTTGTTGGGGTGTTCGTTGGGTGTTATTGGGATTTTGGTTTCGGAAAGGTGGAGTGGGTGGTCTAGCTTTGACGTTACCACCCGGTTGCTCTTGAGGTATAGGTTGGACGTTTTGGACGGGATTGAAATTGCTTCGGTATTGATATTGATTCTGGTTTTGGTTGGAGTTTTGGTTCGCCATTGAATCGGTTTCAATGGTCGGTGTGAGTGGTGGTGTTTGGTTGGTTTGATTAGAAGCAAGAGTTGCTTCTAACTGGCTTGCTAGGTTCCTTCTTGCGACTCTTTCGATTTCCGGTTCGTAGACTAATGGTGAAGTCCTTCCGGAATTCCGCGTATGCATGCACTACCTGTAACCTGCACAAGTAACACACCCTGCGTAACAAGGAAAAAGACAAAGTTCAAAAAGAAGCTAAACAATTTAAGCAGTTAATCACGCAAATTCAAACAATATCCAAACACAAAGCGCACGCACTCCCCGGCAACGGCGCCAAAATTTGATCGGAGTGTCGCGCTCCGGTCAAAGATAATATTTATATACCCTAATTACCCTTAACAAATAGCTAGCGCTCCGGTCAAACACTTTTATGAAGCTTGCTATCTTGTTTTTGTATATTTTTATTTGGTTGAAAGATGCGATTTAAAATTACTAAAGTAATTTGTTTTATAACTACTAAAAACTAGCAATTGCGATAATGTAAATAAAGGTTTTGACAAGATAGAGAAAACAAGGTTCACACCCGGTTCGGTAATTGCAATCCTAGGGTTCTTACACGTTTTAGTTTTAATTCACTTGAATATGTTATTAACAGATTTCTATCATCAAAGCTTAGGTGCCAATTGCTATCAACGCATAACACGGACCACAATGCACTTCGTTACTTCGGACAAGTAAAACCTTTTGGATGACAAGGCATAATTGCACAAACTTGTTTCGCAAAGTCAAATTTCATAACTCACTCGACAATTCACAAATATAGTTCAAATGCAAGACAATTGTCAATCAATTCAAATACAAGTCAAGTTGTCACAAAACCAAACTAAATCATTGTTCAAACCCTAGACTTACAATAACCTACACCGGGGTGAAACCTCCAAGAATTAGCCGCTCATGGTGGAAATGGCACGATCAACGGATGCACGAGACTTGAATTGGGTCATCTTGGAGCTTGAAGATGGATGATTGATTAGGGTTGTGGATGGTTGGTGATGGTGGGTTGAGAGATGAATGGAATGGTGATGAATTAGGGTTCTTGATTCGGGTGGGAATTCGGGTTGTAGAGATGATGTTGGATGGAATGGAAAGTGATTGATGATGAGTAATGGCTCCACAATGGTATTCAAAACTCAAAATTAAGTGTAACCCTCGTCTTTGGTTCCCCTTCCCTTTTTGATCGTTCAAAACCCTAAAAGAAACAACAATTCACGTAGTCAACATTTGGAAACCGTCGCCGACGGCCTGAAGCCCCGTCGGCGACGGTGCTTGTTTCTCAAATTTTTGCCGACGGTATAACTCACTGCCTACGGGCTTTTTTTGGCGACGGTGCTCTCCAACATCCGTCGGCGACGGCACATCTCCATGTCGGCGATGGTGCATGTCTGTTGTTAATGTGTTCTTGTTGGCTTCTCACGTGAACAACAGCCATCAAGATGTAATGATGTGTTGTTGACTTTTGCTCCTTCACATGTGCCGCCAAATATAGTTCAAGTGTGTGCGGCCCAATCAGGCCAGCCGCCTAAGATGTTAGCGGCCCACTTGAGTCATGTCTTTTGTGTTGGCGGCCCAACCAAAGGACAAAGATATCGGCCCAATCATAAGTCTGCGTGATGATGATGATTCTTAATGTTATTGACTTTTGTGTCCCTTGTGATGATGCTGCCTAAAGACCCCAAAAAGTCCCTCAAATTCACTTGACTTGGCTCTTTTTGTTTTTGATGTGCCACCCCCAAGAGTCCAATAATATGCGTGTATGGAGTCCAAGCCAATGATGATGGTTGTTGACTTGCTTGCCTACCATGAATCTATTATATATAATAAACAAGAAGATTTGGGCTGATGTGGCATTAGATTAGAGCCTCTAGGATTGGGTTTTGGCGGGAAACTCAATATGCAGCCAAAAAAATCACGCGGATCTTTCGCTTTTGTAACCCGACCCATAGATTTCGGGTCGTATTATTCGGATCCAATTATAAGCGTTCTTTTCATTCTTGAATATCAAAATTGACTAAACCCTAAATTTCCTTTCATTCCTCCTCAGACGTTACGATCTCTCAACTGAAGATCTGGAGAATTTTATTTCACAAAGTTCATTGGCATTACTGATCTTTGTCTCCTTCTTCACCAATTGTCATACATTCGTCGTCGGCTCCAAATACAGGGTTTTTTTTTGGTATGTTTCATCAGACGTTATGATCTCTCAACATCATCGCTTTGTTGATTTTATAATCTTCAGATCTTGAATTCTAAAAACCATCGATTCTTCTCCTCTAGGTTTGTATTCGTCTCATTCTGTTTTTTTTTTAGATTCATTGATTGTTATTTTTGCGATTCTTTTTGGATGCAATGTTTTGTTGAAGACTCCGAACACTTGGCAATGGTTGATGCATGTATCGAATTGAAATAATCTTGGATGAAATTAATTGGGTTTGTTTTGTGAAAAATCTGTATCTGGGACATTACTTGGATGGGATTTCGCCGGATTTTTATCAACCTTTTATTGATTCATTCGGTAATAATTCCTCTTTTCTTTCTACAACTTTTGGTGGGGATTAAGGTTTGTAAATATGGTTATTAAAACAAATAAGATGAATGTGTAGATGATTGATTATCTTATACACAAGCGTGGTATACACGCAACTATGGACCGGAATTGGTTTCTAGGGTTCTGGTCAAAGCTGTGAGGGTATACTTGGACCGCTCCATCAGAATTTCATTGGTGTCGGATATGATCAAAGTTACGAGAGGAGTGGAAGGATGAGCATGGCCAATCACCACTGTTTGTGGTGATGTTTGGAAAGTCGTTGTCGGTGATTTAATGCGGTGATAGAAGTGGCTTTGATATTAAGTCGATATTAAGTAATTCATTAGTTTTTTATTTATGTTAATTTTTGTTTGTTGATGTGTTATGTGTGATGTAGGTATGTGAAGTTTGTTAGGCTGTTGTTCTCTTTTTTAACAAGCCCTAATATAATCTGCATCTTTGTGTTGAAGGGGTTCAATAACTCCGGCGACGACGGTCAATTCAGAATTCTGCTTCTGTTTTAGCGCTGGTGATTACCACTATTTCATTTGCTAATTGATTAACTAATTTGTTTCTATTTCATTGATTTAGTGCAATTGAGGATTTGTTAGATGAGATTTTGTTATCTCATTTTTTTGTAAAGGGGGAGTTAGGATTGTATACACAAGGGTAATGCCAAACAACGAGCCATGTTGCATCTCAGAGTATGGGTGGAATCGGCATCATCTATGTCGTATGTATTAAGTATTTTGTACAGAGTTTAGTATTTTATATTATTTTTTCCCCAAATTACTCTCTTTTTTATATTTTTTGTATTTTGGTCAGGATGTGATGAGCGGGAATTGTCAACAGGAGACGCAAATGTGGTCATAATTAGAGAAGGACGGTTCTTCTATGTTCAGGTGAAATCTAAATGTTGGGCTTTGTTTTAATTTCAACTTATCTTAAGGATTGATTCCATTCATATTAATAATTTTGACCGAAAAAAATGTGAAAACTATTATCAATGAGGTCTTCTTTATCAACATCTGTTTTGGGTACATTATAGAAGTGGTGAAATTGGAAGTAGGGTGAGCTGGTAATAGAGGTCAAAAAGATAATTAAGTCTACTTGACCATAAATGATTTTTGGCCAAAATAAAAGGAGAAAGACCTATATTGAATGTGCAGCTTAGTTGTGCCTTCCTTAGTTTACATTAATTGTGGTGATTGTAAGCATGCGTGCGAATATTGTTCTTTATATGTGTATATTTATGACAAAATAAAAATATATTTGTATTTCTTTTCAAAGCCTTTATTCGGTTAAACAAAACTATAGAGCATATTGATGCGTGCGAAGTGTTATATATATTAGGTGTATATTTTAAGCCCCTTTAACACTTATTTTTAGCCAAGTTTTAAATTTATAAAACACGATATTTTACTAACACTAAACACACATATGGGCAAGTGCACCCATCGTGAGCGTAGTATAGCGTTGGTAAGATACCGAGGTCGTCCAAGGACACAAGAGCTTTTAGTACCGGTTTATCCTCAACGTCTAATCAAAATAAAAATTTAGAAAAATGTTTTAAACTAAGAAAAATAAAAACTAATTAAAATGCTGAAAATAAAAATAAAAGAACGACAGATAGACAAGATGAATCACTTGGTTCCGACTCGTATCTAGTATAACATTTGATTATTTCCGCACTTTTGCACATAATTAAGAAATTATCTTAGTTATTGTAGTAGGCCCCTCTTTTGAAGGTGACGTTACCCTCACCCCAGTAGTTTGAGTCAGCAAGGATACAATCCTAAAAGGGTGGATTATTGGAAGATAATGAATTAAGTTATTAATGCAAATTATGGTAGGCCCCGCTTTTGGCGGTGACGTTACCCTCGACTAAGTAGTCCGAGTCAGCAGGGATACAGTCCTAAATAGCCGGGTTATAGTATTAATAGTAGTTAACTTATGAGGGGATCAAAGAGTTTGGACCCCCGCCATCCAATACCGTGAAGCATTGAAGGAGGTCCTACTAAATTTGACCCAGGTCCATTGCAGGACCTCTAAACGCTGAACAATGGCAAGACCTTTACCAAACCGTTCCCTTAACCCCCGGCCAGGTAGCCAACATACCTCCATATAGACCGTGGAGATATGAATGGTGAAAATCTTTTATTTTATATAGACAGTAAAATAATGCCAAGACACCACGGACAAACGATAAGGAAAGATCACCTTCAACATAAGTAACTAGTTATTAAAGTCATTAATACAAAACCAAATAAAAAGTGCAAAAGATTAGAAATAAAAAGTATTATACTAGACACTTTGTCTTCACCAAGTGATGTAAGAGACTTAGGCAAACATGGCCTTGATTGTCAAGAACTCTTACGATCAATCTTGGATCCCGAGACGACTCACACACTCTACGATGGACAATGGATGATGGTGGTGGATGATGGTGTTGTGATGGTGGTGGGTGGTGGATGAAGTGTGAGAGAGGTGGTGTGCCAAGGGATGAGTTGAAATGAAACCAAGCACTCCTATTTATAGGCTGAACAGAAGGCTGGGCACGCCCCCGTGTCCGCTGGACACGCCCCCGTGCCTGTCTGACATTCTCTCTCTTCATTAATTGTAATTCGCAATTACAATTAATGCGCCTGCTGTACTTTCGCCACGCCCCCGTGTTCACTGGGCACGGCCCCGTGGTGGGCAATAGAAGCTTCTATAGATTTGTCTTTTCTGCTGCTTCTTGGGCACGGCCCCGTGCTGGCTGAGCACGGGGCGTGTTCAGTCTTCTGACTTCTCTATTTTGCTTGGGAAGATGCCGTTGAGGGGTCGGGCAGTCCACTTATGTTCCTTTTCTTGTATTTATGTTAGATTTAGCTGTCTTTTTGCTTCTTTTGTGAATTTGAGCTCATTTAATCCTGAAAATACAAAAGGAAGACAAAAACACTCTTTTTCCAACATTAGTACTTAAAAAGGGTTAGTTTAATGCCTCATTTGATGTAATTTATATGTTGCATTTTACACACATCAATATCCTATTTACTAAATAAAAAATATACAATTCCAATTCATTACCATTAGAATGAACTATAACACGCACCATGTATTCTGAATAAACTACTGATACTTTGTATAGGGCGACTCGATGGGCGTCTCCTATGGTGTTTGCGACTGGTGGATTGAGGAAGTTTGTTCAGTAGTAGAATCAGAGGAGATCGGATGACCAATTTCACAGATGAATGGCAACTGGTAAGTATTAAAATCCCCAAATTGATGTGGATTTTGATTAAGTACTCAAGAACATACATAACTTTTCCTTCAAAGATCTTTTTTATGATAACCACATAAGAAATTCTTCGTTAAACTATATAATTTTATTAGAATGGCTCTTGGTCCAGCGAAAGAAGTTTGTAAAGGAACTCATTTTTTTTAAAATGACACATATGTGGAGGAGGTATTGTATGTTTTTAATTACCCATTTTCATCCGGACCCGTTTTGATGAATTACTCAACTGGCCCATTTTTTTTAAAGAAGTTTGTAAAGGAACTATTTTTTTAAATGACACATATGTAGAGGAGGTATTGTATGTTTTTAATTACCCATTTTCATCTGAACCCGTTTTGACGAATTACTCAACCGGCCCATTTTGTTAGCCTTACTTACCATGCACCCTGCTCTGCAATTTGGTATGGGTTATAGGTTTATAAAGACCTGGAAAAAGATTTACGGCTTCACATATTCATATTTGTCAAGAAAGTGAGTTTCAAATATCCAATCATGATTACATGCTCATATTCAAGCTTTATCAATGTTTAGCAACATTTACATATTAGTAAAACAAATTCTCTATATTTAATTTGTAGGTCCGGATTTTTATGTCGACGGATGAATCAATTTTAGATTGAGGCCAAAGACATATATAAAAAGAGGAATAACCTTACATCAAGGAGGGCTTGTGGCAAAATTGGTTTTATTGTAACAGGGAAAATTGAGAATGAAGGAGCTAGGAATAAAGTTTAAATGATGTGATGAATGTGGTGGAAAACATCTTACATGTGTATTGAACCTTCCTCTCTTATTGGAGGTATAATATAAATGATTATTTCATAATATACTAATACAACTTATTTCATTGAAAATTGTTACTTCTAACGGTATACACACATGCAAACACCCCTGAGTTGATTATCAATTAGTCACTTTCAAAGCTCACATCCAAACACCGCTTAATTGAAGTGAATTTTAAAAAGTGCAGATGCAAAGAGAACTAGGATACAGATTGGTGGGCAAGAGAACAATTAATTGTGATAAGTTAGAGCAATTGGAGTCAACTGAGACTTTCATGATGAACCAGGTAACACATGTCTTTATTCCTATTTTGTTATTTTGGGTGGTGCTTGTGTTCAAATACATATATTCTCTACATAATTATAATTTCTTAGAGGAGAATGTTAAACGATGTGTTTAGGTTTCGTATAGATCGAAACATGACACGACAAGTTTATGCGTTAAAACCCTTTTTTGTACCTATTTAACTTTTTATAAACAATAAATATTCGAATTCGTAATTTTTCATTTCAGGGTATACGTTGCACAAATAGCGTCACGAGGGCCGATGTTAATGTGGGGAGCAAAGGTTAGATCTTTTAAAGAATATTTGATTTTCGAGTCTTGACCGTCGAAGGTCTATACTTCATGACACTCTTATAACTTAAAGATTATTATGGTTAAGATTAATAATCTGATTGACAAAGGAGAAATATGGATGCTTGTCACATATGCCTATCTACACGCAAATGTTGGAAACCTTTTGGTCAGGTTTGAGTTTTTTTGCATCAACTATTTTATTTTCAATAATAATATAAATCTCAGCAAACTAAATTAATCCTAACCCTTTACAAATTAAATGTTTTTCACTAAACTCCATTGGCCCGACCATGGGAGCATCTGAGTGGGCCCAGAAGATACCTCGCAATATTTATTGACTTATGTTTCATCCTCACACGGGCTATCGGGGTGTTGTCACAAGCTATCAACAACTGGGGACATGTGAGTCTTTGATCACTTTAATTTGACATTCTTGTGGTTTTCCGTTATTATAGGTGTCAAAATTGGTGGGTCGGGTAACATTCTTGTGGTTTCCCGTTATATAGATGTAGTCGTATTCTTCATCAAATGTGACTAAACAAATTCTTACTATGGTTTACGTGTGGTTTGCATTAGGCCCGATTGTACTCCCCGCTATTTACTTTGTGGGACCAAAGTTGTCAAAGGAGATTGTCGAAAGCTTCGAGTATCATTATCTATATGAGCTAATGAGCATTCAGGGCCGACTTTTGAATGAGATCCATAGCTTCAAGGTATATGCTTTTAAATTTCTTTTTTATTAAAAAAACAAAAAGGGGTAGTATAGTAATAATGGGTTTTGTTCAATGTTGATGCAGAGAGAATTTAAAGAAGGAAAACTAAATGTTGTAGCATTACATTTGAGTAATGGAGACAATGAGAAGGTGGAAGAAGAGGATGTAAAGCAGATGATGATGATGATAAAGAACAAGAGGAGAGAGATGATGAAATTTGTTACCAAAGAAAAGGGAAGCATTGTTCCTAGAGCTTGTAAATACGCATTTTGGAACATGTGTATCGTTTTGAATCTTTTTTATGCAACGAATGATGGATTACTGGAGAAGCGATTCTTCGTATTGTGAAGGACGTCATATATGAGCCGTTAATTTGAATGGAAGTGAAAGCACAACGGTAAATCATGTTTGAAAATCATGCTTTTGATAGGGGTACTGTTGTATGTGAAGACAGTAGATAAATACAAAGCATGAGCGGAATTCTTTTGCTTTTCATTGTCAGAGTGGCTTAATCTGTGAGATTTTGATTTCAGTTTTCAACTCTTGATCATCATATTTTAGTTTATAGTAGTGCACAGTTCTTAGTTTATAGTAGTTCATAGTTCTTAATATTGTTCATAACAACTCCATGTCTCCATGGTGCATGCATATTAATCATAAATAGTTTTTAATATAAGAAACTTTCTTGAATTACTGATGAAAATTGTTGATAATTTAAATTGCGTACAGTTTAGGTCTTGAAATTAGGTATTTAGGTAATTCAAAGATCCTTTCTATTTGCTGAAACTAATTGATGTCTCTTGCGTAGGTATATTGCATCTGATGTAAGACTGTTCACCACTTCGATTTCATCTTAAAGGTATCAACCATCAAATTCAAAACATTAAATATTATTAATCTTGTGTTTCTTGATTTTGACCATATTTGCCCTTTGAATCTAGCGATGGATGTAGAAGACAGCTGTGTTATTACTCATGTTCAAGATAAGCTCTTTCGTGTTCATGTGAGAAAGAAGAGAGGAAGACACAAAGGAGGTGTGAAACATAGTTCAGATGATACAGGTTCAGGTGTCAAATCTGTATCATGTGAACTGTGTTTGACACATCCTTTGTGTCTTTCTCTCTTCTTGCTCACATGAACACGAAAGAGGTTATCTTGAACATGATGTTATCTATTAAAGGAGCTTAGATGATGACATAGAATTGGCTACGTGTCAATCTCTCAGGTATGCTATGTAGTCCTCGCTGATGTGATAATTACGAAACGGTATCCTTTAGTGTTGTTTTCGCTCAAGTTTCAAACGGTATTGTTTAGTGTTACTCTACCTTCAAGGTAAGTCCAAGGAGCAGTTATCTATATGTAAAAATTTTGCTTTCAAATTCTTTATAACAAAACAATAGAAACGTTGTTGATTATTTGATTTTTTTTTCATTTTTTGTAGCTATGACAAGGTTTAAAGCTATTGAATGGCTTGAAAGTGTAGGTAGGCCATTGGAGATACCAAAACAAGCATCAAACTTTTTGATAGGTCAAAGCTTCATGTTTCCAACAACTAATGGTTGTTCTATCGTAAAGACTTCTGGTATGTATCTTAAGCATAAACTTTATATTGTCATTCATGGTGTTAAACAATGTGATTAGAGTAGAAGTTCAACATTGCTATGTTGTAACTTAGTTTCAGTTTGAATTTGTTTGTGTGTTTCCGAGGCCTTTTTTAAGCAAGCCACATAGTATAAACTCTAACTTTTGGGTGTTGTAGACTGTTTTAAGTTGATTTCTAGGATTATCTAGGTTGAAGGTAGCCTTCATTAGGGTTTTTATTGTCATCTTTTTGCTGTAAATTAGGACGAAAATCATGTTAAATGACTACACGGTTGTTTTTCTCATTTTACCTCAACATGGTTTCATAAAATTACTTTCTTGCCTGTTATACGTCTTTTTCTAATCTTAGTGCTATAAAATTATTTTCGTGTTCACCTTTGTTTGTTATCAAAATATGTTGTTAAATAAATGAACATATATTAAAAGATATAAACTTGGCGGTATAGGACTAGCATATTGAGTGCTGCTGTCACTAATGGATCTTTCGACTTTAGGCCTAGAATATATAGAACTACCAAACAATGTTAACATAATCCAAATTCAGATAAAAGTTACTCGGGTTTGTTGAAACTGTTTGGCTTCGAGAATTATTAAAGACTTAAAGGAGAAAATTAAATAAAGATTAAACATTGTTAAATCGAAAAGTTTAAAAAGAAGTAAAAATAATACGATCATCCATATAAAGTATTTAAAAAGTAACAATTACATATAAAAAACAAAACTAATCAGACACTTAAACTCTAATAGCAAGAATCAAGAAACTTTAACTTCAACTCCATGGAGCATTGAACTTCTTGATGTATGTCATTGATCTTTCTCATGAACTCTAGGTCTCTATCTCCACACTCTATATTACTCGCAATACATAGGTCACGAACGGAAGTAGTTGGCATCGCCCTCAGGTTTCTCGAAACATCGTCTCTTGTCAGGAGACCAAGTTGTAGTCCGTTAAAACACCTCTTCAACTCTTGAAGAGTAGACCTATTAGCCAAAACTTGCTCTTCGATTTGTTTAATAAAGCGTTGCTTGAAATCGTCAGAATATGACTCCATTTTAATGTATTTATAAGAACTAAAGCAAACAATAACACTTGATCTTTGGCTTTCAGTGAATGAATCTGTGTATGATGAAACAACATTTGAATTGCCAATGGTATTATATAGAATCTGTAACAGCCCAAAGGTCAGATTTAAATGCAACCATTAAATAAAAATTTATATTTAAAAACCATGTACATTTAATGATTTAATGGGAAAACGTGTATAAATTTATATTTAAAAAACATGTACATTTAATGATTTAATGGGAAAGCAAGTAAAATTAAATATCTAGAAAACCAAAGAACAAAATTTAAACCTTTAAAAAGGTTATCATAATTAGGTAATGTCTGTTCATTTACCACATCAAACATTTTACACACTATAAAGGTTCATGATTAGTTTACTTGAAAACATCAACACTTCATTTTTAAAAACCCTTCACCCTAAAACAAACTGTCCAAAAAACACTAACAGTCTTTCTAAATGGCAAGCAAAAGCTTCTACCACTGGTCTGAAACTGCCGATCTTAAAATTGAATTTTCAAGATGGTCACTTGAAGAACAGAGAAAAGATGAAGAACTCAACAAAAAAGTTGCTATGTTGAGTGATAAATATTATAAGCAAACCTGGAGTAGCATTGCACTGCTGGATGAAGTCGTCTGTTCTCCTCCATCAGAGTTTAAAGAAAAAGCAGAAGAGTTTATCACACTTCTGCTCAAACAAGATCAAAAGACCTGTGATATGCTTGCTGATCTGCAAATTAAAACAAACAATGAAATTGCATGGAAGAAGGCGAGAGAACGAGATATCTTATTAAGTGTTAATTGTAATGTATAATTTTTAATTTTTACATTTTTTTCAAAATCAGAATTTTGTAATACTATATAATATCGAATGAGTTGTATCGTTTTTCTTTGTATTTGTTTTATTTATACATTTAAGTATGTATTAATCATAATTCATAAATAGTTTTTAATATATGGAACATGTAGTTATGTATGCGTATATTATAATTCTGATCCATCTAATATGTAATTTTTTAGTAAATAGATGCGTTTATTTCGACTGAGTTACTTGTAAATAGGCAGGTCAGGTTGATTTGGGTTTCTAGACTACAATTTGATTTGGCATTATTAATTGGATTTGGAAGTGGATCCGAAATCCTACCAGTCAACAGGAGAAAGGTGGGGTGGACCGACTAGGGATATATTTGGAATATGTCAAATTTGGCTGGTGTCTACAAGTCTGGTCCGCAAGGAGATACCAGTGGCTAAAGATTTGAAGGTAAAAGTTATAGCTTATATTAGAACATAGCTAGGGAATATGGGTCATTTATACAAGTTTTACATATTGATATTTTTCGTTCAGGAAGGTGAAGATGGCTTCTGGTGGTCAAGATTTGATATGGCCTCTTTCTCTGTTTCCACTCTCAAAACCCTAGAGCCGCACCATATTCTTCAAAAATGAGGGTGGGATGCGACATAGATGATGAGAATCCGAGTCTAGATTCGACTTGCTAGGTTTGTATTCATCTTTTAATCGTTATATATGTTTATAGGGTTCTTACGTGTGCTTTTAATTCAGCGAGTTTATTCATATTAGAAGAAATAATGAAGAAATTGTTCTTGATTGATTTTTGGGAGCCGAAATTCAGTGTCAATTTAGGGTTTGTTCTTGTGTAGAATCAACTTTGTTCATCGATCAATCATTTTGTTTTGAAATTAGTTGAAATAAGGGATTGTTTATGTGATAAACCAATGTGTGTGTAGAATATTTTGTGCAGTTGCGTGTTTCAAAAACGAAGATGAAGGAGCGGAGGTGAAAGAGAACACAAACAAGATTGAGCCGTCTTTTTTGTTGAATTTGGTATCACAAGTGATGCAGCATTGAAGGTTGGTACGTTCGAGTTGGGTCGCGTCGGGTCATTTGTTTATTAAATATATCCCGTGTGGGAATTGAGTTTGGTTAGGATGATAAGTAGTGGAGTTCTCTTTTTCTTTAATTTCTTGATCACTCAAATGAAGCTGGGTAAATTTTTCGCATTTTTATGTCATTGAATGACACTATTTACTTAAGTTGTTATTGTTAACATCTATGAAGACATTTTTTAATTTATTATTGAATTAACAATTAATCAATGTTGTGTAAAAGTTTAATGAAATAATATGTTACATTTTAACAAAAAAAAAAAAAACATGTTTATTAACTAATAAAAATAAACAACCCGGGAAGCATTCCCGGGTGATAACCTAATCATAGATTAGTTCTTAAAGTTGGTTTTCCTGTCATGCTTCTCCGCAACATCGATCAACAGAAAGGTTTATGTAACGGTACAAGGCTTAAAATTACTTTTCTAGGCAAACGAGTAATAGAAGCTGAAGTAATATCTGGCGGTAATATCGGCACAAGAGTTTTCATTCCAAGGCTTAATATGATTCCGTCTGACAAAAAAATACCATTCGAATTTCAACGAAGACAATTTCCTCTATTAGTTTGTTTTGCCATGACAATTAACAAGAGTCAAGGTCAATCCTTATCAAAAGTTGGTCTTTATTTGAAAGATCCTGTGTTCACTCATGGTCAGTTGTACGTTGCATTATCAAGGGTCAAGACCAGAGAAGGAGTTAAAATATTGATATTCGATGCCGATGGAAAACCAACAAATAAGACGTCCAATGTCGTCTATAAAGAAGTCTTTGGTAGCTTATAATGTAAACTGTTGGTTTTTGATTTCATATAACATGTTACTTATTTTTTATCATTTTATTTAAGTATTTATTGCTTATAAATAATAAGTGACATGTATAACTTTCTCGAGCCCGGGAAGCATTCCCGGGTAATAACCTAGTTATAAGATATAATGTTGATGTTGTTTTGTCCTTTGTGAAACCCACATTTAGCAGTAGCCGTCAAAAGAAGTCCACAAAGATAACTCCTTTATAATAATTTCTTTCTTCTTTGCATTGAAACTATACAAACACCACAAGCCATTAAATGAGAATAGTAATAAAGTCCATTAAATTTCATGATATTATAGTGAAATGTTTGTTTGGTTTCTTTTCAAAATATACGTAAACATGAAATTCTCTTATTTATTGCCACTTAATTACACCACTCTATTTGTTGCTTGATAGAACTTTGTTTTAACTCAAATTCTACTAACCCACAAAAACGCAAAAGCAACTAAAAATAATATATTTTACAACTCTATCGATGCATTTCTAATATAATTAATATCAAATAAAGTGCACCCGAAATACACCGATCACATCCTCACACTTGTCGTTTGCTTGCCCTCAAGCAAATCTGTTTTTCACTGTCACGTGGGTCGAACAAGAAACACACTTCCCATTCTTGAGACGTAAGTTAAGGTCTAAAGTCATACCCGGTTCAAACTTTTTTTTTACAATTTACGAAATATCTAACGGTAAAGTGAATAATCACATATAAAATGGTTATCCAAGATTAACCCGCCCTTGAAACCAATAAATCATGCACATCCCTCACAATGTTCTCTCCACTCGGTTTAAAATTTGGCTAATTAGATAATGAATTAGCACTTTTTAAGTAATCACTCAAAACCGATTAGAACACGTACCCGCATATGCTTGCAACTCAATCATTCTCCACCACCGAACACGAATACTAAGTACAAGTCAAAAGGTCTTTAAAGGGTTGAAATGGGGCTAGGCGAAGGGTAGGAAATAGGATGTTTTAAAGTGGCTAAGGTGATGAAAACTCATTTTTATTACAAAGCAACTACTCTAAAAAAACTAACTATAGACATCAACTACGAGGCAACGATTTTTTTTCGCCCTTTTATTCAACAACTAATAACTCATATTTTTGTTTTTTCTCAACGATTTTTTATTCTCTTTTTTTTTTCGCAACATTTTCTGATTGATTTTTTTTACACACACAATTATACAAACAAATAATCCTACAATCGAGTTTTCATCACACGGGTTTAAAAGAAAAGGTTTAACGGTTATGAGCTAAACGGGTTGTCAAACGAAAGGTTTAGGCTCAAAGTGGGCGACTAGGGGATTTGTTTGGGTAAGGATAAATAATTGGTTTTAAAAGAAAAGGTTCACCTAATGCCTTAATCATTCTCGTGCTTGTATCCGGTCTATGGTCTCAAACATTTCAAAAGTTGCAAGTTCTACAATACATGACTAATGGTCCTACAATCGAGTTTTCATCACACGGGTTTAAAAGAAAAGGTTTAACGGTTATGAGCTAAACGGGTTGTCAAACGAAAGGTTTAGGCTCAAAGTGGGCGACTAGGGGATTTGTTTGGGTAAGGATAAATAATTGGTTTTAAAAGAAAAGGTTCACCTAATGCCTTAATCATTCTCGTGCTTGTATCCGGTCTATGGTCTCAAACATTTCAAAAGTTGCAAGTTCTACAATACATGACTAATGGTCCACTCAAACAAAGAAACATAAATATGTAATTCTATAATGTAAAAGTGGCTCAAAACCTCACATATATAAAGGGTATGGTATGTGACATGCATAATATGCTAGTTTCTTAGGCGGATTATTCCCAAATAACCACCCGCTAAATACTCGTCATGCTATTAATTTGAACTTGACCATGACAAACGACCAAATGGGTTGTGTCATCCCTCGTTAACTTAGTTACTTGTGCTTTTTAGATTGCTTCAAACAAAGACATTTTTGAAAAATTTTTGAAAATTTTCCCCCATCCCCACACTTGAGTTAAACATTGCCCTCAATGTGTAGTGTTTAAATGAATGAGTCAAAATTGAAAAACTTTTACTACTCCCCCATCCCCACACTTGAGGTAAACATTGTCCTCAATGTGTAAGAACTAGAGTTTTTAAAACGCACAAGGGATGTGACACGGCTAACCTCCCCAAAATGTTGCCCCGGAAGAATAAAATACAATTTACAATCCACTTGTTTGCTAACTAAAAATCAAAAGTAAAAAAGAAACGTATGCACCTGATTTTTGAGCTAGTTCCTCGTGTGCTCTTCATCTTTTCAACAAAACGGTCGTCTCACGAACATAATGTACCTACAAATCTTAACCCTTGTGTAGAAGCATGCTTTTCACAACCATTAAAATTTATTAGCTACCTAGTTCTACCACTTTTATGAAAATATTATCAAGTCATACGTTAATTCACTTTGATTTATGTGGAAAAATAATGTACAATAATAATAAACCTAACTCACTTTCGTAGGAATCACGGTTGCATTTAGCTTATGAAACAAGCCCTTTTAAACCACCCGATAGCTCGGGAGGACGAGTAGGTCTCGTGAGGGTTATATAGGGAACACACCCACAACGTTCATTTATCTACTAAAACAAAATAACAAATTATACAACAACAACAATACTAACTAAACTACGAATAACAACTAAAATGAAATGCGAAATAAAATATACAACAACAATTGACTTACCACCTAATGGTGGTCGAATGGCATGCTTGCCGTCCACGAGCTCCTCAAAATCACCCACCGGTGATTCGTACCATTTGTTGCCAAACGGTCCAAACTTCCTCACCTCTTCTTCCTCTTTCTTTTCTAGAGGTGACTTCTTCGCTTTCTTTTTCTTGAGCGTCTTCTTCTTTGTTTCTCCCAACCTACCAACCATAGCACATACTTTTTTGTTTGGATTCATGTCCTTTTTAGGATACTTATCCTCACTAAGCGGGTTAGTAAATTTTGGAAAAACATTCAAATTTAATTCCCGGTCCCCAAATGTCATGCTTACCATTCCCGTTGCACAATTTATTATGGCATTAGCAGTTTCCAGGAACGGTCTACCCAGTATAACTATCAGTTGGGTGTCCTCAACACACCCAACATAGTCTACTACCAAAAAGTCAACTGGGTAGTAGCAATCGTCCACCTTAACAATTACATCTTCCACCATCCCCCTTGGATGCGTAGGAGTCTGATCGGCCAAAACCACGGGAGTATCAAATTTTTTCAATGGACCAAAGTCGTATTGGTCATACAGACTCCCTGGCAAAATGCTCACACAAGCCCCAAGATCCAAGAGTGCCCTCTCTATTTTGAATGTTCCAATTTGAATTAAAATAAGAGGATCTCCTGGGTCTTGAGCTTTTTGAGGAAGGGCACTCGATAAAACGACACTAACATGAGATATCAAATCAACCGGTTCGGGTAATTTGTTGTGCCGTTTTTTTATGCTTAACTCCTTTAAGCATTCCACATGAGCCGGGACCTTTTTAATGTCATCTAGTAACGGTAAATTAATTTTTGCTTGTTTAAAATTTTCCCACCCCTCGTCCTTCGGTGGGCACCGTTCCTCAACTTGTGATGCATTAATCGGTTTAATTTGATTTAAACAATTTTCACAAAAATAATTTTTATTCATTTTTTCAATTTTAAATTGTGAAATCGTTTCTTGTTCATTTTTATTTCCCGGCTCATCTCTTGTATTTACCACTACACCATTAACACATTGTGGTGGCGAAATGCTTTCAACACTACTACAGACCTCATTATTTGAAAGAAGACTTACCGAGCTAATGTGTGCATTCCTCACTTTGCTCGTGCTTGAACTTTGATGCTTTGGGTTCACCGTAGTGTCACTTGGAAGTCCTCCTCCACTTCCCCGAATTTGAGCCATCTCTTGAGCAAGTTGCCCCACTTGCTTCTCCAATGCTTTTTGGGATTTGTCTCTCACCTCAAACTCTTTCCGCATTTCAATTTTTATTTCTTGGTTTGAATTCCGCATTTCCGTTCTAAGTTCTTGATGCGAATTGGTGATAGTGCTCATGATAGCATATAGTTTCGAGCTAATCGAATCGTCACCTTGGGAGTTAGACGCACCACCCCCATTACCACCTTGGTTGTAACCCCGTTGATAGTTGCCTTCACGGTTTTGATACCCTTGGTTACTACCTTGGTTGTAATTCCTTTGGTAACCCCCATGGTTACCACCTTGACGATTATTGTACGAAGACCCACCTTGACTTCCTTGATTACCCGATTGAAAATTCGGGTTCATTTGATTCGAGGCGTTACCATACCGGAAATTAGGGTGATTTCTCAAGCCCGGATGGTAAGTGTTGGAGTTCATGTCATATTGCTTTCGGTCCCCATACACTTGGTTGACTTCCTCGATGTAGTCACTCGACCCCGTTGGACATTGCTCCGCTCTATGTCCAATATCACCACACTCCTCACATACTTCAAACTGAACCGCATTCACTTCCTTTTTCTTCATTCGAGCCATTTCCCGTTCTAAGGTGGAAATCCGATCTTTGGAGTCGAGATCGGGAAGTGACCGGGAAATGGGATGCTTCTTGGCTCGATCGGCCGATTCTTTCTCTTTCGAACGCTTACTCATCCGTTCCAAGAACTCCCAATCATTATCTTCATGGTTGCTTAGAAGGGTCCCATTGCTTGTTGATTCAAGTCGGTTCCATGTGTTGTCATCTAGACCCCGTACAAAACACTTAACCAACTCCCACTTCTCGATTTGGTGATGTGGGCATCTTCGCATCATTTCTTTAAATCTTGTAGAGGCTTCATGCAACAGCTCGCCCGATAATTGGCGAAAAGACCTAATTTCATCACGAGCATCATCGGTTTTTGCCATAGAATAGTATTCATCTAGAAAAGCTTGTTGCATTTCTCCCCATGTGCGGATGCTATTGGCCGGGAGTGTAAGGAACCATTGCTTCGCTTTGTCTTTCAATGAGAATTGGAACAAGCGAAGTTTAACCTCTTCTAGTGCAAAATTGTGCCCCCCGATAGTGTTGCAAACCGAAGAGAATTCCGCCAAATGCGTATACGGCTCATCATTAGACCTCCCATTGAAGTGGGGAAGTATATTGATGTAGTGCGGTTTACAATCAAACATTCTCCGTTCGCATACTATCGGAGAGTCATTTTCGGTGACTATTGGTCGAAAGCGGTCATTCACTCCCCGTGGAGGTTGTTGACGACGTTGTGGACCGTTAATCTCTTGATCGACCGGCCTTCGGTTATCTCTTCGATCACCACCCCTATCATCTCTTCTATCGTCTCTTCGATTTCCACCTTGGTTACCCCTTTGATTACCCCCTCCCACGAAACGAGGAATCCGATTAGGGTTGCCATTGTTGTTGTTGTTGTAAAACCCGTCATTTCGGTTCCTTTGGTTATTATTTCGTGCTTGGCGGTTATTTTCATAACCGTCATTCCTTCTATTCCCATACCCGTAGTCTTCATCCCCAACATAATTGGCATTTTGATAACCAACTTCTTCATCTTCGTACTCTCGTGCATTGTAACCATTACCCCGATTGATGTATCCCCAATCTTCATCATTGTCCACCCGATTGTCATAATAACCCCCATCATCCGAGTTTTCTGTATGAATGCTTACATGTTCCGGCGATTGATAACCGGGAACACTATAAGGCTCATCATCGGGGATTGCATTTCTCAAATCATCGATGTTGAAAAATGGGTCTTCATTTGCGGGATTGCCGCGATCATGATTACCTCTACGATCGGAATTGACATTCCGATCATCAAGGTTGATAGGTAACGGCGCTTGTCGATGAAGGGTTTGTTGTTGGGGTGTTCGTTGGGTGTTATTGGGATTTTGGTTTCGGAAAGGTGGAGTGGGTGGTCTAGCGTTGACGTTACCACCCGGTTGCTCTTGAGGTATAGGTTGGACGTTTTGGGCGGGATTGAAATTGCTTCGGTATTGATATTGATTCTGGTTTTGGTTGGAGTTTTGGTTCGCCATTGAATCGGTTTCAATGGTCGGTGTGAGTGGTGGTGTTTGGTTGGTTTGATTAGAAGCAAGAGTTGCTTCTAACCGGCTTGCTAGGTTCCTTCTTGCGACTCTTTCGATTTCGGGTTCGTAGACTAACGGTGAAGTCCTTCCGGAATTCCGCATATGCATGCACTACCTGTAACCTGCACAAGTAACACGCCCCGCGTAACAAGGAAAAAGACAAAGTGCAAAAAGAAGCTAAACAATTTAAACAGTTAATCACGCAAAATCAAACAATATCCAAACACAAAGCGCACGCACTCCCCGGCAACGGCGCCAAAATTTGATCGGAGTGTCGCGCTCCGGTCAAAGATAATATTTATATACCCTAATTACCCTTAACAAATAGCTAGTGGTAGTGAGGGGTCGAACCACGAAGAGTATGTGGTTTGCGAATGGACTTTGAATGAAATGTAGAAAGTGTCACTTTTATGAAGCTTGCTATCTTGTTTTTGTATATTTTTATTTGGTTGAAAGATGCGATTTAAAATTACTAAAGTAATTTGTTTGATAACTACTAAAAACTAGCAAATGCGATAATGTAAATAAAGGTTTTGACAAGATAGAGAAAACAAGGTTCACACCCGGTTCGGTAATTGCAATCCTAGGGTTCTTACACGTTTTAGTTTTAATTCACTTGAATATGTTATTAACGGATTTCTATCATCAAAGCTTAGGTGCCAATTGCTATCAACGCATAACACGGACCACAATGCACTTCGTTACTTCGGACAAGTAAAACCTTTTGGATGACAAGGCATAATTGCACAAACTTGTTTCGCAAAGTCAAATTTCATAACTCACTCGACAATTCACAAATATAGTTCAAATGCAAGACAATTGTCAATCAATTCAAATACAAGTCAAGTTGTCACAAAACCAAACTAAATCATTGTTCAAACCCTAGACTTACAATAACCTACACCGGGGTGAAACCTCCAAGAATTAGCCGCTCATGGTGGAAATGGCACGATCAACGGATGCACGAGACTTGAATTGGGTCATCTTGGAGCTTGAAGATGGATGATTGATTAGGGTTGTGGATGGTTGGTGATCGTGGGTTGAGAGATGAATGGAATGGTGATGAATTAGGGTTCTTGATTCAGGTGGGAATTCGGATTGTAGAGATGATGTTGGATGGAATGGTAAGTGATTGATGATGAGTAATGGCTCCACAATGGTATTCAAAACTCAAAATTAAGTGTAACCCCCGTCTTTGGTTCCCCTTCCCTTTTTGATCGTTCAAAACCCTAAAAGAAACAACAATTCACGTAGTCAACATTTGGAAACCGTCGCCGACGGCCTGAAGCCCCGTCGGCGACGGTGCTTGTTTCTCAAATTTTTGCCGACGGTATAACTCACTGCCTACGGGCTTTTTTTGGCGACGGTGCTCTCCAACATCCGTCGGCGACGGCACATCTCCATGTCGGCGACGGTGCATGTCTGTTGTTAATGTGTTCTTGTTGGCTTCTCACGTGAACAACAGCCATCAAGATGTAATGATGTGTTGTTGACTTTTGCTCCTTCACATGTGCCGCCAAATATAGTTCAAGTGTGTGCGGCCCAATCAGGCCAGCCGCCCAAGATGTTAGCGGCCCACTTGAGTCATGTCTTTTGTGTTGGCGGCCCAACCAAAGGACAAAGATATCGGCCCAATCATAAGTCTGCGTGATGATGATGATTCTTAATGTTATTGACTTTTGTGTCCCTTGTGATGATGCTGCCTAAAGACCCCAAAAAGTCCCTCAAATTCACGTGACTGGGCTCTTTTTGTTTTTGATGTGCCACCCCCAAGAGTCCAATAATATGCGTGTATGGAGTCCAAGCCAATGATGATGGTTGTTGACTTGCTTGCCTACCATGAATTATAAGATATAATGTTGATGTTGTTTTGTCCTTTGTGAAACCCACATTTAGCAGTAGCCGTCAAAAGAAGTCCACAAAGATAACTCCTTTATGATAATTTCTTTCTTCTTTGCATTGAAACTATACAAACACCACAAGCCATTAAATGAGAATAGTAATAAAGTCCATTAAATTTCATGATATTATAGTGAAATGTTTGTTTGGTTTCTTTTCAAAATATACGTAAACATGAAATTCTCTTATTTAATGCCACTTAATTACACCACTCTATTTGTTGCTTGATAGAACTTTGTTTTAACTCAAATTCTACTAACCCACAAAAACGCAAAAGCAACTAAAAATAATATATTTTACAACTCTATCGATGCATTTCTAATATAACTAGGTTTTCCCCGCGCGCGTTGCGGCGCACAAAACCGAATGATGTCTAGCGCTCTTAACAATAGATGTGTCTTGTGGCTCGTGTTCAGCCCTTGTAGCGAGTGCGATGTCTCTTGGTTCATATCTGCCTTGCGTGTTTTAGAAAAGTTGTTGGTGCTTGTTAGTTGTCTGCCAAATTTATGTCTAGTTAAGATAAGGATGTGTGGTGTACCTGAAGAACCATGCATCAAACTTAAGAAACAAATTAGTAAAACATAATAACAATGATTAAACAGATGATGGTTTGGTTCAGGTCATCACAATTCATTGTAGTCCATCGCCGATCGATTATCCTGTGACTAAATATCATGCAAATTTGGAATTTATTATAACTACATGTGCATGTATAGTTAAGATAGATAAAGAGATGCACATTTTTAATAGAAACACACCTTAGAATATGAACTTTGAAATAAACAACCATTAAAACAATTGATGACCCATTGTTGAATGTCTAAACCAAGTTCTTCAAGTGTGCTCATTGTTGATAACGGTCCGA
Organism: Helianthus tuberosus; assembly: GCA_030545235.1. Classification (NCBI taxonomy): domain Eukaryota; kingdom Viridiplantae; phylum Streptophyta; class Magnoliopsida; order Asterales; family Asteraceae; genus Helianthus; species Helianthus tuberosus. The sequence continues at coordinate 185,523,174 of CM060358.1, read as the reverse complement.
GTTTCATCGAACAACAAATCTGGATCAGGGTATCCGTATTGTAGCCCCAGTATTGATCTTTTATCCATCCACCTACCTCAAAAATAATTATTAGTTTATTTTAATAATAGAAAAGCTAAATCAAGGGTATATATATTGCTGGTTATACCTTGCTTATTTTGGGAACCTTTGATCTGAGCGTTGATAGCCGATCATTTAACCATTTTCAGCTATTAAGAAATTAATAGGAAGTCACCATCCGTAAGTTGACTCTATAATCCATGTATACAGCTGCAGCTACTGATTTAACAGAAACCATATCCGGATCAAATGATTGACTCTAGCAATAAATAAGAAATTGCATTGTTTTGCTAAAAAAAGCCCAAATTATAAGCGGCTACAGGTGCCATAGAATCCCATATCTGTCCTATTTGTATACAGTATATATAATAAGTTTGGCTTATTTAATTGAGTCTAAAGCTTTAATATCATATACTTGTTCGCAATTTGTATTTATAATTTGGTTTAGTTCGTTTAGGCTCGTTTAGACCCACACGTGATGCACATAAATTAATATATACAATAACCATAGTAATAAACAAAGTAGTTAATTATATTGCTGGGTTTGTGTTTATACCTCTTTGCGCATTTATTGTGTAAACTGAAACCTTCTCCGCGTAAATTGTGTTGTTGACGACCCATTGACCCGCTCCACTATAGTCGACCAGAGTTGAGTTAATGAAATGCTTTGTTATACTCTTAACTAAAATAAAATACATTATCATATGATATCGAAATTAGAAAAACAGCAATGATAAATCAATCATGGTGAAATTTTATTTATACCACAAAGTTTTGTCTCAAAACACAATATACATTTTTTTATATTCTTTTTTGTGTGTGATGTTACAATACTATAATGGATTATAGTATATTGAGGTGGACAAGCAAACTAATCACAAAATGCTGGTCGAAAAAGAAAACATGTATTATGATTTTTTTAGTGAATTGATCTAGTGAAACGATGCAGTTTGGGTGAAACGACTTTTAGTCCATTGTGTTTCGTAAAATCATCAAAATCGAACAGGAATTCTAAAACCAACTTCAATTCAGGAAGTAGTATTTGGTGATCAACAGTAACAAACCAAGTCACAGCGTTTCGGTTTGAAATTATGAGACTAAAGATGGGAAGATTACCTAGATTTAGTGTTTGTTTCGACACCGTTGGTTGGCCAGAAAAACAGCAAGCAGCGGTGGCGGAGGCTTTGGTACAAAACTCGGTTCAAGCAAACTTGGCTCCAACCTTGCAGCGGCGAAGATGGTGGTGCTCCGAATTGGCAACGGAACAGAAGTGCACGATGATTGCGTAGTTCTAAGTAGTGCCATGTTCCAACCGACACCCAACAAAGATACAATAAATAAATATACTCACAAAAGCAATGGTGTATTGCAGAATAGTTTGCAGTTATAATATTAGAACTATGACATGAAGATAGTGATTTGCTACATTCATGAACAATTTGCCATTGAACAATAAGGCAAGATCATAGTATTAAAATCTTCAAATTTACTAATAAAATCATATTCAAAATAAATTAAACCATGGGCGGTTCTTACTTCTTAGTAGGCATATGGTAGGGCCACGGTCCGGGCAAGTTTTTCGGCCATAGTGCTAATTTTCCTCATTTCGATCGAAATTTTTTATATATACTATGTTTGGCCCGGGCTTGCCGGGCTTTTTTTAGTGTCCGTGTCTTTCGGCCCTGGCACGTTCAACGGGCAAGATCCGCCACTGAATTAAAAAATCGTAAATTGATAAGAAATTACTCAAATTCAATGGATTTAAATCAACATAAAATAAAAAATTCATTATACTTTAAGAAAGAGACATATACCTGTTGATTATAATATGATTTTATACAAACCGAAATTCATGTAATTACAAATCAAGAAACAACCTTATAATATTCTATAACAACAGAAGCATGCGATAAATATACACACAATACCTCTCGATTGGCCTTTGCTTTGCAACTGCAACGTATCAAGAGTTGAGCATTTATAATCAGCTGTATCAAAAAAAAAAAAACAATGAAAACTACAATGTTCAGATTTGCTTTTGCCTCTGCTCTAACAAAATGCAATAATAAAATAATTTGTTGTTTTGAGCATTTGGAAATCTACTTATATGCCACAATCATATCATGTTGTAGAAGCAGCTAGAGATAAGAACCACGTAACTTCGAAAAATTAACTCGAACCGAATGAAAATCAGATCATATGAAGTGTGAAGGTAATGGAGTAAAAAATGCAAATGTCACTAACAATTTAACAAAGTAAACCACCAAAACATGCTTGGTGAATTTCATTTATTGACCTAAAAAAATCCGTTAACAGTAATGTAGTAAGACCATATTCTGTTACTAACAATCACAAACCGTCTGAAAGCAATCTACTTTACTAAAGTAATCACATAAGCAATTAGATGAAAAACTCTCATATTAACCTACCTATATAAAGTGGCCAAAAGACTCTAATATCAGCAACCTATTGAGCTCATCTAAATTTTCACATAAATATATGACTCACATTAATTTCAAACACTTAGAACCAAAAGTTGAAACTTTTTCAAATGTCATGAACCTAATTCTCATCATACATATGGAATTGGATTAGAAAACTAAACATCCCATTACCTACTAATAAACCTTTAAAATTGAATCACAACAAAAACCATATATTATTGCGGCCTATTTCTAGATAATTAAACTATTAGTTTTCATTCCAAACATAATCAAACATGGGAAAGCAAACATAAGTATCGCAAACAAACATTTTCATCCCAAACCCTATTCCTCCTATAACCGCTTGAAGGTAACAAATTTATGGAATTAAGAATCCTATAACACAAAATTAATGAAAAAATTTTAAAAAGTAAGAACCCTAGATCACAAACGACTCACCTGGATGTAATGAAGACATGTAGTCCCGTCCGCTGTCTTGCCTTCGTCGGATCTGAAGGATACAACTGTCACTGTCGTTTGACTCCTCACGCCACGGGAACAGTGGCTGGCTACTGCAACAAACACCACAACCATCCTCTGTTTTCGACATTTGGGTTAACCGAGCACACCGCCATCCCCGACGTCTTCTAATCTATGCCGTCGACGAAGTGCGTAACCAGGCTGTGGGATATGGTAACCGGCCGGAACCCTAGCTCCAGTTTCCGCCGCCACCTACGGTCGACCTGTTCACCACCTGGACCATGGGGATAGAACCACCGCCGGTGCGCCACCGTGAATCCACCGTGAGGATTGGTGGCCGGCACCTATCTCTCTCTCTCTCTGTCTTTATCGTTTACCAGTCTCTCTTCCTTATTCAAAGGAGATGGCAGACGTTCCTTTTTTTCAAGTGAGGATGAAGATGGATGTTGGTGAAATACCAAAATTAACCATGTTTTACTGTTCAAAACGTTGTTCTATTAATATATAGGAGAATTAATATCAAATAAAGTGCACCCGAAATGCACCGATCATCAAGTCTTGTCAGACTTGATGGTTTTCAATTCTTGCGCAGTAGGGTTGTAAGTTGCCTTTTTAGTTGCATAAAAATCTTTAATCCCCTTTGCTTTCCCATTCAACATTTTCCCAAAAATTTTCTTAACATTCTCATTGAATGTTTTCTCGACATCAAACTTAGTTTTCTCGGTGTAAAATTGTCCCGAGATTTCAACCTTTCCAACCTTTTGTTTAACCTCTTCAAACTTCAGTGATGGAAACTCTTCATCATTCACTGAAACTTTTTCTTCAACCTGTGGCTCTTCTGGCTTTGTGGAACCAGATTCATCGCCGACTTTCTCATCAACTTTCTTAACAACCCACACTTGGTTGTCTTTTTCTTTCTTTTTGTAAAAATTCTTTTTAGAACACTCACCAATCTCATAAGTTGAATTTTCAAAAATCTTAAATTTTTCGATTGGTGGTTCAACATCAACAACTTTTTCTTTCAATTTCTTAGAAACTCCCTGTTTTGTTTTGATATTCTTTGGACAGTTCCATGCAATGTGACCAGCTTCATTGCATTTGTAACAGGTTCGAGTTTCCTTTGGATGAAACACTTCAGTTCCATTCCTCTTCTTTTCAGCAAGAAACTCTTGATTGATTGTCTCCAGAATGGTTTCTTCTGTTCATCTTCAGCACTTCTTCCTGACACAAATTCTGTTTTTGTTTTAGAATTTTTCATATTTTTATGATTTTCTGGTGGAATAAAGCCAAGACCTTTCTTTTTGCAGCTATGATTTTGGTTTGGTTTCTTTTGAAAACCAGAACCAGAATTGTAACATTTTTTCTTGTTTAAACGTTGTTGAACTCTTGAAGTGTATTTTTTAGGTTTTCCAGTAAGATTTAAATCTTTTATTTCAGAAATGTTAATTTCTGTCAATTTGAAAACCTTTTTGATCATGTCAAAACGAACACTTCTTATTGGAAACTCTTTGTCAGAGTATAATTTGTTAGAATCATTTAAAGTATATGCAACTTCAAATGTTTCATCATCCAAATTTGCTTTTGATAATAAAAATTATTTGTTATAAGACCGTTTAACCGATGACTTTGGACTGTTGACTGATGAATTTGACCCTCCAGACTCAGACTTTGACTCGGACTCCTCATCAGTATCCAACACCTGATCGGCCACCTTTTTTATTAACTCAGACTCATGATCAGTGTCAGACGAGGTGAACGTGACATCAATGTTTTCTGGTAATTCATCAGTTGTATCGGTTTTAAGCTTTATATTGACTGCTTTTTCAAGTTGCTCCTCATTTGGTTTTCTAGGAGAATACCCTTCCCAAATCGGAGGCGGACACTTGTTATAGCTAACAGTCGGTTTCTTACCAGTATCCTTTTTCTTTGGGTTGTCGTCTTGAAAAGCTTCCATACCTGCAACAGTTGGATAAATTCGGTCAATGAGATAATCAGAACTAGAATAACTTTGTAATAAACGTCTAATTCTCTCATTTTCAATCTTCTCTGTCTCCAACTCTTGCTTCCACTTAGCACTCTCTTCGATGTAGAAATTTATAGCTTTTTGCTTTGTCATCATGACTGCATTCATCATCGTTAGTGCTTGTTCTCTTTCAGAATTTGTCTTTTAAAGACCAGTTACTGTTTTGTTCAAGACATCATAAGATTCTTTCACATAGTTGAGATTGAACAGCAACTGCTCTTTCTTCTTCTCATACTCAGTAATCATATTATCTTTTGCTGCACATTCCTTGCATGCTTCCAAACACTTCATGCAAGGTTTGATAACTTCAACAATCTTTTCAACTTCGATTGTTTTCACCACTTCAACCACCTTTTCTGCTTCTTTCACCTTTTCTTCTACCTTTACTTGCTCAGTCTCAACCATCTCCTCAGCAACACTTTCAACGTTTTCTTTCTGAACAACATCTTCAGATTTCTTTTGTTGTTGTTTTTTAGCAGCTCGTTTCTCCTTCAGTTTCTCCAAGCGATCTGCAAAATAGAAATGAAAACTTTCAGGAGAAAGATGAGATTTTGCAACATTAATATGTTTTTCCTCCTCATCATCACTACTGCTATCATCAGTTGGTGACTGATCAAACTGTACAGATTTTTCAGAACTAGCATCTGATAAACCAGAATCAGATGGTGTTTGATAAAAAAATAACTTCTTTTTCTGAGCTAACATCGTTTTGTACACTCTCATCTAAACTCTGTGAGTTTTCATCAGCACATTCTGAACTTTTATCAGAAACAACAGACTCTTCCTCCACACTCTTCACAGTCTCACCAATAGACTTCATCCATGTAGTAAACATGTCTGGTTCTCTCACAATCTTAGAGATGAAGGCTTTGAATTCTCCTTTTTCATCAACGAACATATCCCAGCTGAAGCCTTCAGGTAGTCTTTCATCATCTTGATCGACTAAACATGCTTTGCTTTCAGGTGATATGAAGTTGTTCCAATTGAAATCTACCAAACATGCTCTCTTTGAATCCTCAATCTTTCTACCATGAGCCGTCTGTGAATCTTGTGATTGACCAACCTGCTGATATATGGTTTTTCGGTAGTAGTCGTCTTTTCCAAACGGATTCTGAGCTCCACTAGCTTCCCTGTTCTTGCATTCTCGTTTGAAATGGCCCTTCTCCCTGCATCGAAAACACGTAACTTTAGATTTATCAAAACCTAAAGTAGAAACATGTGCATCAAGAAAGTCATTTCTCCCGGTAATCGTTTTGAACTTTTCAGCACGCCTAAGAACGCTAGCTAGACACCATTTGATATCCATTAATTCCATCTCTTCGGCGTCTATCTGATCGTAATCCTCCTTTGTAAGCATAGGATTTCCGATCCGACCAGCAACTAGACCTTCATATGAGAGAAGCACAGAACCAAGTAAAGCCATATGGTCTTTTGCAGTTTCTTCCGAAAAACTTTGACCTTCTGGAAGATTTAGAGCGATGTTGCACTGAATCACATAACCATTTCCTGTCTTTGTGTTCTGAGAATGAAAACTTGTATTTGACTCTTTAGGATTAACACTCGGAAATGATGAGAATCCACTGCTGCTGTTGTTAGAACCCTGATCAACCTTTTCTGTTGAATCCCCAGCATTAAATGCAGTCTGGATTTTCGGACTTCTCTCAGTTTCTGGAACCGGAACACTACCTTTGTAGTACATCTTTACATCCTGTTGACCACTTGGACTGTTCATCCTAGCGATCTTCTGCTGTTCCAAATTCTGACTTTCAATCTTTTCGATAAACTGAGAAATCGTTAGTCCATCATAAACACCCGTATTCTTCAGAATCATCAAATATGTTCCCCACTCTTTCTGCGGTAACGCATCAGCAAGCTTGTCTACCCACTCTTCACGATCTTTTGTTATACTCAGCATAGACATAGATCGCACCAAGTGACAGTAACGTTCAATCAGCTTCTTTGTGTCTTCTCCCGGTAGACTGCTAAACGGATCAAACTCTTTCTTGAGCAACGCCTTTTTGCTCTTAATCATATTCTCACTACCCTCAAACTTAACACGAAGAGCATCCCAGATTGACTTTGAAGTTTTGTCATGTTGTAGAAGTATGAAGATGTCTTCTTTGATGGCTTGTTGCAGCAGACTGATCATCATTTTTTCGGCTTTGTACATAATCCGTTCTTGATCAGTAAACTCTGATAAATCTTTGATAACCTGCAAATCTGTTCGAGGCAACACATATTTCTTCAATATACATTCCCACGATCTAAGATGGTTTGCCTGAACCCAGTTTTCGAATCTGTCTTTCCACCCGTAGTATTCTTCAATACTCATCAATTTAGGTGGCTTTTGGGTGGTTCCCGTCTCATTTTCCAAACTCATGGCTTGAGCAACGGCAGCCGGAGCAGACGGTGTTGCAAACGCGTTATAAAATTCGTTATCCATGATTTGTCAACACGTTGTTCAAAAATAGTGACTTTGGAGCGAAATTAGCAATTTGCAGCTTCAAGCGAAATCCCAAATGACACACTGGAGCGAAATTAATTGCTTATCAGCTTTGAGCGAAATCACAGAAACCCTTAGAGCGAAATTAAGATGATGTTTGGAGCGAAATAGCAAAATACACACAGGAGCGAAATCTGATGTATACTTGGAGCGAAATCACCCTTGAACTTGGAGCGAAATCCCAACTAATGTAACCCAGGAGCGAAATTAACCACAAACTCGAGCGAAATTAGAGAATTTTTGGCAGCTATGAGCGAAATCAAGAGTGTCCTGTTCGAGCGAAATCTGATCGGAAGTCAATTTGGTCCATTTTTAGTCTGTTTTTAAGTCTCAAACTTTCAGGGATTTATCTTTGTCCAATTATCTATAGTCTGTGAAATTTTGATCCAATTTTGACCGGTAAATCTCGTTCTGATAAAGAAAGAATGTGTAGATGTAAGAAAACTTGATGAATTCCAGCTAATCTCTGCAGAACTCCTCCTCCTGAGCTCTGATACCACTTGTAGGATCGCGATCTGACCCGAATGAGTCGTTCAGATGAGCTTTACTCTGTTTCAGGTGCGGAAAACAAGAAACAAAGCAAGAAATAGCTGATTCTTCACTTTTAACTACTGATTGTATTAATTAGAACGCAATTACAGTCAGTCTTCACACCGGCAACACTTCGGCGTGGAATACAAGATCATGCATACTGATTTCGCTCATGAAACACCTATATATAGTGACCAGATTTCGCCCGAGATGTCACAAGACCCTAGGAGCGAAATCACTAACATGTGATTTCGCCTGAAAACTCCCAACTGACACATTGGGGCGAAATCACTTGTAAAACAACCCTATGAGCGAAATCAGCATAATAAACTCTAAACTCTCCTATTTTTTCGTAAAACGTGCCCTAATCTGTACAATGCAATCTAAGACTCGATACAAGACGAAGTCGACAGATGTATGCACCAACAAATTAAATGATAAACAACAAAGAATTACATATCAAACAATAGAAAATGAAAAAAAATTAAAAATTATAATCTAATTTCTCATTCAAATCTTCACTGTCATCAGCCTCTTCTACTTTAACATTTTTGGCGTTTTGAACCTGTTTTTGAATGCCTTATGTAGATCCTTATTTTCCTACATAACGGCCGTCTTTAAAAGATGCTTATTTTTGTGGCATCCTTTATGGTGGGTGGATATATACTTGTTTGATGACATGTTGAAGACCAACGCCAGCTCTAATGTATTGATCCCTTCATGCCATCCATATATCCATCAAGAACAAAGTGACATGATGTCATATCAGTGTCACCAGTCTCTTTGTCTTGAATATTTGTCCATCTCATTCAGCAAAAGATTATAGAGATACCCAACTCAGAGAAGAATCCATTCAGTGAAACTTCATTCAGATCAATTCTTAATATAGCAGAATCGAGGTTCTGCATCTGTGGCTTTTTTAAGTATTTTTTTTTTGGCGTTTTTAAAGTGAATGGTTTCTAGGGAATATGCCGTTTGTTTCTGGTTTTGTGATAAGTTGTTTGTGCAGAGAAGTCTCTCTTTATAGGATGTTTTTGGCGCGTAGTTTAGGCGGGATTTTATTTATAATAAATGATATTAATAAAGTAGCCGTCTTTTCAGTTTACTGTGTATTTTTACTGTTTTTTTTGTTCAGCTTTTTAGGTTTGGCGTTTTTGAATGGGTTTAAGTAGTTTTTGGCGTTTTTTTTTCCATTTTTAGCTTTTTTTTAATTAATACTTCTGCAAATTACTTTCATTATAGTTTGGGAGCTTTTGGCGTTTTTACTCCATTTATGGCGTTTTCATATGCATTATGACTGTTTGACGTTTAATTAAGATAATGTATTTTTCTATTCTAAGTTGAAAAATACATAGCAAACAACAGAAAAAGAAAATTTAAAAAATAAAAACAATTCATCTTCCAAATCTTCACTGTCATCAGTCTCTTTCTACTTTGAATCATGTTCGGTGGTGGTTTGGCTTAGCCATGCTTGTGTTTTTGTGGTCGTTTGGAAATACAAAATGACATGAGTTTTTTTTTAATATGTATCTTCAAACAACTCAGTAGTGTCATTCGTCTTTTCATGCCATTAAAATATTCATCAAGAACAAAACACAGAAAATGACATAAGTCTGATCCCAACATCTTTTTGTTTATGATTTGTCCATCTCATGCAGCAAAATGTTATTTGAGTCACAGAACCTCATGGAAGAATGCATTATCCGACAATTTGGCGTAGAACAATATTTTGAATATACAAGAAACGATATTTGGCATTTTTGGCGTTTTACTGAGGAAATAGTGTATCTGAAAGAATCGTCGATATTTTGGAATCTTTTGATGTTTGAGTGTTTTGGCGTTTTCTAAGATGAATGGTATATAGTAGAAAATATGGCATTTTTGAGTAGTTGTGTTTGATGTTTTGGGGATTTTGGCATTTGTAAGTTGAATGGTATATAGTAGAAAATATGGCGTTTCAGGTTCTGAGGGATGTGTTTTTATGTCTTTGATGTTTTTTTGTTTATATAGCGATGTGATTTGGTCCGTATTGGCGTTTTATTCATCATTATGGCATTTTGGTATGGAGGTGTAAAGTCGCTTTTACCCTTAATGAGGCGCGTCCATGTAATAAAATTGATGTTATTTACGAAAACGCCATCGCGCCAATCTAGTCCATAGATTGTTCTAATCGGACGATCCATAAGCGTTCTCACCGTTCTCACACTTTCTACCGTTTTCTCTAAATCCCGACCATATATATATATATATATATATGTGTGTGTGTGTGTGTATAGGGTGGGAGTTGGCTACAAAGTCCATTTTTCCTACAAAGTGTACAAAGTCATAAAACACCACAATTTCAGCTATAAAACCCACGAATAACAAAGTGGAGATTACTAAAACGACATATTTGTGGATTTTGTGTTGTGTTTTGGATGATAAGGCTTTGATTATCGAATGAGTAACATTAGTGTGTTTTATATTGATTATTATGTTGTGTTTTATATTCATAGTTCTACGATGGTGTGTTTGAAGTTTTTATGGACGGATAGGGTTTGGATATTGTGTTTTAGTGATCTTCACTTTGTTATTCGTGGGTTTTGAGTGTGTTTTATAGCTGAAATTGTGGTGTTTTATGACTTTGTACACTTTGTAGGAAAAATAGACTTTGTAGCCGAACCCCACCCTGTATATATATATATATATATATATATATATATATATATATATATATATATATATGGTAGCATTCATGCGAGAACCACCTTTATTGCGAGAACCGTGAGAACCAATGTGAACACAACAAAATAAACCCACTACACCACCAAAAACCTACAAAATCCTTACCCCCCCACCCCCCAAGCTAAATGCTAAAAACTAAACCTTCAAAAAACCTTAAAAAATCTAAAAAACACATCAATTTTTTTTAAATATTTTGTATGAAAAAATCGCAACTTTTAGTAGCAAAAAAATTTCTTAATTTTTTTAATTTAAAAAAAATTAAATTCTTTTTAATAACGAAATGTAGCGATTTTCTGATGAAAAAATATCAAAAAAAAAAATTATGTGTTTTTTAGATTTTTTAGGTATTTTTGGTTGTGTTAACATAGGTTCTCGCGGTTATTGCAATAAAGGGTGGTTCCTAACAAATTCTTAATTTGTAATTTCTTCTTATTTGAACTCTCCACAGTATATATGGGCCAGGATTTAGAGAAAACGGTGAAAAGTGTGAGAACGGAGAAAACGGTTATGGATCGTCAGATCAAAACAATCTATGGACTAGATGACGCGGTGGCGTTTTTGTACATAACATCACTTTTATTAGTGTGGCGCGCTTCATTAAGGGTAAAAAAGTCTTTTGACTTCTCTACACAAAATGCCAACTCATGAATAAAACACCATCAAAATCCTGCCTTAACCTACATAGCATACACCATCCTAATATAAACGCCATTAGATATAAAATGCCAAACTTTGTTTTTAAACGATAAAGTTAAACAAACAGTAACTGAAACGACCGGACTTAATTACTAGCATTTATTATAATAAAATCCCGCCAAAAACATCCTATATATACAACATCTCAGACCTTCCATTAAACACACCAAACCCAAAACGCCATATTTAATATATACCATTCGTCTTAGAAACGCCAAAAAAAAAAAAACCCAAACATTAAAGATTCCTAAAACAAAACGTTTCTTTGAAATTCAGTTTGGTTGTCGGTAAGGTTTCACTCAATGTGATGGACAAAATCCTTAAGTGAGGATATTGTCCATCTTATTGAGTAAAATCTTATTGACTTTATCCTCAACTTCCATCCAATTTATAAACGCCAAAACATACAAAAACCACAAAATTGCAAAAACGTCATTTCTTGGAGATTCAGTTTTGTTCTCAATAAAGTTTAGCTGTATGGGGTGGACAACATTGTTAGACATCTTTCTTAACTGAGGATTAACAATGTTGTCCATCTCATACAACAAAACATTATTGAGTTTAGCATGACCAAATTTAGAGGTTTAAGGTCCTTTTACTTAGTGGCGTTCTTTTTCTCGGTAAAACGCCAAAAAGTTAAAAAAAATTAAACATCATTCCTTGGATATTCAATATTGTTCTACGCGAAGTTTCGTCGAATGGATTGTTAGCTGAGGGGTGTAAATCAATAACATTTTGCAGCATGAGATTGACAAACCTTCAAGAAAAAGAGGCTGATGTCACACTTTGTGCTTCCACACCGCGACAAAAAAGTTACTTCAAAAACAAAATAAAACAAAATGTGCTAATCCAGGAACCGGCGAGTTTTACGGAGCCTCGGTCCCGAAAACGACGTGTTCGGTGCGTTTATTACGACTAAGAAAGGAATAGAAGATAGATACGACACCGAGCAGTCACTTACAATCTGGTCTCTATTGATTATACAATGTTACAGCACCACAAGACCAGTTGGACAACATTTCCCCTCTGGGAACCAAAGCTTGTCCAAATAGGAACTCCAACCCCCTATTTATAAACAACTACCTATGTGTCCATCCGTCCGGATTGTCCTCCGTCTGGATGGTCATCCGTCCGGATGGCAATCCGTCTGGATGGACTTTTACATTTACAAAACCGTGTCCAACTTTCTCTATTCTATACAATATTCAACACACGCTCTATCTAACTATTCGCACAGTGGCAGATGTACGAAATATGCACCAACAGTTGTTGCAAATGATATTCTTTTATCGAAAGTGTAGAAAGATTTAACATTCAACAAGGATAAATGCATTGTGGTATAATTTTTATTGAAAACGTTTTTGTTGTTTTTTTATAAACATACATGATAATGCTACCTTACTGTACCATACCGAACAACATCAGTACCGATATTTGTGTTATTTTGTTTTTTGCAACATTCTGTTATATTTTTTTATTGAAAATGTTTTTATTGGTTTTTTAATAAACATACATAATATTGCTACGGTACCATACAGAACAACATCATTACCGGTATTTGTATTATTTTTTGGCAACATTGTGATACATTTTTTATTGAAAATGTTTTTTATTGCTTTTTTATTTTTTAAAAACATAGATGATATTGCTACCGTACAACAGAGACGTGTTCGAGAACTCTTAAAATAATTTAGGCCACGGGCAAAATAAAAAATTGGGCCCAAAATTGTAATAAGAGGAAATGAATTAAAAAAATAAAACCTTGCTGAGGAACCAAGGCTTGAACTTGAGACCTCAACATTATCTTAAGAATATTTTTTTCCACTCCACCACCAAGACTTTTGTGTACAATAAATGAATGCATATATTAAGTACATCATTTACTATATATATAAAAGCTTATAATAACCTTTTGGGCCCTTTGAAAATTTGGGCCTCGAGCGACGGCACGGGTTGGCCGGCCCAAAAGCCGGCTCTGTCGTACAAAACCGAACAACACCAGTACTGGTATTTGTATTCAATTTTATGGTAACCGCTTTCCATAATTATTCATATATACAAATTTTTCGGTGAAGATAGATGATTATCTGTTCTACTACCGTGACAATCTGAACTGATCGAAAACGTTTGAACAAAATTGGTGCCGGTAGATGTGTTCGTTTTTGTGGTCTTTGATCTTCGATCGATGAAAAACACGTGTTGATTTCTATATCGAGTGCATGTATGGTACTAGAATTGTAACCATCATAATATCAAATGCATGCGATAACATACCACCACAACACACGGGCATTTGTTGATTCTATATATATCCAGAAGCAATAATAAGAATCAATCATATCAAAGGCATCATAACACAAACATAAGGACATATTTCTAAGTTTAAGAGAAAACTAAACTACCGATTAAAAATATTAAATTTAAGCCAACTTGACATCCTTAAGAGGGTTCTTTTCATCAAGGTATGTATAATGAAGTTGTAAAATGCAGGAAAGTAAATTATGAATTTGAACATTCTGTACAAAAGTTAAAGCAAAAATGTATAATGTAATAAACTATGTTGTTACTAGAGATGTTAAAATAAAACAACCACATTTTGATTCTTGCAATCATAAACCTAACTTGCAACAACCATATTTACTTCCCTCCATTATTATATAGCATCATAACTAATATAATTCACAATGATTAAAAATATTTTTGTTGTGCATTATTTTAATTGTAACTTGTAAAAATTTTGTTTATTCTAAAAAAGCATAACATACATGTGGGTATAAATACATAAATGATATAAAAAACTGATGTACACGTACAACTCATACACATAAACCAACATGTACATATTTGTAAGTAGTTGGCACATACACGAATAATGCACGTAAGAAACTAGTAGTTTGTTGAGTTCACCTAACTCCCATGTGCAATTCTAGTAGTTTGTTGAGTTCACCTAATTATCATAGGCAATGTTCAAATGTGTAAACTAAACCACCAACCAGCTATTCAAATGTGCATATAAATACATGATGTTTCTCCATTAAAACCCTCCACATCTTTAAGATTCATAGAAGTAATACAACCTTATAGTTAAACAACAAAATGATGCAGCACGTTAAATCACATGTGATGGTAGTTCTCTTGTTGATGATTTGTTACACGGGTAAGCTATGGTTATGATAATATTTTTGCATGTCACATGTTTTAAATAAACATCCTAATCAACATCCTGGCTTTTGGATTTTAAGGTGGGAAAAGGGATATCAATGACATCAAACCCTTTGAGAGTCCATCACCAAAACAGTGTAGTCTACAATGTTATCCAAACAGATATGAAAATATGTTTTGTTGTTCAAAGGTAAAAACTAATGAATGCTGCAACAGATGAAGAATTTTGTTCTCTAAAATGTCCAAGATTAAAAAATTATAATTCACAATGATTAAAAATATTTTTATTGTGCATTATTTTAATTATAACTTGTAAAAATATTGTTTATTCTAAAAAAGCATAACATATACGTGGGTATAAATACATAAATGATATAAAAAACTGATGTACACGTACAACTCATACACATAAACCAACATGTACATATTTGTAAGTAATTGGCACATACATGAATGATGCACGTAAGAAACTAGTAGTTTGTTGAGTTCACCTAATTATCATTTGCAATACTAGTAGTTTGTTGAGTTCACCTAATTATCATGTGCAATACTAGTACTAAAATTGTAACCATCATAATATCGAATGCATGCGATAACATACCACCGCAACGCACGGGCATTTGTTGATTCTATATATATCCAGAAGCAAAAATATGTTTGTGTTATGATGCCTTTAATATGATTGATTCTTATTGTTGCTTCTGGATATATATATAGAATCAACAAATGCCCGTGCGTTGCGGTGGTATGTTATCCCATGCATTCGATATTATGATGGTTACAATTCTAGTACTAGTATTGCACATGATAATTAGGCGAACTCAACAAACTACTAGTATTGCACATGATAATTAGGTGAACTCAACAAACTACTAGTTTCTTACGTGTATCATTCATGTATGTGCCAACTACTTACAAATATGTACATGTTGGTTTATGTGTATGAGTTGTACGTGTACATCAGTTTTTTATATCATTTTGTATTTATACCCACATATATGTTATGCTTTTTTAGAATAAACAAAATTTTTACAAGTTACAATTAAAATAATGCATAATAAAAATATTTAATTATAATTTTTTAATCTTGGACATTTTAGAGAAAAAATTCTTCATCTGTGCTGCAGCATTCATTAGTTTTTACCTTTGAACAACAAGACATATTTTCAGATCTGTTTGGATAACATTGTAGACTACACTGTTTTGGTGATGGACCCTCAAAGGGTTTGATGTCATTGAGATCCCTTTTCCCACCTTAAAATCCAAAAGCCAGGATGTTGATTAGGATGTTTATTTAAAACATGTGACATGCAAAAATATTATCATAACCAGAGCTTACCCGTGTAACAAATTATCAACAGGAGAACTACCATCACATGTGATTTAACGTGCTTCATCATTTTGTTGTTTAACTATAAGGTTGTATTACTTCTCTGAATCTTAAATATGTGGAGGGCTTTAGTGGAGATACATCATGTATTTATATGAACATTTGAATAGCGGGTTGGTGGTTTAGTTTACTCATTTGAACATTGCACATGATAATTATGTGAACTCAACAAACTACTATAATTGCACATGGGAATTAGGTGAGCTCAACAAACTACTAGAATTGCACATGGGAATTAGGTGAACTTAACAAACTACTAATTTGTTACGTGCATCATTCATGTATGTGCCAACTACTTACAAATATGTACATGTTGGTTTATGTGTATGGGTTGTACGTGTACATCAGTTTTTTATATCATTTATGTATTTATACCCACATATATGTTATGATTTTTTAGAATAAACAAAATTTTTACATGTTACAATTAAAATAATGCACAATAAAAATATTTTTAATCATTGTGAGTTATATTAGTTATGTTGCTATATAATAATGGAGGGAAGTAAATATGGTTGTTGCAAGTTAGGTTTATGATTGTAAGAATCAAAATGTGGTTGTTTTATTTTAACATCTCTCGTAACAACATAGTTTATTACATTATAAATTTTTGCTTTAACTTTTGTACAGAATGTTCAAATCCATAATTTACTTTCCTGCATTTTACAACTTCATTATACATCCCTTGATGAAAAGAACCCTCTTAAGGATATCAAGTTGGCTTAAATTTAGTATTTTTAATCGATAGTTTAGTTTTCTCTTAAACTTAGAAATATGTCCTTATGTTTGTGTTATGATGCCTTTAATATGATTGATTCTTATTGTTGCTTCTGGATATATATAGAATCAACAAATGTCTGTGCATTGCGATGGTATGTTATCGCATGCATTTGATATTATGATGGTTACAATTCTTGTACCATACATGCACTCGATATAGAAATCAACATGTGTTTTGTAACACCCCGTGTTACGAAAGTCAATGTCAAAGTCAAGATTGAAGTCAAAGGAAGAAAAGATTGTTAATTGCGATCTATCACTCCTTGCTCAACTACTGTTTTGACTTCTTTGACTTGTCATCGAATCTTTTATTTTAATCGCCTTATTTGTATTATGTGGAGTATCTATTAATAATCGAGATTTAATCGATGTTTATCGCATGTTTTATCGCTTTATCGCTAATCGCATCGCAATCGCATTCGCGCCTTGATAGGTAGATTCTGAATATTGTTTTTACGTGCGTGTGTGTATGTGTGTTATTTATGTGTTACTTGTGCATGTTTACTTTATGTTTGTGGTGATTAATCGAAACGCAATCGTAACTCTATCGCATCACAATTTAATCGCAAGCGCTAAACGCAAGTTAATTATAATGATTGTATGTTAGATATAGTATCTGTGTGGTTATTATTAATCTATCGCATCACGTAATTGAACCTCGCTCAAACGCACCGCAATGCAACGCTCAACACGCAAATCAAAACGTCGGAACGCAACTCGTCGGAGCCACTCGATCGAGTGACCATCCGATCGGATTGCCATCCGATCGGAGTGTCATCCGACCGAGGTTCATCCTGTTCGACACTTTCACTCCTTCCCTTTTTGGCAACCTATAAATACCCCTCCTGTCAGCTCCCTCACTCGACCAGCCGCGCTCAAGCCCTCATTTCTCTCGATTTCTCGCGATTCTTGTAAGTTTTCAACTCAAATCTTGTACTTCTATGATCTACACACACCTCTTCATCATTTTCTCTTTTGAATCTTAACTTTTAACCATGAAATCAGTGAATTTGAGGTGTTCTAGGATGATGTCATCATGGAGTTCTTATGAACTTCAAGTTTTGGCCTCATTCCACCAAGAACAACTCATATCTGAAGGATTTCCACATGATTAAACAATGTTTTCGCATAGATCTAAACATATTAAAGTTAAAAGGATTGAAAGGAACTTTTCTAACTTTCTTTCAACTCTTTTACACTCAATGCACTCAAAACCGATAAAAACATAGTCCATTTAGGCCTTCTACTCTTCTCTAGTGATAGGTCGGTTTGAGATCTGGATTCTACCAACGAGACATTGATTTTGTTGGTGCACTACATCTGTCGACTTCGTATTGTATCGAGTCTTACATTGTATTGTATAGCTTAGGGCACGTTTTACGAGAAAATAGGAAAGTGTATGTTGATAGTGAAGAGATTTCGCTCATAGGGTCTTAGCATTGGGTTTCGCTCATGAGGTCATGGGGTTTCACTTATTTGGACAATGTAAAGGTTTCGCTCATGTGTGCATGTACCTTGGAGCGAAACCTCAAACCCTATAAATAGGTGTTCATTTGAGCGAAATCATAAGTATTGCCTTGTATTCCATACCGAAGTGCTGCCGGTGTGAAGATTGAGCTGTAAACGTTGTCAATTCAATACAAACACTAGATTAAGTGAAGAATCAGCTATTTCTACCTCCGTTTCTTGTTATTCCGCACCTGAAACGAAGTTGAACACCTCTGAACGACTCGTTCGGGTAAGATCTCGATCCTACAAGTGTTGATGCACTACATCTGTCGACTTCGTCTTGTATCGAGTCTTACATTGTATTGTATAGATTAGGGCACGTTTTACGAGAAAATAGGAAAGTGTATGTTGATAGTGAAGAGATTTCGCTCATAGGGTCTTAGCATTGGGTTTCGCTCATGAGGTCATGGGGTTTCGCTTATTTGGACAATGTAAAGGTTTCGCTCATGTGTGCATGTACCTTGGAGCGAAACCTCAAACCCTATAAATAGGTGTTCATTTGAGCGAAATCATAAGTATTGCCTTGTATTCCATACCAAAGTGCTGCCGGTGTGAAGATTGAGCTGTAAACGTTGTCAATTCAATACAAACAGTAGATTAAGTGAAGAATCAGCTATTTCTACCTCCGTTTCTTGTTATTCCGCACCTGAAACGAAGTTGAACACCTCTGAACAACTCGTTCGGGTAAGATCTCGATCCTACAAGTGGTATCAGAGCTCAGGAGGAGGAGTTCTGCAGAGATTAGCTGGAATTCATCGAGATTTCTTGCTTCTACACCTTCTTTCTTCAATTCAGAAAGTTTTACCGGTCAAAATTGGATCAAAATTTCACAAATTGTGCGCAATTGAACATAGACAAATCCCTGAAAGTTTGACACTAAAATTAGGACTAAAAATGGACCAAATTACCTTCGGACTGGGTTTCGCTCATATGGACTTTGTGTGATTTCGCTCATTTGGACATCAGGTTTCGCTTTTGTGTCACAAAATTAAGGGGTTTCGCTCTTTGGAACATCAGATTTCGCTCTTTTGTCACAATATTAGGGTTTCGCTCATTTGAACTTAGGGATTTCGCTTTTAGGATCTCTAGGGTTACGCTCTTGTGTGTAACACCTAATTTTGCTTATAAGGATCAACAGATTTCGCTCCAGTGTCACATATCTTGGTGATTTCGCTCATAGGACATCTTGAACCCCTGATTTCGCTTATTTGTCATTATCTTGAAAAACGTGCTAAGTCATCATGGATACTGAATTTTATAACGCGTTTGCAACACCGTCTGGTCCAGCTGCTATTGCTCAAGCTATGAGTTTAGAAAACGAGACGGGAACCACCCAAAAGCCCCCGAAATTGATGAGTATCGAAGAATACTACGGGTGGAAAGATAGATTCGAGAACTGGGTTCAGGCTAACCATCTTAGATCATGGGAATGCATTCTGAAGAAATACGTGTTGCCTCGAACAGATTTACAGGTTCTTAAAGAGTTATCTGAGTTCACGGATCAGGAACGAGTTATGTACAAAGCTGAGAAAATGATGATCAGTTTGCTTCAGCAAGCCATAAAAGAAGATATATTCATATTGCTTCAGCACGACAAAACTGCAAAGTCAATCTGGGATGCACTTAAAGTTAAATTTGAGGGTAGTGAGAATATGATAAAGAGCAAAAAGGCACTACTTAAGAAAGAGTTTGATCTGTTCAGCAGTCTACCGGGTGAAGACACAAAGAAGCTGTTTGAGAGATACTGTCACCTAGTGCGATCAATGTCGATCTTGAGTATTACAAAAGATCGTGAAGAATGGGTGGACAAGCTAGCCGATGCACTACCACAGAAAGAGTGGGGAACATATCTGATGATTCTGAAGAACACGGGTGTTTATTATGGGTTGACTATATTTCAGTTCATAGAAAAGATCGAGAGTCAGGATCTGGAACAACAGAAGATCGCTAGGATGAACAGTCCGAGTGGTCAACAGGATGTGAAGATGTATTACAAGGGTAGTATTCCAGTTCCAGAATCTGAGAGAAGTTCGAAAATCCAAACTGCATTTAGTGCTGGAGATTCATCAGAAAAGGCTGATCAGAGTTCTAACAAAAGCAGCAGTGGATTCTCATCATTTCCTAGTGTCAATCCTAAAGAGTCAAAGACAAGCTTTCAGTCTCAGAGCACAAAGACAGGAAATGGATATGTAATTTAGTGCAATATCGCTCTAAATCTTCCAGAAGGTCAAAGTTTTTCTGAGGAAACTGCAAAAGACCACATGGCTCTACTTGGTTCAGTGTTGTTATCTTATGAAGGTCTTGTTGCCGGTCGGATCGGGAATCCTATGCTCACCAAAGAGGATTACGATCAAATAGACGCCGAAGAGATGGAACTAATGGATATCAAATGGTGTCTTGCTAGTGTTCTTAGGCGTGCTGAAAAGTTCAAGACAATTACCGGGAGAAATGACTTTCTTGATGCTCATGTTTCTACTTTAGGTTTTGATAAATCTAAAGTTACTTGTTTTCGATGTAGGGAAAAAGGCCATTTCAAGCGGGAATGCAAGAACAGGGAAGCTTGCGGTGCTCAGAATCCATTTGGAAAAGACGACTACTACCGGAAAGCCATTTATCAGCAGGTTGGTCAATCACAAGATTCACAAACGGCTCATGGTAGGAAGATTGAGGATTCTAAGAGAGCGTGTTTGGTGGACTTTAACTGGAGCAACTACATATCTCCTGATAGCAAAGCATGTTTAGTTGATCAAGATGATGAACAACTACCTGAAGGATTCAGCTGGGATATGTTTGTTGATGAAAAGGGTGATTTCAAAGCTTTCATTGCAAAGATTGTTAGAGAACCAGACATGTTCGCCACCTGGATGAAGTCTATTGGTGAGACAGTGAAAAGTGTGGAGGAACAGTCTGTTACATCTGAAGAAAGCTCAGAAAGTGCTGATGTAGATTCACAGAATGCAGATGAGAGTGTTCAGAATGATGTTACTTCAGAAAAAGAAGTTGTATTTGATCAAACACCGTCTGATTCTGGTTTATCAGATGATGATTCTGAAAAATCTGTACAGTTTGATCAGTCACCAGTTGATAGTAGCAGTGATGATGAGGAAGAGAAACATATAAATATTGCTAAAACTCATCTTTCTCCTGAAAGTTTTCATTTCTATTTTGCAGAACGCATGGAGAAACTGAAGGAGAAACGAGCTGCTAAAGAACAACAACAAATGAATACTGAAGATGTTGTTCAGAATGTGAATGTTGAAAGTGTTGCTGAGCAGAGTGTTGAGAATGAGCATGTAAAGGTAGAAGAAAAGGTGAAAGAAGAAGAATAAGTGATAGAAGTGGTGAAAACAATCGAAGTTGAGAAGGTTGTTGAAGTTGTCAAGCCTTGCATGAAGTGTTTGGAAGCATGCAAGGGATGTGCAGCAAAAGATGATATAATAGCTGAGTATGAGAAGAAGAAGGAGCAGTTGTTGTTCAATCTCAACTATGTGAAAGAATCTTATGATGTCTTTGAACAAAACAGTAACCGGTCTCCAAAAGACAAACTCAGAAAGAGAACAAGCACTAACGATGATGAATGCAGTCATGATGACAAAGCAAAAGGCTATAAATTTTTACATCGAAGAAAGTGCTAAATGGAAGCAAGAGTTGGAAACAGAGAAGATTGAGAATGAGAGAATTAGACGTTTATTACAAAGTTATTCTAGTTCTGATTATCTCATTGATCGTATTTACCCAACTGTTGCAGGTATGGAAGCTTTTCAAGATGAGAAGTCAAAGAAGTAGAAAGATTGTGGTAAGAAACTGACTGTTAGCTATAACAAGTGTCCGCCTCCAATTTGGGAAGGGTACTCTCCTAGAAAACCAAACGAGGAGCAACTTGAAAAAGCAGTTAATATAAAGCTAAAAACCGACACAACTGACGTTTTACCAGATAACATTGATGTCACGTTTACCTCATCCGATACTGATCATGAGTCTGAGTTAATAAAAAAGGTGGTCGATCAGGTGTTGGATACTGAGGAGGAATTCGAGTCAAAGTCTGAGTCTGGAGAGTCAAACTCGTCAGTCAACAGTCCAAAGTCATCGGTCAAACGGTCTTACAGTAAAGAATTTTTGTTATCAAAGGCAAATTTGGATGATGAAACATTTGAAGTAGCATACACTTTAAATGATTCGGACAAATTATATTCTGACAAAGAATTTCCAATAAGAAGTGTTCGTTTTGATATGATCAAAAAGGTTTTCAAAATGACAGAAATTAATATTTCTGAAATAAAAGATTTAAATCTTACTAGAAAACCTAAAAAATACACTTCAAGAGTTCAACAACGTCTAAACAAGAAAAAGAGTTACAATTCTGGTCCTGGTTTTCAAAAGAAACCTAACCAAAATCGTAGTTACAAAAAGAAAGGTCTTGGCTTTATTCCACCAGAAAACCATAAAAATGATAAAATTCTAAAACAAAAACAGAATTTGTGTCAGGTGGAAGTGCAGAAGAGGAACAGAAGAAACCATTCTGGAGACAGTCAAATCAAGAGTTTCTTGCTGAAAAGAGGAAGAATGGATCTAAAGTGTCACATCCAAAGGAAATTCGTACCTGTTACAGATGCAATAAAGCTGGTCACATTGCATGGAATTGCCCGAAAAACGCCAAAACAAAACAGGGAGTTTCTCAGAAATTGAAAGAAAAGATTGTTGATGTTGAACCACCAACCGAAAATTTTAAAATTTTTGAAAACTCAACTTATGAGGTTGGTGAGTGTTCGAAAAAGAATTTTTATAAAAAGAAAGAAAAAGACAACCAAGTGTGGGTTGTTAAACAAGCTAATGAGAAAATCGGCGATGAATCTGGTTCCACAAAGCCAGAGGAGCCACAAGGTGAGGTAAAAATTTCAGTGAACGATGATGAGTTTCCATCATTGAAATTTGAAGAGGTTAAACAGAAGGTTGGTAAGGTTGATATCTCGAATCAATTTTACAACGAGAAAACTAAGTTTGATGTCAAGAAAACATTTAATGGAAGTGTAAAGAAAATTTTTGGAAAAATGTTGAATGAGAAAGCAAAGGGGGTTAAAGATTTTTATGCAACTAAAAAGGCAACATACAACCCCACTGCGCAATAGTTGAAAGCCATCAAGTCTGAGAAGACTTGGATGGAAGTTTGTTTTCCTTAAAGTCTTAGGACTATGCCGGAGATCCCAAGTTTATATCGTGGATCAGGAATCAGCATTATTCATGTTTTTTATAAGTGTTTGAATGTTTACAGGTGGAAGGACTACGCCGGAGCTTCCAGGTTGGTAAGTGTGAAGCAGGAATCGGCATCTTTATGATCAATCTCACAAGTGGTAAAATGGTTTATGTAGACGTAACATTCCTACAGTTGGTAATTGTTCAGATATACCTACAAGTGGTATTGTTTGTGATTCTTACAAGTGGTAAAGAGGTTGCTAAATCGCAAATAGTAAATCAGGGACATTAATTTGTACTTGATTTACTACACATGATAATAACTGACAAGATGATGAACCATATCCCCATGTTTACCAAGTGGTAAACTTACAAGTGGTAAAAACAAACTCATTTTCCGGAAAAATCATTTTGATTAAAACAAACTTAAGTGTTTTGAGATCTAAATGAGAAAATGGTTTGTGATAGGGGGAGTTCTGATTGTTTATGCCGAGTGAATGGCGAATTGATGCAATTCGATGTCAGTTGTCAAGTTTTGTATAGTTTGTTTAGTCTTATGTTTTAAGTGGGTCAAGAGTGTTAGTTGTTTTCAATTTTTTCTTTAATGTGTTTGCATTTTAGGGGGAGTAGAAAATTTCTGAAAATCCAAAAACATTAGAAAATTTGAAAAAGCATAAAAACATGATAAAATTTAAAATGAGTTTTGTTGTGAAAAGAGGAAATGATAGTACATCAGTAGACTGTCACAACATGCTAAAGATATGTAAAGTTAAAATGTGATAAATAATCTCACTGTGGATATGTCAGTAGGTTTTTACACACTTAGTAAATTGTGACGAGATATAAACTAAATTTCAAACTTGCTTGTTCTGTGGGTTAACAACTTCTTGGATATATAGGTAACCCCTGAAATCTTGTTTGAAAGGTCCCTTATTCTGAGATACTAGGTCTTTATGCTCAGTGATATCTGGGGTATTATCCCGGGACTTCTGCTGTATGAAAGTACTGACCTAGTCCCCGGATAATGCTTTCCACAAATGCTTTGAAATATAAGCACCGCCCTCAGCAAGCTGATGAGACAATAAAATTGATAGTCGCTGCTGTTGTAAATCAAAAGATCCTCTAAATGGGACACACCAAAAGTCGAAGCCGTCATCTCTCTGCGTATACGGAAGTATCGACCTGAGCTCTCACGGCCCCCACATCTAACCCCTGACAGATATCAGCTGTGGTATACTCACCTGTAAGACTGAATATTGGGATCTGGATACGGGAGTATATTCAAGTAGTAGGACACACGAATAAGTTAGTATCTAAGACATTAATATCGTATCTCGGATCAATTGAACTTTGTGTGAAAATTTAAGTGGACCGATATACTGACAATCTAGGTGAATTGTTTAGAGCTTAAAATGTAATCAGCTTAATGGTGTTAGTGACATGTCTCATAAACTGATATGATCCTCTTACACAAACTCACAAAAATATTGTTCGTAAATATTTCAATTCTGCATTCTTGTTATTTTTTCAAGTGGTGTCAGTCTTTGTTTTTACAAGTGGTGTCATTTACTTTCTTTCAGAAAAATCCAAAAAGATTTTGTGTGTGTTTTAACATAAATTTTGAAAAAGTCAAAATGATTTTCAACAACTGATGTTGGAAAGCTGATTTTCAAAATTCCAAGTGCTAAACATGATGACATTGTTGTGAGGGGGAGTGTGTCTTAATTGTCAAAATAAGTTTTTAAATCAACAAGTGGTTCTTCATATGTGTATGATTTGAGGGAGAGTTTTTGTTGATGCATATGTTTATGAGAGGGAGTCAGTTTTGATGCATCTGTTTATACTCAAATTGTTAAATTTAGAAATTTACTTCTGGGTTAAGAATGTGCAGGAATAGCCAGGTTTCGATCTTGGATCTAAAAACAAAGAGCCAGGTCACAATACCTGAGGAATCTGATTGAAGAAAGCCAAGTTTCGATCCTGAAAATTTGAAGACTCTGTTGTTTAAACCAGGTTTCAATAGTAGAACATGAAGAGCCAGACAATGATCCTGTTGCAGATGTTTCTGAAGAACAAAGAAATGCCAGCAAATCGAGAGGGGGGGGGGGGTCTGAAGATATTCAAGCAGATAATGTCAAAGGGGAGTATGTTGATGAAGATAGAGAGAGAGAAAAGCCCAGAGACTGATCAAGACTGAAGAAGTGAAGACACAGCATTGTCGTGACTCGATAGTCGACTCATCAACATCTGAGGGGGAGTCTGTTGGTGCACTACATCTGTCGACTTCGTCTTGTATCGAGTCTTACATTGTATTGTATAGATTAGGGCACGTTTTACGAGAAAATAGGAAAGTGTATGTTGATAGTGAAGAGATTTCGCTCATAGGGTCTTAGCATTGGGTTTCGCTCATGAGATCATGGGGTTTCGCTTATTTGGACAATGTAAAAGTTTCGCTCATGTGTGCATGTACCTTGGAGCGAAACCTCAAACCCTATAAATAGGTGTTCATTTGAGCGAAATCATAAGTATTGCCTTGTATTCCATACCGAAGTGCTGCCGGTGTGAAGATTGAGCTGTAAACGTTGTCAATTCAATACAAACAGTAGATTAAGTGAAGAATCAGCTATTTCTACCTCCGTTTCTTGTTATTCCGCACCTGAAACGAAGTTGAACACCTCTGAACGACTCGTTCGGGTAAGATCTCGATCCTACAGATTTTGGGATAAACATGAACAACCGACAAGGGACAGTCAACTGATCAGACTAGGGTGATTCCTGTTCGGTCGAACAACTTGGGACTTGACGAGGTTCCGTTGTTTCGTACGTTATCATACTGTCTCAATCAAATTGCAAAGCTTTCAAAAATAATCAAGTTCAAGACGATTGGATTCGTTGGGATCAGATAGCCATCCGATCGAACAACTATCCGATCAGACCGCACTTGGTTCAACACTTAAACTTTCACTTCAAACTTTTCAAAGTATCTGAACGTCGAACGGATTGCTGTCCGATCGGATAGCCATCCGATTGAAAGACCATCCGATCATGTGACATTTGGAACTTCGATACTTAATCATTTTCATAATTTCAAAGAACATCAGTTCTAACGGATTGCTATCTGATCGGATTGCTATCCGATCGAGTGACAATCCTGCTGTGAACTTGTTCTCACTAAGTGTCCTGCCAATCGGATCGCTATCCGATCGAGCGACCGTTCGATCGACGACCTGAAAGGTAGAGATACTTCTCTGTTTTCAAAATGCTACAAAAAAAACTTCAAAGCCATCATACACAAACACATCCTTACCAAACGAATGTCAATCCAATCGAATGGCCATCCGATCGAATGGTCAAACGATTGGATGGCCATCCGATCGGATTGCCACTCGACACTTAGTCACTTTCACCAATTTACGCGTCATTCATCGCTTATGGTATCGTTAACTGTACAGGTAATCTCTCTCAGCGCTCCCTTTAATCCAAGAGAGTGTTTACTTGTTAAACGCTATCTGTGAGTATACTCGAACCCTTTTTGCTTTACGCACTTTTGGGTGTTACATACGTTACTTATTCTAAATCACAATCGACACACAATGCGAACACTATTTATACGCTAACCGTTATTGCATGCTATGTGTTATTCGATGAATGCTTGTATGTTATGTTAACACAATGATTGTTGCCTGACACCTTAGCAACGATAGTACTATAGTTTAGACTCAGCACCTATCGTGGACAGGGGTTGTTAAGGGCTTTACTTCACGTGTCCCACTCCCCACATGGGCTCCCCTTGGGCTTGCCTAGCCCACATGGCCTAACGTATATTTGATATGTTAGTCTCACACTTCTAGGACCTAACAATCCCCCCTAGACTCTTAGCACTAGATCTTTTTCTTCTTCTCATGTGGTTAGCTTCATATCAGGATCTCGATCAGCTTTGCTTGAAACATTTTTGTCAAAAAGAATGTGAAAGGAGGATTCTCAACAGCTCTTTTCTTCTTCGATCTTTCACTTTCAAGAAGGTTCACAGGTACTTCTTCAAGAGTAATATCATTGTCAGACGATGACCCGTATCTGGTTCTTCTGACTCGGGTACATCTTGTTGTTGTGACGCTTTATGCTTTGTCAGCAAGTAACAGCATCTCAATCTTTATCAACCCCTATTTCTTGATTGAAATCAAGTTCTGCAATTTTCTCAGAAATACATAAGCAAACATTTCTTGCCCCACTTGTTTCTCTCAAACACACCAACCTGTACAAAATACACACTTGTGTGTGTAGATGATGTATAGATCGAGAGAGAGAGAGAGAGATGGAGATAAAGGTGTGCCCCTGGTGGTTCCCGAAGACCAGCGACTGGCCACCCACTCACTGATGGTCCCACGCGGCAGCGCAAGGCAACAACAGTGGCAGCGCGACCCCCTTCTTTGAAGATGACGGCGACGCGGGGTGGTTGTTGGCGTCATGAGGCGATGGAATTTGGCGTCGGGTTTAGTGGTGGTGTTGTGAACCACCACGGATGGCGGCGGTGATGCTATGGCCGAAAGGGGCGGAGACGGCTAGGGCAACGTCCGACAAACTTAGATCGGGAGGCTACGTTTTCAGGTCCGACGGTTAGGGTCCCATAACATTTCTTTTCTCGGATCTTGTTTTTCCAGTGAGATTAAACGAACTCCGGTTAGTTCTCAGTTTCTTTTACACTCATTATGTTTTGATCCATTCTTTCAAGCTTCAATCTGACGAGTTTGTGTCATTTGTGGTTGTGGTTGTGGTGTTGGTTGGAGCTTGTCTAGCGAGGATGATGGTGTGATTATTGTGCGGGTTCGTTTTGGCAGCCGAGCTGCGGGACAATGGTGATTTCGTTGGTTATGAATGTGGTCAAGGTTCGGGTCAGTCAAACGTCTGGTCAGCGGGTCAAAGTCGGTCAACTGGTCAACCCTAGTCAACTCACCAGCTCTAGTCTATGCTCGGGTCTTAGTGTCAATGTCAGTTTCGGCTCGTGATGGTAACGCTCACACAATAATTTATTGTATATAATTGTTGTGAAAATATATCAAACGCGTGTGAGAAACCGAGCTCCCGAACCCGACCCAATGAACGAATAAGACTTGTAGAAACTATGAATATTAGGCGTGACATTCGCGAGTTGAACTTTTACACAAATATGTATATAATATAGACTAATAAAAGTATACAACTTTGTATTGAGACGACATGGTATTAGTCGGACACGACAACGCATCGAGCTATATTTTGTGTTTAATATATTTGTGTTGTAACTTGATATTTGGGAAACGTACGACAACTTGGGTTATCAGGTTGTTACAAAAACAGAGGAAACTCTGCCCTATTTTCGTAAGAATTTATAATATATCTTATGTGTTTTAAAGCAGACAAAAGCATGTCGTGATTCGAATGATTTTGTAAAGAGAAATATAAAGTATATGTCTGTTTTGGTGGACGCTTGCGACTGATGAAGCGAGCTCTTAATATTAAACATGGCTTTTAGTTTATATTGGATGATTTTTTTTAAATACGTATAATATCCCATATTCATTTTGTAACACCTCGAAATTTTGCGTCCAATAATGTATTGA
Organism: Helianthus tuberosus; assembly: GCA_030545235.1. Taxonomy (NCBI): domain Eukaryota; kingdom Viridiplantae; phylum Streptophyta; class Magnoliopsida; order Asterales; family Asteraceae; genus Helianthus; species Helianthus tuberosus. The sequence goes on along the minus strand of CM060358.1, from coordinate 185,494,106 downwards.
CACGTGTCTTGAGTTTACACGTGGTATTAAATACTGAATAAAGGACTAAAGTTGACAAACATTGAAAGTATGTAAATACGAGGGTTAAAAATGTCAACGGGGAATAAATACATTGTACAGTAACCCTAAATGAAGCTCGTACCTTCAAACGGATAAATCATGGATCGTACGGAACGAAATACGGAAGAAAGTGAAAGATTACAAACTACAGGGGTTAATTGTGTCAAGATGTTTAAGTTATACCTCTGAGTGACCCTTTAACATACCCGAGGCTTTGTAACAATAAATTACGCTCACTAGAATATACGATATAAATTTCACAAAGTTCCGTTTTGAAACGAGAAAGTTATGATCAATTCCGTATGCGAGGGGTTAGAAGCGTCAACAATGAAAGATAAGGCTTTTCGGATAGTAATTAAACTAACCGGGGACTTAACGGCGCGGCTAAAAGCCACGAGGCCCTTATTCGTAAATAATCGAGGCCCAAATCGTAAAGTTACCCCTTCGAAACCGAAAGGTCAGGCTAATCATGGCAAAAGATTTGAAAATCTTGATGTACAGGACTCAGGCGGGCCGCGTTGGAGAAACAAGAAAGCCAATGCGGGCCGCGAGCCATATGAAGATTCGATGCCTGACATAAGGATTCAGGCGGCCCGCGTGAGCCTAGCCTAATCCTTAATGCGGGCCGCGTGAAGGTGCCAGATGCAGAAATTCAGGACAGGTTCACTGTTTGATCTTTTAACCGACCTTGGATGCATTAATTGAAGCATGGGCGCCCCCTACATGTCCCCTAGCACTCAGGGACACCTGCTGATCATCCATAAGCAATTATAGGTTGAGTTGTAATGATCTTGTGCCCAAAATTTCACTATAAAAGGCAATGTAGTGCACCATTGTTCATCACACCTTCAAACAACTCATCTGCTCATTTCTGGAGCTCAAAAGCATTCTTCTAACATCTCTGGTCGTGCACCAAGCTTCTGTAAGTATGCCTAACCCTTTGTGGCTTAGTTTTCCATAGTTTTAGCTTAAAAGTCAATCCGTCGTAATTAACGATTGACTTTACGATAAATCACAAATGGTCCAGTGGTTTGTCGAATCAAAGGTAGTTATATGTTGGTAATCATGTGGGCTTTAAACCCCTAAAAGGGCACCCTCTGATTCCCACTCTAACTAGTCCGATTGTCGAGTCAAACCTGCTTAGAAAAAGTCAACAGAAAGCTATTTTGCGATTTTATGCATAATCGGTAATGTAGATAGCATGTAACCTGTTTTAACACTCATATAACATGATAATAAGTATATTAACTAATCTAAGCTTGTTTGATCCGACCACTTACTGTTTTGACCCGGTTCGGAGCCGAAGGTCGTAAAACTTTGACTTTTGCTTTGACTTCAGTTCTGACCCGTTATGGTATGATTTAGATATGCCTTAGGACTCTCTTAGGACCAGGTTACATGACAGTATAACCCTCTGTGACCGGTTCGTTGTTTGTCCGAGTCTTTTACACCTTTCCGTTAAATGCTTAAAAGTTGACCGTAACGCCCTTTTCAAATTAAAACGAGAATTTCGGACATGTGAAAGGACCATAACCTTAGTTACTGATTTCTAAGTGTGTCCCTAAAATTTCACATCAATCCGAGGTCTAGAATGGGAGTTATGCTAAATAGCGCAATTACGAAAACTTTAGTAAATTAAATGGCGCAATTAGCATAACGCCTATCTAAACCCAGATTGCGACACCAAACCTTTTACCCACTGATGTAAAATAATATTTGGAGATTTTTAAAGATTATTAATGATTTTTAACCTGCTCATAACCTGCAGTTATGGCAACGGTTCGGTAAATACCGAATATACCCTTTTCGAACATAACTTGAGTTCTACAAAGTATTTTGACCCGATTCCAGTTGCTACTGATTTTAAATAATAAATAGAGTATTTTGGACCTTATAAACTGATCGGAAAACTCAGATTTCCTGTAGAAATCAGAAACCTCTTTTATGATCTTTAAAAATGACCAAAATACCCCTAAGGGGCACATATTGGATTAAAAAATCATTACGGGCATTATGGAAGGTATCCTACTGATACCACAACTTCTTTAAAGCATATTGACTTAGGAAATTTGTGTAGGACTCTTACGGTTACCCGTTACGCCTTTTGCGCGCACGGTTCGGCTTATGTAACTAGTTTACATAAACTAGCCAAAACGGGTCAAACCTTATTGTTTTAACCTCAAAATCCAGAGTGTGATTATATTACCCATATAAAATAAGTCTTCAAACTTGTCGGGTCTGAATCACATTCCATTCCCGGTTTTCGCCTTTCATGCGATTAAACCATAAATATCCTTTGAAACTGACCGGTCTAAGCTAAGGCTAAATTAAAGACCCGTTAGGATTCTAATAGGTTGATTTAAACCTTCGTTCCAGAATAGGAGACCAGTAAAAGAAACTTGCATTTTTATTAAGGATTTATACTTGCTCAGGTAAATACTTTTAACTTATTTTCCGTTATACGGACTTGGGTTACGGTATTTAAAATACCGCTTGGTCGGGCAATTGACCCCAACTCATTAGTAGTTGGGTATTATCAATGTGACCCGTTTAAAAAAACTTGTTTTGTTGGCTTTACGCCTTTGGGAGCTTAATGACCATGTCCCGGATATCCTTGGCATCATTTTACGAAATGGCCACGACCCCGACACACGGGTGTAGGCGTACACCCGTAATGTGTCTATATTATTAAAGGTATAACCGTTGGTTTTCCCGCCACGGCTTTATGCTTTGTGGCGTGTCTATTAACCTTTAACCCGGCACGACCCGGGCGACCGAATGCATAGTAACATGTAATTCTTTTACAAGATTTAATTATAAATTATCCCAAGTTATAAAGAGTTTGTGCCTTGTGCATTCAAATCAATTTTATTAAACATTTTACAAAAGTGTCGGTTGAATGTATTTACCAGTGTAAACTGACGTATTTTTCCCAAAAAGATTAAATGCAGGTTCTAAGCGTAATTGGCTGGATATTTCTCCTTAGCATCAATAAAGAGTCTCGCAAGCCTAAGATGCCTACGTCTGTTGAACAATACTTATATTTTATTTTGATCCCCTGTGGATTATATTTCAACGATCGTGATACTTTGATATTACATTCAATGGTTGAAACATATTTATCTTTATGCTTCCGCTGTGCATTTATATATTGTGTGGTTTGACTATAATGTTGCCAACTACGTCACGGTAATCCCCCACCGGGCCCACCGGTGATACACGTGGAAATCGGGGTGTGACACATTTCGATTGTATGTTCAAACGAGATCCGAAACATAATGATAATAGTATATTTGATAATATTATTCGGGGTATTTCGATATTATCTAAATCAGATAAAATGAACAAATAATAATATTTATTTAAGCAATCGTAAATAATACGCAAGAGCGTTCTTACCTTATTATTTGGCTATGCGTCATACACTTAATATTTATATGTATATACTTTATGGGAACTCTGATAAGTTTGCTTTATTTAGATTTAGTTATTAGTGTGAATGACAATTATTTGGAAAATCGTATTAATATATTACCCGTTTTACAACCGTGCTGTTCTAATATAAACACACACCTACATACGCGTTAACACGATTTTCTGAATATACTTATATATATATATATATTTAATCGTATGAGAACTGAGTTGTTCTTAAGGCTTAATACATATATGGGATATATGTGGGGTTAAGCAAATCTATTTTTACTGTTGCATCATAGTAATAACCTTACCATCGGGTCGCACGTTTAGCGATTCGGTAGAGCTCGAGCACACGTGAAACAACTTTACCCTAGTATTAGTTACTTACGATGTGCTAATATTATTAGGGATGTCTTGGTGATTATTTGCATGCTATGCTAGTTTGTGTCATTGATACATAGCACTTTTGAATATAACACGCACACTAAGGTGAGTTCTCGGCCCCTACTCTTTTAAATGTTTTTAAAACACATGGGGAGAAAGCATGCACTACATTACGATAAAGTAATGTCACAACGTTACGCTAAGGTAACGACACAACTGTTAGAGTTTTTGTTATATTAGTTATGGTCACTAAGTAACATTTATCACATGTCAGTCCCCTTAAAATTTACGATGCCGTTAGTATTGGATTATAGCGAGGGAATTTTTAGTAGTACTACTGGGCCCAACAAGCCCCACTCGAGCTGGTCGCTCCAGCTAGACCGAACGTTGATGGTCACGGGTGTAGAATTTGCCTAACACTTAGCCATGGTTGGTGATAGACCTGGCACAACAGGGGCAGCAACGTCAGCTTCGGATCGAACACTTTGTTGACGTAACTTAGGTTAGCTAACTACAAATATAACAAGTAACTGCTAAACACTTCAACTTACTGTTTTGGGATTGAAACACTGGAAAACACTTGACAAACAACTTACTTTATAACTGTAACCTAAAACCTGTGAACTCACTCATCATTATGTATTGACACTTGTTCTTGCATGTCTTTCTCAGGTTGCTAAGGTAGCACACATCAGGACAAGGATGCATTTCGTAGTCACATTGATTTCATCAAATTTTTAGACACAACTTTAAATTACATTAATTATTTTGGTTTTATAATTGTTACGCTTCCGCAACTAAATTGTATAAACAGTATACTCATGAATGAGCAAACAAGAATTTTTTTTAAACTCATATAGTGGTCGTTCAGTATGACTAATGACTGTGATCCTGGTTTGTCACGCGCCTCGCGGTAGAACTCCGCCTGTGGAAGTTGAGGGCGTGACAGATGTGGTGTAAAAACTTTAAGTTTTAAAACCCGAAAATGTTTTCGTCGTAAAATGCACTTTTGCGCATTTTTGAGTTTTAATTTGTAAAACTTTGACTCGTCACTTCGCCTAGTAAACATGGTAATCATAAGGTGCAATCGCAAGGAATTATAACCTTCGTGATTACGATCACGTTGCTAAGTTCAATTGAACTTTGACTTTACCAAAAATGGTCAGAACCGAAAGTCAAACAGAAAGTTAAATTGTTTGACTTTTGGCATAAAATAACTAAAATAAATGAAAGAACTAGGAAGAGTACTTACTTGTTTTGAAGAACACTATAAGAACTTGTGTTGAAGAACACTATAAGAACTCAGAGTAAGAGGCCTCCAAAAGCTGGAAGCAAGCTTCAAGAGAGTGGGAGAAAGAAAATGGAAATGACCAAGTTGAAATGTGGATGAACAAGGCTATTTATAGTGATCAAATGATCACCAAATCAAGCCAAGTGTCCCATGAGGTGTTATGGACTGATGAGTGTCATCACACATGTTCAAATGAGGTGATTTGGTGGAAAATCACGAGCTTGGAGGCTAAGGAATAAGCAGGTTGTTAACAGCTATTTTTATTTTTCCAGTGTAGTGGTTACGAACCGTATGGAAAAGTGGATACGGTCTGCATCTAGGTCAAGGGGCCAAGTTTTGCTTTTTTGGCAGATTTGGTCCCTGGACTTGTATTGTCGTGTTTTGTCACTTTTAACCCCTTTTAACCTAATATTTATGCTATATAAAGGTGTTAAGGCATGTGTAACTTGGATTTTGTCTGGAAATGTCGTGGATGTCGGTTCGTTCGATCGTACGGTTATGTATTTCGCAAATAAAGTATAAAACTTTATTGAACAGGAAAATGACCCAAATTGCGCAACGATTGACATTTTTGCATTCTTACCAATAAAATACAAGATTTTATTGAGTAAAAATGTCCAGGATTGTATAATGATTGATAATTATACATTCTCGCAAATAAAACACAAGATTTATTGATTACGAAAATGTTCGGAATTGGACAAGGAATAAAAATGTGCAAACGTCACAGTCTCCCCTACTTTAGGAAATTTCGTTCTGAAATTTAATTAGAGGAAACTTATGGGAAAAGATGTGGATATTTCGCCTTCATTTGATCCTCTCGTTCCCAGGTAAACTTTGGGCCATGTTTGGACAACCAGCGAACTTTAACAATCAGTATACGTTTGCGTTTGAGCTTTTTGACTTCACTGTCCAATATTTCCACAGGTTTCTTGACAAAGTGCATTGTGTTATCAACGCGAATTTCATTAAGAGGGATGTGGAGGTTTTCATCAGTCAAACACTTTTTTTCAAATTGGACACATGGAAGATTGGATGAACGTTTCCAAGTTTAGGAGGTAGCTCAAGTTTGTAGGCCACCTTTCCGATCCTCTCAACGATCTAAAATAGTACCACATATCGAGGTGCAAGTTTTTTTATAAAAAGTTTCCAAGAAAAGGATATTGGAAAAAAAGGAGATTAAGATGTTTTTTTATAGTTCTAGTTAATTATTATAAAAAAACAGTATTTGAAGTGTTGTAATGCCTTTTGACGACTTATAAAAAGTTTATGATTTGTTTTTAACGACATTTATTATTGTTGTATTTAAAAGACAAACCAAATGTGTTGTCCACTATGACTCATTAACAAGGACTTTATGTTTTCATCTTGTATTTTATTTGTTCATCGACTCTTAAGCTAAGTTGCATTTCTTTCTTTGTGATAAGTAACCTGAGCTATATTAAGAATTGTGATGAATGTACTTCTAGGAATAATTTGGAAAAGAAGGCTAAAGAGTAAAGATTATTATAGCAATGGATTATATTTTGAATTCATTTATTAGCATTAAAATTAGAATTTTAGTGTCACCTCAATATAAAGTAGACATAAAAATGTCGAAACATGCACGCGCGTTGGACTGTTAAACTAAACAAAAAGTAGACATAAAAATGTCGAAACATACACGCTCTTTGCAGCGTGTTAACTTGCAAAAATTACATGGAAACGTAAAACATATAAAAGAATAACTAAGTCGACGTATGTTAACATACACGCTCATTGCGACAGGGCCGTTAAACAACAAAACCAAATAACGTAAAAACTTTGAACCAAACACGTGCTTTGCAGAGTGTTAATTGCAAAATTTAGACCGAAACGTAAAAAAAAATTGTAAAAGATGGAAAGTATATGAGACGAAAGTTGAAAATGGAAAAATGTTTGAATACAAAAATAAAAAATGTTTTATAACAAAGTTATAAAAACTATAAAAGGTGAAAAGTGTAAAAAGTTGAATTGTAACTCCTACTTACAAACTAAAAGTTGATAAAGTTAGTTAGAAATACATAAATGGATGGATGGAACAAAAAAGAAAAATAATGGGTGACTTACTTAGTTGTACATAAAGCTATATTGACTTATACAAAATTAAATAGTAAAACCAACTCACAAAACTATTTTGTGAATTAACAGAGGGGAAATGTTTACGATGTATTTGAGAATAAGATATATTATCCTTTAACTTTTCGTAAGACGTTCAAAATAATTACAAAAATAAACAAATCATCTTGTATTACAAACTTTTTAATTCATCTCTTCACATTTTGTTATGATAGTAAGTTATCATCCTAAAACGAAAATAGGTTGGTATGATTTACTTTAGATCGTAGATTGATTAATCATATTATTTTATTGTTGTGTTATTAGTATTTATCTATTAAGATATATAAAACATGGCCCCCAATTTTTTACTTTTTTTATATTTTATCGTTATGTTATTAGTATTTATCTATAAAGATATATAAGAATATCTTTATAGATGGCCCCCAATTTTTTTCTTTTTTAAAAGAACTTTTTGGTGCAAAGTTCAAACCACAACAATAAAAAAAACGTGTTATTGGATTTTATCACTTCTAACTATTGGGTATTGGCCGCTGCTATTTCAAACTATTATTTTGACTCTCACCACTCTCAACTTAAAACTTTGTGTGTTGTATCACTCCGGGTGAGTGGTTTTTGGCTCACTTTTATCTTTTAGGAGCATATTCACCTACAGTCATTAGTAATTCACAAAGTGTTAGATTAATATCACCAATATCACAAGTCAAACACTAAAAAATGTTTACATGCGGAGTGACACAACACACAAAGTGTTAAATTGAGAGTGGTGAGAGTCAAAGTGGAAATGATAAAATCCGATAAGTCTAACAAAAAATAGAAAAAACATGTCCATAACATCATAGCTTAGTGGCATCTTAAAGGTTGTGATAAGTCTTAGAGACCATTAGGTCCAGATTCGATTCCCACAAGAGGGTTTTTTCTCAAATTTATTGGGTTTCCTCCTGAATTAGTGTATAGGCATTATAACCTAGTTTTGAACTGGGGCAAAATCGTAAATTTGACTGGGTAAAGTCGTAATTTGTCTACATCTACAACAATGACAAAACTGTATTTTTTATTCGGGACAAAAGCGTATTTTAAAATTGGTGACAAAATCGTAATTATAAGCTAGGGTAAAATCGTAATTTCTTCGAGCTAATGTTAAAGTGCCAAACATCTATTGCCACTTTGGTGATCCAAATTTATGGTTATTAAAAAAAAACATAAAAAACATGTATATTTTGTCTAAAAAAGAGAATGACATAAGACAAACACCCCAAGGCCATAACTGATTGGATCTCACCAATTAATCAACCTAACCTAACCTATGATTATTATACAAATCTAAAAGGCATCAAACACAAACACGCAATTATCAAAGGTCATTTCTATCGAACCGACGTCGTTTTCATGCAAAAACACTCACGGGTTTTCTTAATTTGTTCATATTCTCAAACGGGTCGTTATCAGGAACCCGATTCAGGCGTAAGCGGATGCAGAAGAACACCATAATTTGTTCTAAAGATGTAAAACCGATTAGGGTTTGAATTTGAAAATGGAGAAGAGAGATGTGAGCCCAGTGATATTGAAACTTGGGCTTGCTTTAGCTTTTTCTCTTGGTGGGATGCTTTGTACTTTTTTAACAAACAAAAGGATCAAAGATTCTAAATCTGCAGGTTTGTGTTTGAATTTGAGGTTTAAAGTTTTGGGTTATGTTGTGTGTTTGATGAATATATTGTTTGTGTAGATTGCAAGAAGAATCAGGGGATTTCACCAAGGAGTTTGAACAGTGAGCATCCTAGTTTTGATCCTTTGGCAACTGATAAACATGTAAGATTTTCTTGTTGATTATGCTTTTGAGTTTTGATGTTGATTATGTGCTAATGATTGCATCTAGTTTACTGATTTAGGGAGTGTTTGGAAGTGGGATTAATTAAACTATTTGATGTTGTTAAGATAGTTTTTAGTCTTTGGGAAATTAAAAAAAAAAAGTGATTACAAGGGTGTTTGGATGAAGAAAAGTTACTTATTTTAGGGTGAAACTTGTCGTTTTTAGACCAACTCCAACGGATGTTCCACAAACATCGATGTGGAGGTGAGAGGGCTGAGAGAGAGAATCACTAGTCTGTGTCCGCAGGGCGTTAGGCATGGGAAGAAGATCGTTTTTTTTATTTTTTGTGAGGGTGAGAGGAGAGAGAAATGGTTTAACTAACGTGGAGGAGAGAAGGGGGTCTCTGTAAGCCCCCCAATTGATCATCATCATGATCATCATACTCGGTATATCCCACCCATAGTTGTTAAAAGCCATCGCCTCTTGCGCCTAGCCCCAATTTTCTAGCGAGGCGAGGCAATTGCGCTTTAATTCTCCAAGTGATGGTTCATGCGCAGGTTCCGGCGAGATTCCTAGATTCTTGAGAGTTTTCGGCCAAATTCTCTAAATTCTTGCAAGATTCTAGCTAGATTTCTACTTTTATCTAACAAAACTACTTTTCTACACTAATAAACTAGCATTTTATAACTTTTGTTACTAAATAGACGATATTAAATATTATATAATAGCTTTAGTTTATTTTATTTGAAGAATAGTATTAATTTTCTATTATATAAAAATATTTTATGCTTTTTTTTGTTGTACGCTTTTTTTTTCTCAGGCCCGCATTTTTTTTTTGCGCCTAGGCCCCAGGCGAGGCCTATGCGCCTTAAGTGCGCTTAATGCTTTTAATAACTATGATCCCACCAATAGCAAGGCTAAGGTAACGGTCTGAGGAGGGTAAGATGTAGACAACCTTACCTCTACCCCGTAGGAATAGAGAGGCTGCTTCAGTGAGACCCCTGACTCGATAGTAGTTTTGCATCAAGCCTTGGATATAAGGCACATAACACTCGGAAATTGGGACAAAGGCAGATTAATCGTCCCCCGCTTTTTTCGTTATTTTCACGAAATTAGTAAAATAACGTTAAAATAAGTGCACTTTCACTTTTGCCCCCTGATGATGATCTGAATAAGTATTTGAGATTGCTAATTTGAAACCAATTATTCTTGGTAGATTCAAAATTACCTGTAGAATGGAATAAGAGGCTTTTTTAATATGTATTCGAGATTGCTTGTTTGAAACTGATTATTCTTGGTTTATATGTGACTATGTGTCATGTTGCAGAATTCCTTGTCTGATAAAGATTCTTACCTTCTACCTGAATTTAACGACCTCATGAAAGAATTCGATTCAACTACCATGAAAACGAACCCCAAGCTCCCAATATCAGATGCAAACTCACCGTCAAAAGTCAACTCGGTGGTCAAAACCGACAGCCACGAGCAAGAAATCAAGAATCTAAGAAACATGGTCAAAGTACTCAAAGAAAGAGAGCGCAAATTAGAACTTCAACTACTCGAATATCATGGTCTTAAACAACAAGAAACTACAATCAAAGAACTTCAAAACCGTCTTAAATTAAACAACATGGAAGCTAAGCTTTTATCGTTAAAAGTCGAGTCATTAGAGAACGATAACAAGAGATTACAATCACAAACAGCGGATTATAACAAAGTGTTAACCGATCTTGAATCTGCACGCGCCAAAATCAATGTTCTTAAGAAGAAGCTAAGATCAGAAGCTGCACAGAACAAAGAACGGATTTTGGATCTTCAACAACGAGTTGAAAAGATGCAGGAAGATGAACGCAAGGGTAGTGTCGGGATTGATTCGGAGATTGAGTTAAAGCTTTGTAGATTGAAGGATTTGGAAGAGGAAGTCAATGAATTGAGAAAGTCAAACTTTGACTTGCAGGTTGAAAAATCCGAGTTGACTCAGAGATTGGAGCATGTTCAGATTCTGGCTGCATCGGTGTTAGAAGATCAAGAAGTAAGATATTCATCTATTTTCATTTGCATCGGTTTTGAACAGGACCAGATTTAAAAAATAACAAAAAAAGTGATGCTGAAAGTCAAACTTTTGGTTTGTTTTTAGTGTAAACGAGCCGAACTGAGGCTCATTCGAGCTCTATGTCTATAAAGCTCGAGCTCGGCTTGTGAGTTGTTTTCAAGCTCAAACTCGCTCAGGCTCAGCTTGTTTAATATTTATCTAGTTCTAAATATAATCACACACACATAATTAGTTATATATATTTATAAATATGATCTTTTATATATAACCTAATATACATATTATTTAGTGATTTATATAATAACATCATGCTGCAGTTATATATTTATTATAATAAATAAAAGTTTCTATATTTATATAAAAGTAACAAACTCATTTAGGTTCGTGAGCATAGTCAAGCTCGTTTATGAAACGAGCTCTAATAGAGGCATGAGCTCGTTTAAGCTCGGCTCGGTTTGAGCTTTTAACAAGCCGATTTTGATTAGCTCACGAGCTACTCAGCTTGTTTAGAGCTCTTTCTTTCACTAGGGGTGTTCACGTTCTGGTTCGGCGCTTTTTGACGAAATTTTAGGGTCGTGTCGCTAATTATGATTTTGAGAAATGACAAACCAAGCCGGACTGATTGGTAGGTCAGCTCCTTTTACCGATTCAGCGATTGTAGTTGTTTGAACCGATTTTTTTTTATATTTTTTATTTGTTCAAAATCATTAGTTTATATTATAAAAATTAAAATGATAAAGATGGTTTATAATTAAAATACATATATATAAGGGTTATTGGATTTTATCACCCCTAATTATTGGCTATTGGCCACTGCCACCCCCAACTATCACTTTGACGCCCGACACCCCCAACTTAACACTTAGTGTGTTCTGTCACCACGTCGTTAACTGATCACTAACTTTTGATTCTGTTACTACACATTTAGGGTGTCCTAAGATCCCTAAAACCTTCCTAAGATCCCTATGACACCCCCAAAAGTATAGTAACGGGATCTAAAGTTAGTTATCAGTTAATGATTTGGTGACAGAACTCACTAAGTGTTAAGTTGGGGGTGACGGACGTCAAAGTGATAGTTAGGGATGGTAGCGGCCAATAGCCAATAATTTGGGATGATAAAATCCAATAACCCTATATATAACTACAAGTTTTGAACCGGACCAAATCGTTAAACTAACAAGCCACTAAAACCGAACCGTTTGACTCACAAACTGGGTAAACTGGCCGACTTCCTTCGGTTTACGCGGTTTTGTGTGTTTCACATGATTCTCATTCTCAAGTTTGGGTTCTTACATATAATTATTATTTTTTTTCTTGCAGACAGAAAAGCTTAAAAAAGAAAGTGAGCATTTAAAGAAACAAAACGAAGAATTAACCAAGGAAATCGAGCAACTACAAGCCGATAGATGCAGTGACGTCGAAGAACTCGTGTACATGAGATGGGTTAACGCTTGTTTAAGATACGAACTTAGAAATTATCAGCCCGGACCGAGTAAAACAATGGCCCGAGACCTCAGTAAAACATTGAGCCCGAGATCAGAAGAAAAGGCTAAAAGACTAATCCTCGAATACGCTAACCAAGAACTCGATTTCGATCCATGGTCAAGTCCTCAATCATCTAGTCTCATGGATTCCGGTCAACCTGATGAACCTATTATTGATCATTCACTGTCTCGTAAGAGCAATAAGTTTTTCGGGAAGCTCGTGAAGTTTTTAAGAAGGAAAGACGAAAATGTCGTAGATGATCACAACCACCGACGTAATCACAGCCAATGTAGCTCGTCATTAGATACGAATTCGTATAGCGATTATCCTTTCGGGTATTTAACGAATTCGTCTAAGCACTCTATGGATTCTCGAATGTCGTTTCATCGGCATAAAAGGATTGATTCCATATCCGAAGGCGGTGATGTTGATCATAGTTTTTCGGGTTCGCTTTCTTCATCGGACGGTCAAAAATCCGAGCTCGTGAAATATGCAGAAGTTTTGAAAGGCTCAAACCCGAAGCCACCGACCAGATATCGCAGAAGATCAACACCGTTTAGTTCGTTTTGATTAGTTTCTTGACCTTTATAGCTTAATTAGAAATGTCATTTGCAGATTCTGTATGTTTGTAACATAGAAACCACAAACCATGGTAAACAATTCTCTGTACAATATGTATATTAGCTGGTCATATTGTTAAATCCAAATATTTAGATTACCTGTATATTTATTCATGATAGACTTGTTTAATCTATATAATCAAATAAGTTGATGTATTAGTGTGTATATTTATTCATGATAGACTTGTTTAATCTATATAATCAAATAAGTTGATGTATTAGTGTGTATATTTAGTGAAAAAAAAAAATTTGTTTTAAAAAAAAAAATTTGTTTTAAAAAAAAAATATATATATATATATATCATATTGTTACGGTACCATACTGAACTATATCTACTAGTTTGAACATCATGTACGCCACTTCACCACACCTTTAACGCCATTTCCTCAGCCAAACCATAACCAACCGCCCCTTTGGGTGTTGGCCTTCACGCCCTCACACCCATCTCACCTACCCATATAATTTTCCAAACCCAATAAAAAAATCACGCATCTCCCACTAAGATATTTATTTAGTTTTTATCTATTTGATATAAATATTTTTAATAAAAATGGTTAGTTTTTTTTTTTTTTTTTTTCGAATGGCCAACTTTTAATAAACAGCATACTAGCAAGAAACTAGTACCCAAACAAACATACAATCAAAAAGTGAAATTACACCACTTACTCCACCTTAAAACTTTAAACGATAACCTATTTTTTATCCACAAAATGTCTAGGGACTTAATATCTTTAATAACATTCGAACCGGGAGGCACCTTACACCAACTAGCGATTGCTTGCCAAACATATGTCGCCAAAGAACAAGAGATAAGTAGATGAGATGTTGATTCGGTGTCATAGTTGCAAAGACCACATAATTCCAAATCCACATTTACATTCCTGAAGGCAAGATTCTCCCTGGTCGGTATTCGATCCAAAATGGCTCTCCATGAAAAGATGTTTATTTTTTTGGCACCCAATTATTCCAAAGTGTCGGATTTAAACTACCCGAACTAGCCGCCTCGTATAATTACCATCCTTTTCTTTCGTCCAACCCAATCATCCATAGTATTATTAATCTGAACCGTCTCCATCAAGGCAATCAGAGAAAGAAATTCTAATAAGGACGTCGGATCTGGAGCAATAAAAATTGTTAGCTAAAGAGTGGGTTAATTAAAGCACATTGTTTACGTGACATACGTTATGCACTTTTTAGGTAAACCACAATCCATTTTATCCAGGTTATTTGTAATCCGTAATTAAACACTATAAATAAGCAAAGTGTTAGTGCATATATGTGTTGTAAGCTAGGCTTTGGGAGTCTTTAAAAAAAAATTGGAAATTTTCCTTTTTAACCCTAAAGTTTTAATATTTGACAATTTAAGTTTAAACTTCTAATCTTTGTTTCCTTTTAACCCTAAAGTTTTAATCTTTGACAATTTACCCTTAAATTTTAATCTTTGACAATTTAAGTTTAAAATTTTTAATCTTTCTTTCCTTTTTAACCCTAAAGTTTTAATCTATAACAATTTAAGTTTAAAGTTTTAATATTTGGTAATTGTTGATTAATTTGATTATTTTACTTCTAATTCAAACGTTTCCATCTTTTGCGATTTAACCACTTTGATTTTTTTTACTTATGTGTTGTAATTTTGGCTTTAGGGGGTTTTTCAAAGAAAAAATGGTTATGCATATGGTTGTTGTAACCTTGGCTTTGGGCTTTTTAAAAAAAATATGATTTTTTTACTTTTCGCCCAAAAGTATTTCATAAATTACTTTTAACCCAAAACTATTTTTTTTTTTTACTTTTAACACAAAACTTTTTATCTTTTGCAATCTATTCTCACAACTTTTTTACTTTCAACTTCGGTCCTTTATAGTTTTCATTTTCCGCAATTTTTTTGCTTTATGTTTCGTTCTGAATTTTGTGACTTAAAACATCGCAACGTGCATCTATGGTTTAGCATTTTTCACGTTTCGTTCTAAACTTTGCGAGTTAACACGACGCAACGTGCGTGTGTGGGTGAACTTTTTTACATCGTCTATTTTTCCCGTTTGACAGGTTCAACATAACGTGTGCGTCCTAAATCGACTTAGTTATAACTAAAGAATCCCCGCCGCATTGCGGCGGGTCGTAATTCTAGTTATTATTAAAATAATAACCAAAATATAGAGACTTTGTTGACAAAAAAAAGGAGGGAATTTGTTTGAATAACTAAAAACGGTTAATAACAGACATAACTGACTCTCTCTCTCTCTCTCTATATATATATATCGATCTATACATACAGATTATATAAACACACATTCTTCAACAATCTCTCACAATTTTCTTTGATCCATTACGCCAATGAAGCCTGCATCTCAAACAACCCTAGCACCACCACTACTACCGTCTCTTCCGGCCACCAGCCACCACCGCGCCGCCCTCTACGTCGGCGACCTCCACCCTTACACCACCAACAACGACCTCCTTCAGCTTTTCTCCATGATCGGACCGGTGAGTTCAGTTCGTGTTTGCAGAGACCGGTTCTCGTTCAAATCCCTAGGCTACGGTTATGTTAACTTCTACCTTCCTTCTCACGGTAATTACTGATTATTATTTGTTGAGTTAAGTTCGATTTATTAGGTTTGTTTTTGTTATTTGTTTGATTGTTTCGATTTCGTTTGTGCAATTGTTATTTGACTGAAAATTGAACTGTGAATTGATTAGGTTTTTTTGTTTATTTGTTTGTGATTTTGACTGAAATTTGAACTGTGAATTCGGTGTTGTAGACGTTAAATCATAGTGGATTGATTAGGTTTTCTTGGTTATTTGTTTGAAATTGTTTGATTGTGTCGTTTTCAATAGCGAAATTGTTATTTTATGATTGATTCTTTTTCATTTGTGAGATATTTTGACTTGAAATTGATAGTGCATTTCGTGTTGTTGAGGTTAAATCATTACTGAACTGATTAAGTTTTGTTTCGTTGTTTATTATGATTGATTCTTATTCATTTGTGAATTGATTGGAAGTTTGCCGTTGTCGAGTTTAAATCATAGTGAAATGATTGGGATTCTTTTTCGTTATCTGTTTTGATTGATTCATTTTCATTTGTGAAATCATGATTTGACTGGAATTTGAACAGCGGATACTGCGTTGTCGAGGTTAAATCACACTGAATTAAGGGGAAAACCGATGAGAATCATGTGGTGTCAACGAGACCCAGTAACAAGAAGAACTGGAATCGCAAATCTGTTCGTGAAGAATCTAAATCCGTTCATCACGGATGTGAAGTTGGAAGAGGTTTTTGGAAAATTCGGGATGATTCTTTCGTGTAAAGTTGCAAAAGATGTTCATGGCAAAAGCAAGGGTTTCGGATTTGTTCAATTCGATTCAGAAGAATCCTCTAATAACGCTCTTCAAACCCTAGATGGATCGGTTCTTGTTGACAAAATAATGTATGCTTCTTAACTACTCAATCTGCTGTTCATTACTTTGTGATTTAATGTTTTAATATTATTTTAAACGTGATTTCGTGTCAGATCTGTGGTCAAGTTTATGAGGAAAAGCGAAAGGAAGGAACCCGAATTCACAAACGTGTACGTGAAGAATCTTGAATCCGATTTCACCGAGAATCAGTTAAAAGATAAGTTTTCTGAATACGGGAATGTCACAAGTGTTGTGATCATGAAGGATGCTGACGGGGGATCAAGAGGTTTCGGGTTTGTAAACTTTGAGTCACCCGATAGTGCAAAGAAGGCCATTGAAGCGTTAAACGGTGCAATAATCGGTAAACAAAGAATCATAAGTTCAGAACTAGTTCAGTTTTAGTTTTTAACTTTTTACACAATATGTTGCTGTTTATAGGTTTTGAGTATTCAAATTTGGTGCATGAAAACAGGTTCTAAAGAGTTGTTTGTCGGAAAGGCTATGAAGAAAGCTGAACGAGAAGGGTTCTTGAAACGTTCACATCAAAAGGACAAAATAAACGCGTTAAATCTTTTCGTCAGAAATCTTGCGTTATCTGTAGATGAAAAGTGTCTTGAAGAAACTTTTGGTGCTTTTGGGAAGGTGATTTTAACGAAAGTCGTACGTCATGAAACCGGTATTAGCAAAGGGTTTGGATTCGTGTGCTTCGCTAACGCAGAAGACGCAAAGAGATCTTGTGATTCGCTTAACGGTGATTATTTAATTCAACTACATCTTGTATTATTTATTCACTAAACTTTAATCCGTTTCGTTTCTTACCTAACTTGATCGTGATTTTATCGAATTCGTGTAGGGAAACTTTACCATGGAAAACACATGAACGTTAGTGTTGCTATGAGTAAAGAAGAATGCACACAAAGATCACAAGCTCGTTTTGCATCAGAAAAGATTAGCGGTCCCAACCCGTATTTGAATTTCAGTCCGTATTACGCTATGCAACCATATGGTAAAGCACCCGTCTATAATCCATACTGGCAGCAAAACATTTACAGAAGTATGCAAGTTTTCCAAATTTTAAACCAGTGAGTCATCAGGTATGCATAATCGTAAACCATTTTTGTTTCTGCTAATTGTTTTTGAAGTTTTTATGACTGAAATAAACTTATTAATGAGATTAGGAAGGTGTTAACTCGAGCTATGATAAGGATCAGAACCCGTTTAAGAGCTTTAAAGCTTATTTCTCAGAAGGATCACTAGCTAAGAAATATACAAGCTATGCACAGGTTGACCCACAAACTTAGTTAACACGTGTACAACTGTACATAATAGGCCCGTTTCTACAGAAACCGATTTAAACATGTTTACCATTTTTTGTGTTGTGGCAGAATCTAAGTGGCATGAAGAGTTCTAGAGTGTTGTGGGAGATGAAAAAGCCCGTGTTACACGGGCCAAGAAAGGCGTTTTTGAAAGTTAATGAAGTTGTAGCAAATGCAGGTGTGTTTGGATAAATAATGGGAGCAATGGATATACAAGTACAGGAGTGATAAATAGTTTTGTTGTGTGATTTTTTCATGTATTGTTCAATAGTGAATAATAGTCTTTGTAAATGTGTGTGACATACAACATGTGATAAAAATTCAAAGGTATAGACCAAAATAGAATGGGTCAAAAGTTGGCCTTTTTGTCTTGATGGGAAATAATAATGGTTTTCTGTATTTTTTACACTATAACTGATTATGAAATTAGCCATATTTTACTTTTTTTCTGCCACTTAATGTAAAATGTTACATGCAAAGGCAATTGTATGAAAATACAAATGCAAGTGTGTAGTATATGCTTGCTTTTATAGATATATACAGAGAGGCTGTCCATACAAAAATTGTGAGAATCGTATGAACGATTGTACGTATTGTTTTAAATTGATACACAAAACGGTTATATAATCGTCCTTTTCTTTCTGTTCAATTACTTTTAATTATCTTTCCTGCATTAGGCATAAGTGTATCACAGTTTTTTTCTTTCCTAATATGATGAAGAAATGAATATGTGGTTCTTGATTCTTAACCATAAAACTGGTTATGTGAGCTCAAACCAAGAATTCTAGCCATGAAGGGGGTGTAAATGAGCCAAATTGCACGTAAGCTACCTCAGATTGGCTCACTTAAAGCTCGAATGAAGTTGGTGCTTAAATGGGATCGAGCATGGGCTTGCTAGCCTAAACGAGTATATCATTTAGGGTAAATTACTTTTTGAGTCTTGTGTTTTAGGGGTTTTAACCACTTGAGTCCAAAATCAAAATGGTTAACGCCCTGAGTCCCTATAGCCACTTTTCCTAACCATTTGAGTCCAAATTTCTAACACCGTCAACCAAGTTTGTTAACTACAAGGGCAATTTAGTCATTTAAACACAAAGAGTAATTTATCTTTTTCTTTTGTTGTTCGTCAATGAAATAAGAATGTTACTATCAAATGGGTTAATTGGTTGCAAAACCCATTACTAACATTGCAAATTTGCAATTGCTTATGTTTTTGCTTTGTTTCTTGCTAGATAGTGGTTTAGATATATAGTGGTTGGTTTCGGTACACAATGTACCGTATTCCAAAAAACGTAAAAACCAGATCATACAAACTCCGATTAAAGTTTACATCATAACTAAACGAACCGATTATATCATAACTTAACTAAACTTAACACACCTAACTTAACTTAACATAACACACCAAACTTAACTAAACATAACACACCAAACTTAACTAAACAAACCAGTTACATCACACCCTAAACATTTGAAGAACCGGTCCCGGATCCTTCACCCTTTTCGTTTTTCGCCTTGGTCACGGGGCAATGGCGGTCGATGTGTTTCTTTAGCGTCGAGTTGGCGGCCGCTTTCATGAACTTTCCGCAACCTTTGCACCTAGCCATCTCATGGTTGTCGGTCATCAAACACAAATCGAAATGCTTCCAAATTAACGGGTTTCGTTTGGTTTCCAAAACCATCACAACCTCGTCATTGCATGCCATTGTCTCTTCGTTTGGTGAGTTTTTGTGGTAGTAATGGAAGGGAATGGAGAACTTGGGTAGTAATGGAAGTGAAGGGTAGAAGTTGGGGTGTTTATAAAAAAAAAACGATTTTTTTAATATTTAATCGGTTTCCAAAGGTCTTATATCCGTTGGAACCGGTTCCAAGCAGTATTTTGCAGCTTTTTGATTTGAAATACCCGACATACCTGGTTCCAAACAGTACCCGAACCCGGTTCCACAATACCCGAAACCGGTTATATCGGTTACACTTTTTTTTTACTTCTACCCGGGTTCAACCCGGACCCGGTTCTTCCGTGTACCCAGTTCCGCTCACTAGTATAAGTACCCGGGTACGAGTAGTACCCGGTTCAGGGTATTAAAAATACCCGATTATGCCCATCTCTAGATTAAACTTATCTCAACAGTGTTGGTTTATACCAGTGGTGCACAAATTGGGTTTTCTGAATACCCGGTTCCGGGTATGGAACCGGGTTCGGGTACGATAGGGTTCTACAAAATCGGGTATTGACAATACCCGGGTCGGGTCCGGGTCCGGGTTTTATATAAAAAAGGTATAGCCTATATACCCGGGTTCGGGTCGGGTTTTCTAATATCCGGGTATTATAATACCCTATTTTCGGGTTCGGGTAGGGCCGGGTATGGATCGGGTTGGGTTGGGTTTGGGTTTGGTTCGGGTATGCCTCTTGTATTCATTTTTTTTGGATAAACCATAAAAATATAAAATGCAAAACCTTTTTATTTCATAAAACATAGAAATACATGACACCTAAATAATCATTGAACCGGATCGAATAAGATGATGAACATATAGCTTTGAATAACTTGATCTTCTTCGTTTATTGTTCGTCATCAAAGACCCCTTTTATAGGGTATAGAGATACAATGTAAACCAAACCAATGATCATAATACACTTTCTAACGGCTATATAGCCGTTACCAAGGTAAAAAACTCGAAAAAACACAAAAAAACGAAAAAACCTGAACAAGGTATTGGGAAACCCGGACCGGGTATTGAAAAAACCCGGTTCCGGGTTTGGGTATAAAAAACTCGGGTTTTATAATACCGATTCCGGGTTTGGGTTTTTTGTGCACCACTAGTTTATACTAGGCCGGGCCCGCCGTTAGGAAAAAAGTACTCAACATCTTAAAAACGATTCAATTGGGCCGAGTAATTGATGTTTCCAACTTTCCATAGAGAAAGCCCAATCTCATACTCTCATGGTATATATTTAACCTAAACCACTCATCTACAGTCTCAATTTATCCCCCTTTTCTGGTCGATTAGGGTTTTAGAATTCAACAATCAGATCGCAAATCATCAACCTTTTTTTCAAGGTAATCCGGCTCACAAAAAAAAGAAGTTGCGCGGCCCAGACCGGCCCATTTCCATCCTTTGAAAAGTGTAGCATTAGGGTTCATGCTTATCATATATATGTCATTGCCTATGCCATACGCCCATACCTCAAATCGTTCGTTATTATTCATGCCGATTTTCCAATTTTTTTTCTTTTATTTCTTTTCTCCTTTCTCACAATTTGTGGTCGATGATGTATTTGAAGAAACTGCGTTATCTATCTGTTAATTCCTTTACCGGATCTGATGATAATATTATCTTCCTGAGATCTTATCATTCTTTTTATTTCATACCTTTTTTTTTTATAAAACTAGTATTATTTCTTTTTTTTTTTTTAATTTGAAACGGGAATTTTAAGTTTTTATATGTATCGATGATGTTTAAATATTACTGCGTTATCTATCTGTAAATTCCTCAACAGGATTTGAAGATAATGAAAAATTACTGAGATCTGATTTTATATCCATTACGAGTTTATTATTTTATATTTTTTTATGAAATTTTTAAAGGAAGATTGAAATTAGAGGGTCGATGATGATGCATTTCACTTTGTTATCCTTGCACTTTGATACATATATGAAGAAAATTATGGGGAAAGTTATTCTGAGAGCTTTTTAATTCAATCTTCAACAATTTTACTGTATTTGCATATTTTAGTCAGGGGAGACTATTTACACACTTGGTGTGTAGATAGTCAGCCCAAAAAAGGTTTTTTTTTGTTCTATATGCACACCCTGTAGTGTCGAGTTGTGGTCAAAGCGTGGTGTTTTGATCCGGTTAACTAGACAAAGTCTGACGGGTCTGTTGACCGGACCAAAACGCCGAGCTTTGGTCGCGTTTTGGTCCTGTCTACCAAACAAAAGACTGATCGGGTGTCTAGTTGACAGAACCAAAACACCAAAAAGGGCTTTTTTGGTCCTATATGCACACCCTACAGTGTCGAGCTGTGGTCAAAGCTCGGCGTTTTAGTCCAGTCAAAAGACCTGTCAGACACCCGTCAGTCTTTGTCTGGTTAACCGGACCAAAACGCCGCGCTTTGACCACAGCTCGACACTGTAGGGTGTGCATATAGGACCAAAAAAGCCCTTTTTTGTGTGCATATAGGCATTTGGATATGCCAATATGTACACCCTTTGGTTAAAGGTTTTGTGTGTATTTATTATTACTAGTAGGAAACCTACGCGATGTGGCAGCGATTTTTTGTTAGTTTATCAATCTTCTCGTGATATATGATATACTAGATTATATACCCGTGAGCTTCACGGGTTATGGATTGTGTTAAAAAAATCTATATCTATAAAAGTATTTTTATTGTATGATTTATAACCTAATATGTCTTCATGCTAAGACTCATGTTTGGCAAACCTTACCAAGAAATATATTGAGTTACATTTTTTTTCAAACAAAACTCTAACCTAGCTGCAGTAAGGGCACTATCTAATCCACCTGTAGTCAGTATTCAGTCAATTAATGTTGTTAATGAACTATACAATATACATAAAACTGCATGTTTGAACAATAATACAAAAAAGACCATGAATATTACTTACCTAACTACACTTGTTTCCCACAATCCCTAAACAGTCACAGCACAAAAACAATTCAATTAATTGTAATCAAACACTACAACAACAGACACTCAAAACACAGATATACGATTCATATGTGACGCTCTGATTGTACATATTTCCAATTTATTAATTTCTCATAACTACTTAATTTTTTTAGAGTAAACTGCCATTTTGGTCCCTGTGGTTTGGCCAGTTTTGCCACTTTAGTCCAAATCTCAAACTTATTACATCCAGGGTCCTGTGGTTTGCATTTTGTTGCCATTTTAGTCCAAAACTCAAAAAGTCTGATTTTTGACTGATTTTCTGACCCTTTTTTGTCCTGTTGTGGAGGGGTAGTTTGGGCATTAAAGATTCATTAATGTATTTCATTAATTAAAAAAACCATATAATAATAAAATACCCCCTTATATTAAGACACAATACATCATCATCTTCAACCTTCTTCCAACGAGTTATCGAAACCCTAACCAGTTATCAAAACCCAAAAAAACCCTAACCCACAGGAGATCGAAGATCGACAATGGTGGTTTGCACTTGTGGAGCCTCAACGTCACTGAGAACGTCATGGACAACACAAAACCCAGGTCGTCGTTTTCACCGGTGCAACAAACCATCAAGCTGTGGATTCGTTGCTTGGGCTGAGCCACCGAAGATTGAGAATCCAGCTGTGATGATTCCTGCATTGTTGGACACCATCAAGCGGCATGAAGAGAATGCAAGACAGATGTTTGCTCGGAACA
The DNA here is from genome assembly GCA_030545235.1 of Helianthus tuberosus. Classification (NCBI taxonomy): domain Eukaryota; kingdom Viridiplantae; phylum Streptophyta; class Magnoliopsida; order Asterales; family Asteraceae; genus Helianthus; species Helianthus tuberosus. The sequence goes on along the minus strand of CM060358.1, from coordinate 185,470,783 downwards.
TGAAGCTTGAAGAAGAAGCTAAAAAATTGGCACAGGAGAAGAAGATGCTTAAAGTTATCTTAGGTTTCAGTTTGTTGCTGTTCATGTTTTACTATGTTAAGTCTGGTTAGGGTTTGACTTGTGTTTGGATTTTGTAATCAAGCTGCTAATATGGTTGGGGCTTTTTGTATGGATTTTGTAATGGAAAGTTTGGGCCTTTTTGTAATGAATCTTGTAATGTGTTGTGCATCTAATCTGTTATGTCAATGTGCCGAAATGTGCCGACATATGCATCTAATTTGTTGTGCATCTAATGTCTTATGACAATGTGCCGAAATGTGCATCTAATGTCTTATGACACTATGTGCAGTTTACCAACTGTGCAGTTTACCATATGTGCACCAAATGTGCAGTTTCATATGTGCACCAAATGTGCAGCCATTCTGCACCAAATGTGCAGCCAAACAGATCTGCAAATATGCAGCATTTAACCTAAGAAATGTGCACCCAAATACCAAATATGCATCATTTAACATACCAAAACAGATCTGCAAAGTGCAGTCTTTAACATTACATAAACAGTTTCATGATCTAACATACCAAACATACATAAACAGTTTCATGATCTAACATACCAAACATACAACCATTAACACTAAAAGTTAAGCAGTTTGACATGATCTAATACCAAACATACAACCAAAACAGTTTGTTGCAAACTGTAAACATCACAGTTTGAAACAAACTGCAAAAATGTCAACTGTAGCCAACTGTAGTCCATCTAAGCTTGTGGGCCCCCCTGACCTTGTGCCCCTTTCATTCTACAAGTTCTTTTGTTATGCCCCACACCCTTGCAGATTTTACATGTGACTGAGCCTCCCTTCCTTGGCAACTTACCAGTTGCAGGGATGATGTTGCTGACATTGACCACAGATTCTGCAACTTTAGCCTTCTTTTTTTCCTTTGAAGCTGCAACTTTAGCCTCTGCAATCTCCTGTGCAGACTTTTTTCGTTTCTTTTTTGGTCTCCCAATTTGGACATGATACTTTGGAGGGATCAAAGTGGTTGGGCATGCAGATTTAGGCCACAAATCACTGCCATTAACTGGTTCTACATTATGCTTGTAAACCTCAACCCAAGACTCAACCCAATACACTGGATGTACCCATTTTTCAGGAACTCCATCACCTTTACCATGCAATCCCATGTTCCAGATACATGCCACTGCATGTCTACATGGGATGCCTGTCAGATCCCATCTCCTACAAGAGCATGTTCTTTCATCTAATACCACAACTCTCTGGTCTTGGTGGTCATTGAAGTGTGTGCTAACCTGAAACTTTGTTCCTCCACTCCAGATTACAGTGTATTCTACAGCCTCAGTCTTTGCAGTTTGAAGCACAGCAGTAGCAGCTGGTGTTAATGGGCCTTTGCACTTGCCAATCTTGTTATTCACCACAACAATCTTCTTCATAAGGTACTCTCTGATATACTCAAGGCAGGTTATTATAGGCTTGTCCCTACCTTGAATCAATTGCCTATTGAATACCTCACAGATGTTATTCAGCAAAATATCACACCTAGCCCTGCCTGGAATATGTTCAATTCAATTAATTAACATGATCAAAACAAGTCAAGTGAAAACAATTCAAGTGGTAAATTACATACCTGTGAAGTAGGCTCTGACCCAATGTTTGCTTGGAATTTCCTTTAGCCAATCATGTAGTCCTTTGTCCTTATCAAGAACTGCCTTCATAGCCCTTTCAAACTCAGGAACTGTTGATGCAGATGCACAGTTCCACAACAGGTTTTTGTATTCATCACCACCCCATTTTGATTTCATATTTTCATGTATATGTCTCAGGCAATATATGTGCTCTGAGCTTGGATACACTTTCAGTATAGCAGGTATCAATCCCTAGCATCATAGTTACAAAAAGGGTTAACATTGTAATAAGAAAATGCAAAAACAAGTAAATCATTGAACAATAGGGTTACCTTTTGCCTGTCAGTTATGAAGGTGAAATTACTGTTAGGTTCCAGTTCAAGATCATCACCTAAACACTTAAGAAACCATGTCCAGCTTGCAGTTGTTTCAGCCTCCACCACTGCATAGGCAACAGGATAAATCCCATTGTTGCCATCCACTCCTACTGCTGTGAGAATCTGGCCAGGGAATGGCCCTTTCAAAAAACATCCATCAAGCCCCAGTATAGGTCTCCCTATCAATTTAAATCCAGCCTTTAATGCACCTAAGCAAACATATATCCTCCTGAATTGCCTTGTTGGACTTCTAGGATTGCCACAAGGTTCAACATCTATCTTAACTGTGCTTCCAGGATTAGATCTGAGAAGCTCCTCACAATAATTCCTGAGATTTTCATACTGAGCCCTATAGTGACCCTGCACTTTTTCTGTTGCCTTCATCTTAGCCCTAAAAACTTGGTGCAAAGTCACTTCAACTTGATATTTCCTTTGAAGATCTTCCTGTAGAGCTTTAAGTGGTATCCCAGGATTGTTTTTCACAGTGTGTTGAATTTTTTTGGATAACCAGGCAACTGTGCACATTCTAACATTTCTGGTGTTCAGACATACATGTTCTTGGTTTAGGGTTTTAACAACCCAAGAGCCTGCCTTTTTAACTTTAGAAACATAAACCATCCAAGGGCAAGTGGGTGGTGTATTCTTTTTAGGGTTAGGCCCAGGCCCATCTTCATTTGTTGTTCCCACTTGTGAGGGCCCACCACCATCATTTATTTCACAACTACTCAGTTTTGGAATCCCACCCACACATATGACACGGAATCTGCTGTTGTCATTCCTTGTAATATGGAGTTGTCTCCTAGTGTCAATTGCATGATTCTTGACCAACATTTTAATACTATCCTTATCAGGAAATGACTGGCCAATATAAAAGGGACATTCACCAGATGTTTTAGACCTTCTTTTGTCTTTCCTAACACTCCTACAAGCTCTTTGAAGAGCTGTGTCACCATCTGAATCAGTTACACTTTCAAAGCCATCTAAATCAACCTGATCATCATCCTCATCTACATCAACTTGCTGTTCATTTTGTTCACTAATGTCAGCATCTACTTCAGCATAATACTCTTTCATATCAACACTATAATCTTCCACAACATTATCTTTATCAATGATGTAATCTGGATCATCATCTTCCTCATCCTGATCCTTCATAACTACCATCAACACTCTCACTTTCACTATCTTCATCCTCCTGATCACTATCCTCACTGTCTTCATCCTGCTCATCACTAAGGTCTACATATTCAGGTTCCTTTGGAACATCCTTTTTTGAAAACCTGTTAACATGTTGAATATACACCTCTAGAACCTTGTTTTTTTCAACATAACTAATCATTCTCAATACATCACTATCAGTGCCTAGAGGCCTTAAACCTAACACTAAATCTTCCCCTGGAACCCTAAAATGGTAAACCACAACATCATCTTCTGAATAACCAAATGCTAACAACATATCATTCATCACTATCAATGAAAACATATCGGAATTCACATTATCAACGTAGTCTACCTTACCCCCGCCATATTCAAAATCATCCTCGTCAGTGAAATCACCACCATGGTGCACTTTCAGGGTGAATAAATCGGGATGATTTGCTGTGGAATAAGAAAAAAACTTTCAATCAGAAACAGGGGTTTTCAAATCCAGTTTATCAACGTCAAATACGTACCGTATTTTACTTCTGGATCAAAATGGACCCCTTCTTTTCGAACACAGCAGCTAAAATCATCTCCATCGTCGTCCATCAGAATCGTTTTGGCAAGAATGCAGATCGCCGGAGTTTGTTTAGGGTTTGAGAAGATTGAACTGAAAACAGGGGTTGAAGAGGATGATGTATTGTCTGTGAAATAATAAGATAATAAGGGGGTATTTTATTATTATATGGCTTTTTTAATTAATGAAATACATTAATGAATCTTTAATGCCCAAACTACCCCTCCACAACAGGACAAAAAAGGGTCAGAAAATCAGTCAAAAATCAGACTTTTTGAGTTTTGGACTAAAATGGCAACAAAATGCAAACCACAGGGCCCTGGATGTAATAAGTTTGAGATTTGGACTAAAGTGGCAAAACTGGCCAAACCACAGGGACCAAAATGGCAGTTTACTCATTTTTTTAACTACAAACTAAGATACTCCTAAACACTCTTATACTACTCATAAGTACACAATTCATATATGATAATTAAGAGTGGGAATGAACAGTGATAATTTGCTGATTAGTTAGTTTCTTTTAAACTTGCCACGTTACTCATTAACATATGTCTTTTCCCCAACTTCAAACCTTATACCTTTATCCACCACCTCCACATCGTCTCTCTGGCTTAGACGTTCAACCTCCACCGTACAGTACGTACTCGTCCATCTTCCAGCGACAGCAGTCAACCTCCACCGTACATCCAACTTCCAGCGACAGCAGTCAACCTCCACCGTACAGCAGTGATGACTCTGGCGGACCTTCAGCCGCATTGACTCCTTCGCTGATTTAACCGGTAATATTTCTTCATTTTGTGATGGTGCCTCGATTTAACAATGAAATATATTGTTGCATTATGTTCTAGGTTTCTTTTGATATTTGGAGATTTAATGCTTTTGCATGTTTGTGGTGTGTAATTTGGTAGTTCCGGTTGATTTTTGGGTTTATAAAAGGTTGCACCCCAAGTGTTTGATGATTTGTCAACTCATTTTTTTGGCCTTTTTGGTGTGCTTATTGTCAACATATTGTTTGTAGGACATTGAAGTAGAAATATGGTTTGGTAAAATTATTATTGAGTTAGTTGAGCATCTGTAATCAGCTTCGATTTTGAAGGTCATTGACTTATATGTGTCATGCAAGACAACATAATGGTCCCCTACATCCCATAAAAGCGAATTGTGTTTGCGTGTATTGAAAGTTGAGCATTTGAATCAAAATTTATGGTAATTTTCCTGGATTTTTTTAAACATAAGTAGGTTTTTAAATTCAAAATTAGTTAAAATATGAAAAATTAGAAAAATTTTATAGGATGCGAGGATTGTTTATTCAGGCCCTGGTTATAGACATACACAGTCTGACAAAACTTTTCTCTAGCTTAATTTAAATCTCATAACATTACAGTGAAACACAAGGTGTTTAAATACAAAATACAGTTAAACAAAAGACTATGTTGGACTCTAGATTGCATCTTCCTGAAACATAGATCAAAGAAATATCTATAATACATGCTATAAGTGCCAATGACCCACAAACCAATTGGTTTGTGGAGAGGTGGGAAGGTTTTCCCTTCGGGGTTCCTGCCCGGGTAACGCGCTTCGAAACGCGAGGCATACAAAGTTATGCAAAGCCTCCGGTAGAACGGTCGAGACAGCCCACATGCGCGTGGATTCGAACTCGGGGGGGTTAGGTCGCAGGCCGCGGTCCTAACCAGGTGAGCTGTTTGCCCTCCAAAAAAAAATACATGTTATAAGTACAACTGATAAAATTTAGACTTATATAGGAAAAGGTTTGATATAATAATTTTGTAATTCCATATTATATAACGTTTTTTACCAAAAGTTTTTCTTTTTCCTTATTATTTGTAATTTCACCTACATTAGTATCCAATGTCATTAGTATCCAGTGTCGTGGTTTACGTATTGTTCAACCCCTTAAATCGTTACCAGTAGAGTACATTCTACATTATATTCCCAATCGGGTTGCCTTCCTGGGTCTCATCGGTGTTGCATGTAGGTATTGTTTCCTCATCAGCTTGCATTTTCATTATCACAACTTTGTGTTCAGTAGTGATAATTATTACATGAATAATAATCATATATCGGAACCAAAAAAAAAAAATTCATACCACGATAGACCCGCAGATCAATTGGTTTGTGGAGAGGTGTGAAGGTTTTCCCTTCGGGGTTCCTGCCCGGGTAACGCCGGTTCGAAACACGGGTCATGCAAATTTATCCAAAGCCCCCGGGCGAAGCGCGTTGATTCAAACTCGGGGGGGGGGGGGGGTTGGCGATTTTCGGTACGGGTATTTTATATATAGTTTTTTTACTTTAATTTTATTTTTCTTTATATGCTTTTTTATTCCTTCTTTGACTGGCATAGCTAAATAAATGCATTAATAATTAAGAATATCGCTATATAAACTGATAATTTGTCATTATCTTGTGCAGGGTCTATACGCATTTTCTTGATACATCAGAGGTTCTTTTAGGTCGTTTGATGCAGGTATGTTAAGTAAGATACATTGAGTAGTGATAATTGTTACTTGAATAATAATCATATATCGGAACCAAAAAAAAATTCATGCCACCATAGACGGCTTCTAAAATACATATTTAGCTAGCTATGTTAAGTTTATTTTCAGCCCTATGGCAGGGTATATGTTTGACTCTTCTAATAAAATAAGTTTTAAAATCGAGCCAAATTGAGTCGAGTGAGCCACCTCGATTTTTAATCAAGCTGAACTCAGTTTTGAGATTCCAGCGCGCTTTTATTTTCGAGTTGACTCGGTATAAAGTTCAAGTCGAAAAAGCGTCCCTGAGATTTGGGTGTTTTCGGTTCGGTACGTGTACCGGTGCCGATATTTGGGGATTTTCGGTACGAGTATTTTATATACAGTTTCTTTAATTTAATTTGATTTTTCTTCATATCCTTTTTAATTCCTTCTTTAACTGGCATAGCTAAATAACTGGCCTATATAACTGGCATAAAATACACCAGAGGTTCTTATAAGTTGTTTGATGTATGTATATTAAGTAAGATACATTGTTTGCAGTTAGTTTGTAGAAAAAAAAATATACATGCATTTTAGAATGTTTATTAGGAGTGTTCCTATTTTTGAGGTATTGTATGGTAAGTTTTGACATCTATTTATCGTCCCAGCATCCACGTTCCAAACGACCATGTCTTGTGTCATCTTCAGCAGATGTTGCATCTTCTTCTGATGCATGTTTTGATGCTTCGTCGACGTCGCCTAGGCAGACATTAACATATCTCTTGATAAACTGATAATTTGTCATTATCTTGTGCAGGGTCTATACGCATTTTCTTGATACATCAGAGGTTCTTTTAGGTCGTTTGATGCAGGTATGTTAAGTAAGATACATTGAGTAGTGATAATTGTTACTTGAATAATAATCATATATCGGAACCAAAAAAAAATCATGCCACCATAGACGGCTTCTAAAATACATATTTAGCTAGCTATGTTAAGTTTATTTTCAGCCATATGGCAGGGTATATGTTTGACTCTTCTAATAAAATAAGTTTTAAAGTCAAGCCAAATTGAGTCGAGTGAGCCACCTCAATTTTTAATAAAGCTGAACTCAATTTTGTGATTCCAGTGCGCTTTTATTTTCGAGTTGACTCGGTATAAAGTTCAAGTTGAAAAATCGTCCCTGAGATTTGGGTGTTTTCGGTTCGGTACGTGTACCGGTGCCGATATTTGGGGATTTTCGGTACGAGTATTTTATATACAGTTTCTTTAATTTAATTTAATTTTTCTTCATATCCTTTTTAATTCCTTCTCTAATTGGCATAGCTAAATAACTGGCCTATATAACTGGCATAAAATACACCAGAGGTTCTTATAAGTTGTTTGATGTATGTATATTAAGTAAGATACATTGTTTGCTGTTAGTTTGTAGAAAAAAAAATATACATGCATTTTAGAATGTTTATTAGGAGTGTTCCTATTTTTGAGGTATTGTATGGTCAGTTTTGACATCTATTTATCGTCCCAGCATCCACGTTCCAAACGACCGCGTCTTATGTCATCTTCAGCAGATGTTGCATCTTCTTCTGATGCATGTTTTGATGCTTCGTCGACGTCGCCTAGGCAGACATCTCATCGAAGCGCGATGCTACGTTCTAGGGCTGCAATGGCAGCTGTTGATTCTGCTGGTTTCACAGCTTCTGCTTTACAGTCCCCAGATTACATTGACATGGGATTGTGTACAGAAGTATGCGAGTATTGTGGAGCTCTTTTTTGGTTCCAGGAACGACTAACATCCTTTCCAATATGTGTTCGTCCACGTTATAATCGTTGTTGTCGAGGTGGCAAAATTAAATTGCAATACCCATTTCAACCACCAGATTTATTGAAATCTTTGTTTTCGGATTCTCAATTTATGTTAAACATTCGCGCATACAACGCTATGTTTTGCATGACATCGTTTGGGGCTGTTGTCGATGATGCAATAAACCAGGGTGGTGGGCCTTATGTGTTCAAGGTTGTCGGCCAGGTTTCACACTGGTTGGGTTCTCTATGCCCTTCTTCTGGTGATAGTCCCCTCTTTTTGCAAATGTACGTTTACGATAGTGAACATGAGATTGCAAACAGGCTACGTTTTTCCCAACTATTGATTCAGATCATACTGCAGCAGAAACTGTTGCCGCCCTCGCTCGAATGTTAGATGACGTAAACCCGTATGTACAGTTGTTTAGATCTGCAAGGGAATTGTGTTCTCATGCTGACATTCCAGATTTTGAGATTAGACTTCACAATCGTGTTCGTGACAATCGTTATTCTACCCCTGCTTCGCACACTCTTGGTGCCATAGTCTGTGACAACAGCCAATTATCGCCAGATTTTGATGTCGTCGTTAAAAGTAAAGATAACACCCCTCATAGGGTAAGCAAGCTTCACTCAGCTTATATGCCTTTGCAATACCCACTCCTTTTTCCGCGTGCCGAACAAGGTTGGTCGCCAAATCTTAAACTAACTAGCACTGAACCTACGCCGAATGATGAAGAGATGCCTGATGACCGGAATTTAACTCCTATAATGTTCTACGGTTATCAAATGCATGATCGCGAGAACGTGTACACTCATATACTGAGGGCATCCAAGTTGTTACAACAGCATTTGGTAGATGCCTACATTTGTGTAGAACATTGTCGTTTGGAATACCTTAGGGCGAACCAGGATGAATTCCGATGTGAGTTTTTCCAAGGTGTTCACGACGCAGTTTCTAGAGGGGATACTGACGCGAGCACCATAGGAAAGCGTGTCATATTACCTTCTTCATTTACAGGGTGGGCCAAGGTATATGTATAAGCATTATCAAGATGCGCTTGCAATATGTCGTGTGCATGGCAATCCTCGGTATTTCATCACATTTACATGTAATGTTCGTTGGCCTGAAATAACAAGGGAAATTAGTCGTGTGGGTGCTGCTAATGCGCAAGATAGGCCTGACATCATCGCTAGGGTTTTTCAGATGAAGGTCCGTGCATTTATCAAGCACTTGCGAAATAGGAAACCATTTGGAGATGTCACTGCAGGTAACTATAAATATAAAATTTGTTTATAGTTTAAACCTGTTATGTCGCTTACATACTGTGGTATTACCTCTTTGCGCAGATTTATACACAATTGAATTTCAAAAAAGAGGTCTACCACATGGTCACACGCTTTTATGGGTGTTTGATGCGTATAGTATACGCAATGCTGAACAGGTGGATCACTATATATCAGCTGAACTACCTGATCCTATTCTCAAACCTGTTCTCCACAGGATTGTGACGGATTGTATGTTGCACGGTCCATGTGGTTTAGCACGCATGGGTTCTCCCTGCATGAAAGATGGAGTCTGCAAAAAGAATTTTCCTAAGCCATATGAGGATGTGACACGTTTTGATAATGCGGGTTATGTACATTATAAGAGATCGTCAACGTGTGTACCGTTTCTAAAAAATGGCGTTCCTTTAGACAACGGGTACGTTGTTCCGTACAACGCAAATTTGTTAATGCACTTTGAAGCACATATAAACGTAGAATACTGCAGTTGGACTATGTTGATCAAATACTTATTCAAATACATCTCCAAAGGTGCTGATCGTATTCAATTTGCGCTAACATGTGATAGACAAATTGGAGAGCCAGCTGACATCCCGGAGGTCATAGACGAGATAAAAAATTATACAGATGGCCGATTCATATGTCCACATGAGGCAATGTGGAGGATATTTAGTTTTCCAATACATCATAGGAATCCCCCAGTTCAAGTTTTAGCTGTTCACTTGGAAGGAAGGCAGAACCTTACTTTTAGACAGTCGCAACGGCTTTCGGATATTACTAGCAATTCAAATGTTGGTAAAACAACCTTAATAGAATGGTTTGTGAATAATACCAATGAGATATCCAACGAAGGTAACTCTGGTTTGTCAGGTGTTAACCTTCGGTACATTGATTACTTATCAAAGTACCGTTGGGATATGTCATCAAAAAAGTGGATACGAAGAAGAAGTAAAAGGGAGCCAACAATCGGTAGGCTTACATATGTGCATCCAACATGCGGAGAACTATTTTATTTAAGGCTTCTACTCAATTTTCAAAGAGGGTGTTGTTCTTTCGCAGATGTACGTACAGTATCAGGGACTGTAATGCCCACATTTAGAGAAGCGTGTGAAAGACTTGGTTTGATCGGAGACGACAAAGAATGGGCCACCACTATTGAAGAAGCTGCCGAGTGGGCTACAGCTGCTGAACTAAGATATCTCTTTACTTGCATACTCCTTCACTGTGATGTTTCAAATCCTCGAAGATTGTGGGAGGCAAATTGGAAATGCATGTCTGATGACATAAACCGTAGTATAAGCCTTGCAATTACCACTCATTCAACGGTTATACCCGATCAAGATCTACAACAGTATGTACTACGAGAATTGGAAACTCTTCTTAATACAAACTCAACTTCACGTTCATTGGTTGAGTACGGTCTACCAATGCCAGATGCTTCTGTGGTTTCAGCACTTGGGAACAACCTTATTTTAGAAGAGAAAAGCTATGACAGGGATGCCTTACACATTGAACACATGAGTCTCCACGAGCGCCTTCGACCAGAACAACTAGCTGTATACAACGCAGTCATGTCTTCAATTGAAAATGGAACTCAAAGTTTACTTTTTGTCTACGGTCATGGTGGAACAGGAAAGACATACTTATGGAAAACGATCATTGCACGTCTTAGATCAAGAGGTGAGGTTGTACTTGCTGTCGCAGCATCAGGTATCGCATCACTATTGCTTCCATCTGGTAGGACTGCACACTCCAGATTTAAAATCCCATTGGAACTAACTGAAGAGTCCATTTGTTACATAAAAAAGAAGTCAAACCTATGTAATTTGCTTTTGCAAATGACTCTAATAATATGGGATGAGGCTCCAATGAGTGATCACAGATGTTTTGAATCCCTTGATAAGACACTTAAGGATTTAACATCAAATACTTCATAATATTTTGGCGGAAAATCAGTTTTACTCGGAGGCGACTTCAGGCAAACATTACCAGTAAAGCCTAAAAGCACAAAAGCTGAGGTTATTGCGGCTTGCCTACCCAATTCATACTTATGGAAACATCTTACTGTGTATAGGCTCACTGAAAACATGCGCATAGAATCTCTTTCAACAACCTCAACCACAAGAGCACAGTTGCAAAATTTTTCAGAATGGTTCTTAAGAATAGGGGACGGCAAGAAAGGGCTGGTCGTGGATTTTGCAGAACCTAACATCAGAAAGATTGAAATACCACCTGAATTCATATTGAAGGAACCGAATGATGCCCTTCAAAAACTGATTTCTTTCACTATGATGCTCAACTACTAGCAAACCCATCACCGGCTGCAATATCAGAACGTGCTATTATATGCCCAAAGAACGAGACAGTTGACGAGATAAATGACTTGGTTCATGCAATGTCACCTGGAGAATGAACCTCATATTTCAGCACTGATTCAATGGTTCCACATTCAAAAGATGGGAGCGAGATAGATGCTATGTACCCACCTGAATACTTAAATGTGCTTAATTTCAATGGTATACCCAGTCATTGTTTACGCCTTAAAAAACAGTCCTATCATGTTAATGCGTAACATGGATCAAAAAAACGGCTTATGTAATGGTACTCGACTTTTGGTCACACAACTGCTTCCACGAGTAATTGAAGCCCGCATTATAACTGGAACGTCAGTTGGTAAAAAAGTATACATACCGAGAATCAATTTTGTACACGACACTAAAGATATACCGTTTGTGTTTACACGTCGTCAATTCCCGATTAAAATCTGTTATGCAATGACTATAAACAAAAGTCAAGGCCAGTCACTCAAAAAAGTTGGGCTCTACTTACCGGAGCCTGTTTTTAGTCATGGTCAACTATACGTCGCCTTATCACGAGCTACTTCACCAAATTCACTAAAAATACTCACATCAAATAACGCAGGCGAACAAAACAACACAACGTTAAATATCGTTTACACAGACTTGCTAAATGACATTAATTCACAACAGGTTATTTTCTAAGTTTCTAACTGTTGATCATAAAAAAATGTTGTACACATCAAACGTACATAAACCTTTTTACAACTATGATAATTATTGTCCCTTTGAAAATTAATATAACTTAACAAATTATTGAATACGTGTTTTTTCCCATTAAACAGGTTTCTGAAAATGGACAGCAACAAAATATCGGCATTGCGACCCAACGGCCCAGCACCAGCGCTAGAAGTGCGTGTCATTCGGAAGTGGGTGCCTAAATATCGCGAAAATGAATTACATTTTGTCTTCGTTGATGAAGAGGTATACATGCTTTCTCAAATTCTTCAAAAATGCTTTAATATAACTCTATACCTGTAGCTTATTATGTAATTATCAGAGTATAACACCACCCACATTCATCAGTATATTATTTAATTATGTCTATACACTTGCAAAAATATTTAAAACAACTATGTTTTCCATACTTAGTAAAATACTTCTCTGATTTTTAATTGATATTTGCATATTATTTACTTATGTGTATAGACCCGCACCAGATTTATAAAGTAAATTCTAAAAATAATATCATGTCTACTAATTCATGGATTTAAATCGCTGTTAGGTCACCTCTCAATCGAACATTCATCAGTATATTATTTAATCATGTCTATACGCTTGCAAAAAATAATGAAAACAACCGTGTCTTGCGTACTTACCTATTTGCATATTATTTAATTATGTATATATACCTGCAACAAAATTATATATGTAGATTCTAAAAAATGTTATGTTTCCCTACAAAAAATGGCAGGGAATGGGGATCCAGGCTTTTGTGAAAGGAAAATACTGCAAAACTCTTGACTCAAAATTATGCCTACAAACATGCTATGAAATAAAAGGTTATGGATGCACAGAACCAGACAACTTTACAAACACATTGACCCACCCGGCTATAATGAACCTTGGAAACGCCACTGTCATCACCTCAGTTCCAAACAATGAAAACATACCAAATCAGTACTTCGACCTAGCCACACGCAGAAGAGCAGAATTCCAAGCAAAAACAGAAGGGATTGTAGGTACGCATTAAACAATCTGTTAACAACATATTAGTAAACAAGTACCACAATTTATGTAACCATTTATACAAACAACTTGCTCACAGATTACATCGGGCTGCTGATACGACGAATTGAGGACAAAAAAACCAACAACAATAAACCCTATGTTGTTTTAACATTCAAAGACTGCAGGTAAACTACAAACAACCTATCTACTAATTTTTCAATGTAATCACCAAAACACTTATACCAGGATATGTTTAACAGCAATCAAGACATTACGGTTGCACTCTGGGAAGAAATAGCCACAGACAAAACTCGGTTCAACAGGTCTGAAATAGAGGCTGCATCAGCACCTATAATACTGGCAATGACAGGATTAAAAGCAAAGACATATTATGGCCGTGGAATCACAGGAACACTGCAGCTATCTTCAACAAGTGCTACACATGTTTACCTAAATCCACAAACAGTAGAAACTGAGCTTTTAAAAGAAATGTAAGAATAGCTGTAACAATTCAGGAATGAAATTAATGATTATTAACAACACATAACACCCTATCTCCATGCTAAACAGGTACGAAAAATCGGATATGCAAAACTGCGAAATTACTACGACAACAGACCTAGAGGTTCCAATTTCACACCTGCTTCAAGCCAATGCCGGGATAATTGTAAGCACCTTACAAAAACCATTTCTATATACAAGTTTAGATATAAATACCGTATTTATAAAACGCAGGGAAAACTGTAACAACTCTCATCAAAAGTTATATTTATTTAATCAAATTATCCAATAGGAAACCCTAATTGAGAAACCCAAGTGATTTTGTATAATCCCTAAAATTTTCAGAACATTTGGAATCAGGATTAGGGCCCCTAAAACTTAAGGGGGGTAAACCCTAACTAACGATTATCTATAAAATGCGTTGTACAAACTGAGAATTAACGAACTAGCAACTCAGCAGGGCTATACTAGTGACAAGGCTACTCTAGGCTAGGGTGTTACCACAGGCGAGTCGCGACAGAATCAGTGTCATCTGTCGCGACACGCGGGGGGTGCAAAATTTGGGTATAAATACCAGGGCTTGGGACTTGAACTGTTTGCATATTACGACGATAAAATTCTTTACGTACAATCACTTAGACACTGTTTACTTCAAGAACACACACTGATCACGAAGTGCTGCCACAATTCAGGGTAATAACTCGATCGCTGCTACGATTCAATGTCCGATTGATTAAACTATCCAATGGATGTTTAAGTGCTGCCCACATTAGGGTTTATGCTTTGTCATTCGTCGTTAAATCGATGGATGTTTAAGTATCGCACTTTGTCATTCGTTGTGACGGTTGGAATCTCGTGAGTTATCGTAAATGCTGTATTAAGTTACTAACCTAGTTTGTGTGCTTGATTATTTAAACTAGGTTATCAAGGCTAATCAGTAGAATAAGCTCTGTTAAATCTGCAATGTGAGTCATTCTCTTTTTATCAAATCTATTTACAAAAGCATGTTTATTTCAAAGTTATAATTACAGTGATTAAGTATATGTAATCACCAAGTTACAGCCGGTATGTGGGGTTTTGTATACATTACTTGATAATCTTCACCATTGGACAACGAGTTAGCCAAGGGGTGATATGACCATAGTCACAGACACCATTGGATGAATGGGCCAATGGGTCGAGTGACAATTACTGTGGGTAGTTGGTTTGATATCTGAAACATTGTAATTTCTCTTAATACTGTAAATTATAACAAATGTGTCGTTTTATTAAATAGAATGATTCACTCAGTATTTCCCGCTGACAAAACCTTTTTCAAACACGTTTCAGGTGATCTGTTGTGATCCAGGAAAAGTGCCGTGAAGCACTATCAGCTTAATGAAGTGGCTCAGTATTAAAATAAAGAAACATGTTTTATAAAATAAAAGATTTCCTGGTGAAATCTCAAGATTGTAAATTATCGGGTTTTATCCCGAATTGTGAAATAAAATAAACGGGAAATATTTCTGTTTTTAAATTGATCCTGAAGAAACTTCCCCTGTTAAACTCACTTAATTAAATACCACGGGATTTCTGTCCCGCGGCTCCTGAATCGGGTCAAACCGGGTCGGGGGCCGTGACAGAAATAAGGTGGTATCAGAGCCACTGATCTAAGCCTATTAAGTATTTAGAAATACTTAATTTTACTGATTGCCAAGTATGTGATTATGTGTTTTATTAACTGATTATTTGTTAAATTACAGTATGGGTAAACAAAAGCTTTCAAATATCTATCTTAAATTAGATAGGTCATCCAACGAGAAGGGAAGTTCATCCCAAACAAAACCTTATGTAATTCCTGAAGAAGGAATATTTGTGAAAAAGGCAAATTACGAGGAACCACTTTCTCCTAATAAAAGAAGTTTGATTATTAGGAAAAGTCAGGAGGAAATAAGGAAAAACCGAGAGAAGAAAGTTAAACAAGAAACCCAGGATTTAATCAATAAATCACCTTGGGAGGACAAATTAGATGAGAAATGGGCAAATCTTTATATGCTAGCCACAGTAGCAGAAAATGCAAATCTTTAAATACTCAAAAGTTTTAGCACTTTTATTTCCCAGAAACCTTATTTAGTAAATAAATAAATCGTAGTATAATTTACTTGTCAGTTGTTTCATGTATGCAATAATATTTACGGGTTATCTATAAAATATTGTTTTAACAATTGGTATGTATTTTGCATATATGCTAAACAGCATGAATGAGATGTCAGAAGGTTTAGAAAATCTTAACCTCTATCCCGTTAAGATAGAAGTTTCCATGGAATTCACTGGTTACTTCGCTAATGAAGAAGAACCCATGGAATTTCAATCCAAACACTGGCAAAACCTAAACCCAAGAAAAAACACAGATTTGTGGGCTGGAGGCGTGTACGAAGGAAAAAGCCAGCAACAAGAAAGGTTACCAAAACTGAAGAACCAAAAGACAAAGGGAAAGGGGTAGAAATTGAGGAAAATGTTAATCAAGTAGAGATAGAAGTTGAGAAAAGTTTTAAACAAACAGAAAGAGAAATCGGAGAAAGTTCTAGCCAGAAACAGAAAATGACTCCTTGGGAGGTTTTAGATCATAAGTTAGTAATGAGTGACCTCATCGGACCTGCCGATGGAAACCTTGAACCAGCTAATCCAAACCTTATATTTACTGAAGAAGATCTTTTTAGCTATCCACTAGAAGCTCCAATCCCAATCAATCTGGAACCTGCTATTCCAGATCCTATTGTCCAACCTCAACCACTACCAGTAGAATTAGATGAATGGTGGACAACTGATTGGCAATACCAAAATCTTTTAAACAACCCTGATACATTTTTCCCACAAGTTGACCCAGAACCTCCACTATACCCAACTATGAGCCCGGAGAATCTGACTGAACTTCGTCTTTGGGGCGAAGAGTTAATTGATGCAGGAAATCGTATTAGGGATGTGGGAGAAAGAGTTACTTGGAAGTATGACGAAAGGGAGCGTCGTTTTTAAATTAGCTGACCAGATAATGGGAGTTTGCAGGAATATGTGTTAATAAATAATCATAATAACCAGTATGTGTAATAACTTAACAATAAAACGTTGTATGATAATCGTGTGTACGAGGCATAATATAATATATAGAAATGAAACTTGTGAAATCAATAAATTTTGATTATACATGTTCATATGATTATGTGCAAACTGTTTTATTATATTTATATGAATACTAATTATTTATATATAAAATTTATTATCAGATGTCAAACATTGGTAATGAACCAGTAAATGAGGTTAATCCGTCTGAGCAACATCCAGGAGATCAATATATGACTAGACAAGATATCGAAAATATTGTTGCTCAAGGGATAGCCAATGCTATTCCAGCATTCGTTGCCGCTATAAAGAATCCAATTGAACCGCAACACATCGTTCCTAGTAAACGTATTACTGAAGATAACTTCAGTAATAGTGTAAATGGAGGCAATGATAATGTGAATCAAAATGGGGAACCACATCAAGCTCCATTACCTAAGAAAATGAAAACTGCAACGCCTGGTTGCACTTTCAAAGAATTCCTTGCTTGTAAACCCACTGAATTTGCAGACAATGAAGGAGCAACTGCATCACTGCGTTGGTTAGAGAAAACCGAAGCAGTCATTGCAATAAATAAATGTGCTAAAGATGATCAGGTCATGTACGCATCAAATCTCTTCAAGGAAGGAGCACTCGAATGGTGGAACACTGTGTTACAATCAAAAGGAAGAATGATAGCTTATGCCATGACTTGGGAAGAATTTAAGGGTTTTGTAGAAAGAAAATTCTGTCCCGAGTATGAAAAGGAACAGATGACGAATAAGTTTCTAAATCATCGGATGATGGGGGTAGATTGTCGTGGTTATACTTCGACATTCTTTGAATATGCTAGAGTGGTACCAACGCTGGCTTCGCCAGAACCGGTACTCATTTCTCGCTACATTTGGGGACTGATTAGTGAAATTCGCAATATTGTTAAAGCTGCGAGACCTCGCACTATTGACGATGCTGTGGAATTAGCTAACACCCTAACTGATGAACTGGTGTGTACAAGAGATGAAGACAGAAAGAAATAATTGGCTCAGAAAATTACCCAGTGATTTCGTACGGGTAATAATAGTAATTTCAAGAGAAGAGGAACAGGGCAACCCTCAAATCCGTCATTCTGCAGAAATTGCAAAAGGAAACATTTTGGAAGATGTAATATAATTTGCAATTTTTGCAAAATGACAGGACATCGTGAAGAAAACTGTAGGAAGAAATCCACAATTTGTTACAATTGTGGAGAAACTGGACATTTCAGGCCAGATTGCCCGAAATTGGTCAAACCAGCAGACAATAAAGCTAAACCAGCAGATGGAGCTACAAAGAAGAATGCTAGGGCATTTCAGTTAACCACTCAAGAAGCAGAACTCATCCCAGATGTGATAGCGGGTACGTTCTTAGTTCACAACATTTACGCCAAAGTATTATTTGACTCTGGTGCGAACCGAAGTTTTATAAATACTTCATTCTGCCAAGCTCTTAATTTACCTTTAACCAATATTAAGCAGATTTTTACAGTTGAAACGGCAGATGGAAATTCGGTTAAAATAGATAAAGTTTTGCAGGAAGAAAATATAGAACTTGTAGGACATAAATTCTCGGCGAAACTATTGCCAATGAAGTTAGCTGAATTTGATGTTGTGTTAGGAATGGATTGGTTGATAGCCAACCATGCTAGAATCCTTTGTGATCAGAATTCCATAGAAATTCAGGCACCTACTGGGGAAATAATTAGGATTACAGGAGATAAACCACGAAAGCCCATGAAGTTCATATCAGTAATGAAAGTTGCTAATTATGAACGAAAACAAGGAATAGTATATATGATTTCAGTAATCATTAGTACTAAGGGTAAAGAACTTAAGGAAATTCCTGTAGTCTCAGAATATCCAGATATATTTCCAGAAGATTTACCAGGATTATCTCCGGATAGGGAAGTAGAATTTAGGATTCATCTAATTCCAGGGACTACACCGATCGCCAAGGCACCTTATCGGTTAGCACCCACAGAAATGTTAGAACTGAAAAAGCAATTAGATGAATTACTAAGTAAAGGATTCATACAACCTAGTTCATCCCCATGGGGAGCACCTGTGTTGTTTGTTAAGAAAAAGGATGGTTCAATGAGAATGTGTATCGATTATAGAGAATTGAATAAGGTTACAATTAAGAATCGATATCCATTACCTAGGATTGATGATCTATTTGATCAACTTCAGGGGGCTAGATATTTTTCTAAGATAGATTTACGCTCCGGATATCATCAATTGAAGGTACAAGAAGAAGACATACCTAAAACTGCTTTCAGAACTAGGTATGGTTATTATGAGTTTACAGTCATGCCCTTTGGGTTAACGAATGCACCTGCTGCATTCATGGACATGATGAATAGGATCTGTAAACCATATTTGGATAAATTTGTAATTGTCTTCATAGATGATATACTTATTTATTCCAAAAGTCAGACAGAGGATTGTGAACACCTTCATGCACTCTTAACTTTGTTAAGAAAAGAAAAGCTTTATGCCAAATTCTCAAAGTGTGAATTTTGGTTAAAGGAAGTGCAATTTTTAGGACACATGGTGAATTACGAAGGTATTCATGTAGATCCTGCTAAGATAGAGGCAATTACCAAGTGGAAGGCTCCACAAACAGCAATGGAAATAAGAAGTTTTATAGGTTTAGCTGGGTATTATAGACGGTTTATTAAGGATTTTTCCAAGATAGCTGTACCATTAACTAAGCTAACCTGTAAAGCAGTTAAGTTTGAATGGGGACCTAAGCAAGAAGAGGCCTTTAGAATATTGAAGCAGAAATTAACAAATGCACCAATCTTAGCCTTACCAGAAGGAACTGAAGATTTTGAGGTATATTGTGATGCTTCAAAACTAGGATTTGGATGTGTGCTCATGCAACGCAAAAAGGTGATTGCATATGCTTCAAGGCAATTGAAAAAGCACGAAGAAAACTATACGACTAATGATTTAGAATTAGGAGCCGTAATTTTTGCCCTTAAGATTTGGAGACATTATCTTTACGGAAGTAAATTTACTGTCTACACAGACCACAAAAATTTAAGATATATATTTGGGCAAAAAGAGTTAAACATGAGACAAAGAAGATGGATGGAAATCCTAAGTGACTACGACTGTGATATTCAGTATCATGAAGGAAAGGCAAATGTAGTTGCAGATGCTTTAAGTCGTAAGTATTATGAGAAACAACGAAGAGTTCGTGCTCTCAGATTAAATCTACAAATAGATTTAATGGAACAATTGAAGAATGTTCAAGCTACAGCAATCAAGGATGATGTTGAAGGAATGAAAGGACGAATCAAGGAATTAGAACAAGGAGCAGATGAAATTTGGAGATTCCACAAAAGTAGAATTTGGGTACCTAAGCAGGGAGACTTAAGACCTAAGATTTTAGAAGAAGCTCATAAATCTAGGTATACTATGCACCCAGGAAACAATAAGATGTACCAAGATTTAAGAAAGAACTTTTGGTGGATAGGAATGAAAAAGGATATAGCGCGATATGTTTCTAAATGTCTCACTTGTTCACAAGTTAAGGCCGAACATCAGAAACCTTCCGGGTTACTACAACAATTAGAAATGCCAGTATGGAAATGGGAACTTATAACAATGGATTTTGTCACTAAGTTACCCAAAACCAGAAAAGGTAATGATGCGATTTGGGTAATTGTGGATCGATTAACCAAATCAGCTCACTTTCTACCTATGAAAGAAACCTTTAGCATGGAAAGACTGGCTAAATTGTATGTAGATGAAGTTGTATCCCTACATGGAGTTCCACTCTCCATTGTTTCGGATAGGGATAGTCGTTTTACTTCTCATTTCTGGAAAAGTTTCCAGCAAGCTATGGGAACTCGATTAAATCTGAGCACTGCATATCATCCCCAAACAGACGGACAAAGTGAAAGGACAATCCAAACTCTAGAAGACATGCTCCGAGCATGTGTAATAGATTTTGGTGGAAATTGGGATGATCATTTACCATTAATTGAATTCTCCTATAACAATAGCTATCATTCAAGTATTGAAACTGCCCCATTTGAAGCACTGTATGGAAGAAAGTGCAGAACTCCAGTCTGTTGGGCAGAAATAGGAGAAAGTCAATTATCAGGTCCTGAAATAGTGCAAGAAACGACTGATAAGATTACTCAAATCAAGGAAAGACTGAAGACGGCTAGAGATCGACAGAAAAGTTATGCAGACAATAGATGCAAGCCACTTGAATTCCAAGTTGGAGACAAAGTACTATTAAAAGTTTCTCCTTGGAAAGGAGTAGTCAGATTCGGAAAGAAAGGAAAGCTAAGTCCAAGGTACGTAGGACCATTTTTAGTGATCCAACGTATAGGACCAGTTGCTTATCGTTTACAACTACCAGAAGAATTAGCAGGAGTACATGATGTATTTCATGTATCCAATCTCAAGAAATGTCTATCAGATGAATCTTTGGTAGTACCTCTTCGAGATATAGAGGTAAACGAAAAGTTGAAATTTGTTGAGAAACCTCTTCAAATTGAGGATCGAAAGATCAAGTTTCTCAAACACAAACGACTAGTTTTAGTCAAAGTCAGATGGGATTCAAAGAGAGGAGCTGAATACACTTGGGAGCTGGAATCAGAAATAAAGCGAAAGTATCCTCACTTATTCCAGTAAATCTCGAGGACGAGATTTTTATTAAGGTGGGGAGAATGTAACAACTCTCATCAAAAGTTATATTTATTTAATCAAATTGTCCAATAGGAAACCCTAATTGAGAAACCTAAGTGATTCTGTATAATCCCTAAAATTTTCAGAACATTTGGAATCAGGATT
Source organism: Helianthus tuberosus (assembly GCA_030545235.1). Taxonomy (NCBI): domain Eukaryota; kingdom Viridiplantae; phylum Streptophyta; class Magnoliopsida; order Asterales; family Asteraceae; genus Helianthus; species Helianthus tuberosus. The sequence goes on along the minus strand of CM060358.1, from coordinate 185,449,029 downwards.
AGGGCCCCTGAAACTTAAGGGGGGTAAACCCTAACTAACGATTATCTATAAAATGCGTTGTACAAACTGAGAATTAACGAACTAGCAACTCAGCAGGGCTATACTAGTGACAAGGCTACTCTAGGCTAGGGTGTTACCACAGGCGAGTCGCGACAGAATCAGTGTCATCTGTCGCGACACGCGGGGGGTGCAAAATTTGGGTATAAATACCAGGGCTTGGGACTTGAACTGTTTGCATATTACGACGATAAAATTCTTTACGTACAATCACTTAGACACTGTTTACTTCAAAAACACACACTGATCACGAAGTGCTGCCACAATTCAGGGTAATAACTCGATCGCTGCTACGATTCATTGTCCGATTGATTAAACTATCCAATGGATGTTTAAGTGCTGCCCACATTAGGGTTTATGCTTTGTCATTCGTCGTTAAATCGATGGATGTTTAAGTATCGCACTTTGTCATTCGTTGTGACGGTTGGAATCTCGTGAGTTATCGTAAATGCTGTATTAAGTTACTAACCTAGTTTGTGTGCTTGATTATTTAAACTAGGTTATCAAGGCTAATCAGTAGAATAAGCTCTGGTAAATCTGCAATGTGAGTCATTCTCTTTTTATCAAATCTATTTACAAAAGCATGTTTATTTCAAAGTTATAATTACAGTGATTAAGTATATGTAATCACCAAGTTACAGCCGGTATGTGGGGTTTTGTATACATTACTTGATAATCTTCACCATTGGACAACGAGTTAGCCAAGGGGTGATATGACCATAATCACAGACACCATTGGACGAATGGGCCAATGGGTCGAGTGACAATTACTGTGGGTAGTTGGTTTGATATCTGAAACATTGTAATTTCTCTTAATACTGTAAATTATAACAAATGTGTCGTTTTATTAAATAGAATGATTCACTCAGTATTTCCCGCTGACAAAACCTTTTTCAAACATGTTTCAGGTGATCTGTTGTGATCCAGGAAAAGTGCCGTGAAGCACTATCAGCTTAATGAAGTGGCTCAGTATTAAAATAAAGAAACATGTTTTATAAAATAAAAGATTTCCTGGTGAAATCTCAAGATTGTAAATTATCGGGTTTTATCCCGAATTGTGAAATAAAATAAACGGGAAATATTTCAGTTTTTAAATTGATCCTGAAGAAACTTCCGCTCTTAAACTCACTTAATTAAATACCATGGGATTTCTGTCTCGCGGCTCCTGAATCGGGTCAAACCGGGTCGGGGGCCGTGACACAAACGTTTCACAATAAAGGGAAAAATAACTGAAGTCATGTCAGACAAGAATTGGCCCTACAATGCATGCCCTAAATGCCGCCAAACACTAATACAAACAGGTTCCAAATGGTTCTGTGTAGATGATGGAACTTATGACAACGCAGTTTACATGTGGGTTTCTATTAAACTCGGTTCTATAAGTAAATCACAATATACTAACACGAAACGAAATGCAGGTACCGGATACTGGTCAAAATCTCCGACAACACAGGAACAATCAACGGCACCGTTTTTGATCAGGCAGCCAATCAACTTCTGCAACAAACATGTGAAGAGACACTAACCAAAGAGAACCAAACCCAACTACTCCAGTCGATGAAAAACAGGGAATCATAGTTCCAAATTCAGGCAGAACAAGATCTCAAAAACCGTTCAATACGCTGCACTGTCAACAGCGCAAACTACCTACAGCCACAAACAAGCTACACCTCTACCAGCACACCACCTATACCAACCCCAAAACCAGTAACACCTCCACCAAAAATACAAAACCCATCCTCTGCAAAGCGTTCGTTGAACATGCTCGAAGGTACACAAATTTCACCAACTTTTACATAATATAATGCAATGCCAGTAGACTTGGTAAACTATAGTTCAGTAGATTTACCCATAAACCATTAGAGGTGTTCATCAAGTTATTTATTCAGGTTTGGGGTTTTTCCAATCAGGTAGTTCGGTTTATCAGTCAGGTTTGGTTTATTGGTGTTCAAGTTTGTTCGAGTCAGGTTATTCAGTTTCACAGTTTAACTGAAAAATGAAAATATTTTTTTTTTTTTACAAAATATCATCAAAATTCTTATTATTACTTTCAAAATATCATCAAAGTATTTAAAGGTCTCAAAACTTGTGTTCCATCTATTAAATACTCCAAACCTAAACAATTTTATAAGGAAAAAAATAATAAATGTTCGGGTTTTTCCAGGTTTCATGTTTCGGGTTTTTCGAATCAGGTTGTTTGAGATTTTTGCCTGGAAAAAATATCCCGGTAACCAAACCATTTAAAATTCAGATTAGTCGGGTTCAAGTTTTCCAGCTTCAGGTTTTCGAGTATTCACTAATTCGGGTTTGAGTAGCTTTGAATTTGCGTCGGGTTTCGGGTTTTGGCTGAAAATGAACAGCCCTATGCCCCTATGAACCATTTTCATAACTAGCACTTCCGCAATTCATTTTTAAGTACAAACAATACGGCAAATTAACTTATAAAGACACGCTTATACTCTCATCAAACATCATGTCTAAACCATTATTAACTTCAGGTCCTGAAGCTATGCCGTCGAAGAAAGCACGAGGTGATGACACAACCAACTGAAGCACTAAGTCACCAATGAAAGCATGGAGGGTCAAACAAAGCCCATAAAACCATTTTCAATTTTGCAGTCTAATATGTGTGTGTAGTATGTAAACAAATCTAATTAGTAAATGCCTGGATTTTCGTTTAGTCTAAAAACTTTATCCGTACTCTCTCTTCTCTTTTGGAGTTTCCACTTTTCGTTACGCGGTGGATCTTCTCTTATAAGGTCTACTCACGTCAAGGTCTTCCGGCATCTAAACGTTACTTCAATGAAGTTGAAATTGATCGGATTTAAAAAACAAAAACACCCAACGCGCAACGCGCGAGATCTAAAGCACTAGTTATTAGAAATTAGAAACCAAGTGCATCATACCAGATATGTGATTCCCAACAACCAATACGCCGATAAAACGTCACACCGATAGATTCTGCCGAAGCGGCGGCACCGGCAGATTCTGCAACGCCTGAGCAGGCTCCGGAACCACCATCTTTCCTGCCTCACTTTCGTCCCCCGAACTCCATGATTCTGTCAGATCTAACACCAGAAACTTCTCAAAAGAGGATCCATCGAGCCACCACGGGTTGTTTTATTTTATTAGTTATTAATCATGTATATTTTTTAAGTATAACGGCTTGAAACATAATTATATTTGCCTGGTAACGAAACTCGTATAGTTTATTAAGTATACTTATGTTTGACTGGTAACCCAATAGCCGATACGGATATGATTGAAAAACACACAACCTGGCCGGTTAAATGAGCTAATAAACATTTGATAATATTTTGGATATATATTTACGTAAATCATTAAAAGCTTAAAACTGTTATTGACACTTATTTTTAATAGTAAAAACTTTGGTTACATATATGAACTTAATAAACAAATAAATAGGCCTCATAAACTGAATTTGTATTAATATTTCCTCTAACTTCGATCATGGCATCAACTTTTTTATCGGTTCACATATCAATTAATTGTCACCATCTTTAAAAACTTGTACAAACTAAACTTACAAACTAACTAATGGAAATATGTTTGGCAATAAAAACCCATTTGGGTATTTTGGGTTATTTTGGGTCATTTTTAAAATGAAGATGGGTTAGGATGGGTAGGCAAATAATTAAGGATGGGTCAGGATGGGTTGTAAGATACCTATTTAAAATAATTCGTGGGTCAGAATGGGTTGTAAGATACAAACCACCACCACTTCATCATCATTATCTTCTAAAACAACCATAATATTTGAAATTTAATTCAGATATGTAGAACTCTGAAGTTATAATGATCCGTAACTGATGTATAATATCCAAAACATACAAACGTTCACCGTATCTAATCAAAACAGTCCGAAACCAGCAGAAATGAACCAAAATACACCTAGAAACAATTGAAATTGTTCACCGAAACTGATTGAAAAGAACAAAATTCTTTATATTATTTTTTTTCAGTTTCAATTGTTCATACAATTTTTAAGTGATAAGAACAATCCGAAATGTTTTCAACTTTGATCGAACCAAAGAAACTTGTCCGAAATGTCCGGAATCACACCGAAACTTAATCGAATCAGTACGATATACACAAACGATACATCGAAAACTCCTAATCAGTTTGAAATGTATCAATCTTCAATCGAAAATCATCTAAACAAACTGAATTTCAACTGATTCAAATCTCAGTGCGATTAAATTCAAAACAACATAACAATGATGCGCATAAGCTACTTGATTATTTTTAAATTTTTTATTATTTAAAAAAATAGTTTTTTTTATTTTTAAATATTTTTTTTATTTATTTATATTTTTAGCCTATCATGCCCAACCCATCTTGACAAAAACCCATTTAAACCTAAACTCATCCTAACCCATTTCTTAATAAACCCATCCTAACCCAAATCCATCCTAACCCATACCCATCCTAACCCATCACCCAAACCTGCCAAACCCACCCATATTGCCACCTCTAAATGGGAATGAGCAAGAGACACCGTATAAGTTCATTAACTATAGAAAGAAACTCTCATTTTAGAGAATAATGAAGTCATCAAAAGCCCCTGTACAAGGATGTTACCAAACTGGTTTCTTTAAGTCACTTAACTATTAAAACTACCCAAATATGTATTTAGTTTTGTTTATACCAAATCCAACGAAAAATGAAAAAAATAAAAATGTGTTTTTCTATTCTATAAAGTATGAAATTATTGAATCATCAAAATATTAAAGGGCGCTTATAAACAAAATAGGATACATAACTGGGTGGCACGTATTTAGTAGTCTAATAGTTTTGGGTAACCTTGATAAAGTATAAAATTATCGAATCGTCAAATTCATAACTAAATCAAACTAATTACAAGCAAAGATCCAAGTAGGTCGATCACTTGGAATTGCATATTTCCATCGGCTGGTATCTGTTAATCTCTCTCGAAGTTCCCCTTCTTATAGTTCCTACAAATCATCAATTAGCTGTTAATTTTCAACATGACTAATGCTGAACGCAGCTTACAAAACATACCTTGGAATGATTTTGTTCTTCTTATTGTCCCTAGCAGCTACCAACCGGAAACTACAGACCTGCCTTGACCAGACGCAAAACCATTTTCTTCCTCGGACCACCATTTTAAAGTTCATATAAATCAAGTACAAAAATAAACCATAAGCCATTATTCATGATTCTTTTTCTCCACGCGCAGCAGGAATAACCACATATAAAAAAAATTACACATCTACATCCGCTATTTGATTTTATCCTCGATCTCGTCTATGTTCCAAATCTTAAATGTGCGTGGAGTCCACAATCTAGCATGGTATTGCATTCCAACTCTTGTACTTGAAAAACAAAAAATATAACATAGTGATTAGTGAAGAAGGACATGACTAATACTGAATGCAAGATGAAAGTATCTTATAAACTATACATTTCCGCATTCCGATGAGATTTTGCATCACCTTCATAGAATTTCTGACTCCCCTAGTGTTCTAAAAAGAAACATAAATCAAGATTTTCATTAAAATACCACTTGTTAACCATAAATAACAAAAATCAAGAAACTTTTGCATCCCTTCATATATTTAACCAAAATTTTCATTTCTAAATCTTCACTATGTGTTTTTTTAAAGATTTAAAGTTCTAAACTCAAAGCAGAATATTACCCTTGGGTAAAGATTTATCTTTTTATAAAGAATATTAGTTGTAAATACACTATGATGCCCTTATAGCTGGATTATATATCTCAAAATAACGTCTAAAGTGGGTGGGCAACTATGTCAAAGATGCCAAGTTAGGTTATAATATACCTATTCGCTTAAGAAGGGATGACAAGCATACTTAATCTAGTTGTCGCCAACTACGTCTCTACTGCCACCACCGTTGAGAATAGTCATGGGAGGCTTTTGAGTGAACATGTTATAGATAGTGTTGTACAAGAGAATAAAGCAAGTTAGAACTTTGATTATATGTATGACAAACAATTTTCAGATGACCTAACATAACTATTTCAGAAAGATTATATAAATGCAATCTTACATAGAACATGGAATATGCCATCAAATGCACGAATGTGTGATAAGAAATTGTTTCCAAGCCCTTGTCCTTCATGAGCACCTTTCACCAACCCAGCAACGTCATGTATCTCTAAAAATGCAGAAACCTACCAAGCAAAAACTCACTTAATGTAGTGTCAAATTCAATTGGACCATTCAGTATCATTCAAACTATAGCAGGGCCTATATATTACCTCACTCTTTGGCTTGAACAGTTGACAGAGCCATTCAAACCACTCATCAGGAATGTTGACACGCGCTTCATTAGGTTCAATTATACAAAATGGAAAGTTCCCAACAGGTATTGATAACTTGGTGAGAGTATTGAAGAGAGTCGACTTCCCTACATTCGGCAATCCAACCTGAAATCAGCAGTGGTATAGAAACAGGTAAGTCCATATTCTACGGATACACCTGCCTACTTTCTTTTTTAGCAATCAGACACAAAACCTTAACACTAAAAAAATCTATTTTTATACAAAAAAATGAAACAGTATAAGAAAAAGATCCTGCGAATGTATTTTGAAAGCAAACATACACAATATTCTATACTTCCAGCAAGAAACCGTTATGAGATGTTCAAATCCAAAATGAACAAATGAACAGAAAACATCCACAAACCCGCAGTACTATTAAGCATTCTGGAAGCAAGAACATAACCTCCGAATAACTAATTCCATCGATTTGGCCGTCTGTCGATTACGAAGACTCTACATTCACAGAAAGAAAACACAACGGACCTTTTAGTTACTAATTCTTTACTTCGACAAATATAATCATGTAACCTCAAAACCCTAAAAATACGAATAGGGTTTTGCTAGATCAGTCCCCAAGCCAAAAACCCACCAAAAATACGAACTAAAAATGAACGAATCGTACCTTGATAGCCATAAACCCACCAAAAACTAACTGAAAATTGTACCTTCGTCATTAGTCAGAACCCTAGGTCGAATTGCTTGATTCTTTGCAGATTGGTGATGGCAAACTCACCTTGAAGATGCCATAAACCCTAGATCTTCCTGAATCTCCAGAGACAGAGAGAGAGAGGAGCAGGGAAGCGGCGGGATAATGTTTTGAAATTTGAAATGCTGAAACCTTAATCTGATATCCCGTATCTTTTTTATGTGAGTGGAAGGGTATGACAGGAACTTGACACATGGAAAGGAGGCTTCATTTGCTGACACGTGTTCACTAAAAGTTTTCCTTTATTATATAGGAAGATTGTACTGTAATTCTGTTAATTTCTTTTTGGTAGCATCAATGTGGTCTATTTATGCCATGAGCGTTACAAATCTCATAAATATAATAATTTAAATCTGAACTATCCCCTTCCTTAGCATGTTTAAGCTAATTTACTCCATTTAAGGTACACTCTCGGTTAAGTTATCCTTCTATTCAACAATTGAATGTGTGTCCCGAATTTTCTAATTTATCATCTAAAACGTGTGACCATGCCAATTTGCCAAACATCAACGTGTTCATACTATTGGAGTTGTCATCTTAATGCATGAGTAGTCGAGTTAGGTATATTTTATATGCTACAATGAATTGTTACGTTTACAAAATCTTTGTGGTTGAAATAATATTTTTTTATATAATAAATAATAAAGGATACCAAACTGTAGTTGTTTCTGAAGCTTGAGATTTGGAGGTGGGATTCTTAACTTCATATCACATTACTATTCTTTTCACAAAATGATGATATTATTAAAAATTGGTGTCAAAGTTTTTTAAAGTACCTATAAATTGTTTGAAAAGTGGAATCAAAGCATGATGATTATCAGTTCTAATTTTTTGAGAGAGATGATCAATACTCAATATTCGTTTCGAAAGCAATTAAAAACAACTTGAAATAGATATATCAATTTCATTTTGATAAGCTACGTGCCTTATGTCCAAGGCTTATGCAAAACTACTATGGAGCTGGGGGTCTCATTGGAAGCAGTATCACCATTCCTACAGGTTTCCAGCCAACGTTTTCTGTTCTTGTTTTGTCTTCAACTTTGTTTCTAGCTTTTGGCGCCTTGACTAAACAATTCCTAGTCACGCCTGAACCAAGCTGAATGCTTGATCGCACAACTTGTCTGTCACACCCTGGCTTTGCGGAAGTGTGGGTTTATTTGGTGTGACTTCTTAATACCATAGCTTAATCACAACAAAGCTATATGAAAGTAAAACCATGATGATCATCCATTACTTCAAGTTTTAAAAGTAAAATACGACAACATTGTTTTAGAGTTGACACATGCATCGAGTTTACAACACAACATACTTTTGGGGATTTCGGTAACGGTATTTTCCCGATTGGTACCGAGCTCATAAAATCCTGTAGCAACGTAGCAATGCAAGTAATTGCACAGTTTAGATTACCTTTTATACACACAGTAAGTAAACTGACCGACATTATTCATCAAACGATTCGAGATAAACGATGCGTAACCAGTCATATCCGACATCGTGGAGTGCATTAAAAAGGGAGCAATTGGACGATTGGATGCTGGGCTAGGTGTTTCTTGGAATGCCCACGGATTGTTCGGGTCAAAACCACGATTATGAGGATTCATTTTTCGTATTGTGGTTGGATGAGGATTTTTTTTTAAAATAAGATAGAGATCATTATAGAAGAGGTGGAGAAGTTGTGGTAAAAAATGAATAGAAGTGTGATGATTTATAGTGAATAGATAATTTTTTTTAAACACATAGCCGTTGGCCAACGGCTAGCCCAAACGGCTACTTGTCTTGGCCAATGAGATCCCGCCATGTCATCTTGATAGCCCCGCTCAACGCCCGGGCTGAAACCCTCGCCCAAGGGGCCACGTTGAAACCCAAGCCCACCCGGGGTGGTGACTTGGAGGTTTTTACCCAACCCACGCCACAACCCCCGCCCCATACCCCATATTCTAATATTTCCTAGATCTTTTTTTTAAACACATAGCCGTTGGCCAACGGCTAGCCCAAACGGCTACTTGTCTTGCCAATGAGATCCCGCCATGTCATCTTGATAGCCCCGTCAAACGCTCGGGCTGAAACCCCCGCCCAAGAGGCCACGCCGAAACCCAAGCCCACTCGGGGTGGTGACTTGGGCGTTTGTACCCAACCCACGCCACAACCCCCGCCCCATACCCCATATTCTAATATTTCCTAGATCTATTTTTTTTAACACATAGCCGTTGGCAAACGGCTAGCCCAAACGGCTACTTATCTTGGCCAATGAGATCCCGCCATGTCATCTTGATAGCCCCGCCCAACGCCCGGGCTGAAACCCCCGCCGAAACCCAAGCCCACCCGGGGTGGTGACTTGGGCGTTTGTACCCAACCCACGCCACAACCCCCGCCCCATACCCCATATTCTAATATTTCCTATATTTTTTTAAACACATAGCCGTTGGCCAACGGCTACTTGTCTTGGCCAATGAGATCCCGCCATGTCATCTTGATAGCCCCGCCCAACGCCCTGGCTGAAACCCCCGCCCAAGGGGCCACGCCGAAACCCAAGCCCACCCGGGATGGTGACTTGGGCGTTTGTACCCAACGCACGTCACAACCCCCGCCCCATACCCCATATTCTTATATTTCCTAGATCACTATTGATTTAGTTTGTTTTAATTAATATAGGTTCAAATCACTATTCATTTGTTTTAATTAATATATGTTGAAATCACTATTCATTTAATTAATATATATTGAAATCACTATTCATTCAGTTTGTTTTCTATTAGTATATAACTAGTTGTTTACCATGCGCGTGTGTTGCGGCGCGCTAAACCAAATCGTTCTATAAGAATGACAAAACATGTCAAATAACAAAAAGTAGCTCGAACTAAAACGTCACGTATTTTCGATACCGGTTCGGCACCGGTATTAACCAATTTTTACCCTCAAATACCGGTGTTGTACCAGTACCGAACCGTACCGTACCAGGTATATTCTGTACCGGTACATACTTTTGGGGATTTCGGTAACGGTATTTTCGGTACCGGTTGGTACCGAGCTCATCAAATCTTGTAGCAACGTAGCAATGCAAGTAATTGCACAGTTTAGATTACCTTTTATACACACAGTAAGTAAACTAACCGACATCATTCTTCAAACGAGTCGAGATAAACGATGCGTAACCAGCCATATCCGGCATCGTGGAGTGCATTAAAAAGGGAGCAATTGGACGATTGGATGCTGGGCTAGGTGTTTCTTGGAATGCCCACGGATTGTTCGGGTCAAAACCACGATTATAAGGATTCATTTTTCGTATTGTGGTTGGATGAGATTTTTTTTTTAAAATAAGATAGAGATCATTATAGAAGAGGTGGAGTAGTTGTGGTAAAAAATGAATAGAAGTGTGAGTATTTATAGTGAATAGATAACTTTTTTTTAAACACATAGCCGTTGGCCAACGGCTAGCCCAAACGACTACTTGTCTTGGCCAATGAGATCCCGCCATGTCATCTTGATAGCCCCGCCAAACGCCCGGGCTGAAACCCCTGCCCAAGGGGCCACTCCGAAACCCAAGCTCACCCGGGGTGGCGACTTGGGCGTTTGTACCCAACTCACGCCACAACCCCTGCCCCATACCCCATATTCTTATATTTCCTAGTTCACTGTCATTTAGTTTGTTTTAATATAAGAAACAAATAATAAATCACTTTTAAAAAAGAAAATTATAAATCACTATGCAATATAATATAATATAAATCACTTTGCAATATAATATAAATCACTATGCGAACACTATTCATTCAGTTCTTTTTTTCTTGGCCAATGAGATCCCGCCATGTCATCTTGATAGCCCCGCCAAACGCCCAGGCTGAAACCCCGGCCCAAGGGGCCACGCCGAAACCCAAGCCCACTCGGGGTGGTGACTTGGGCGTTTGTACCCAACCCACGCCACAACCCCCGCCCCATACCCCATATTCTTATATTTCCTAGTTCACTGTTCATTTAGTTTGTTTTAATATAAGAAGCAAATAATAAATCACTTTTAAAAAAGAAAATTACAAATCTATTCATTTAGTTTGTTTTAATATAAGAAACAAATAATAAATCACTTTTAAAAAAGAAAATTATAAATCACTTTGCAATATAATATAATATAAATCACTTTGCAATATAATATAATATAAATTACTATGCGAACACTATTCATTCAGTTCTTCTTTTATTAGTATATATACTGTTCATTTAGTTTGTTTTAATATAAGAAACAAATAATAAATCACTTTTAAAAAAGAAAATTATAAATCACTATGCAATATAATATAATATAAATCACTTTGCAATATAATATAATATAAATGACTATGCGAACACTATTCATTCAGTTCTTCTTTTATTAGTATATATATAATTTGCAAGATTATATAATATAAATCACTATGCGAACACTATTCATTCAGTTCTTCTTTTATTAGTATATATAATATGCGAACACTATTAATTCAGTTCTTCTTTTATTAGTATATATAATAAATAATAAATCACTTTTAAAAAAGAAAATTATAAATCTATATATTTAGTTTGTTTTAATATAAGAAACAAATAATAAATTACTTTTAAAAAAGAAAATTATAAATCACTATGCAATATAATATAATATAAATCACTTTGCAATATAATATAATATAAATCACTCTGCGAACACTATTCATTCAGTTCTTCTTTTATTAGTATATATATAATTTGCAAAATAATATAATATAAATCACTATGCGAACACTATTCATTCAGTTCTTCTTTTATTAGTATATATAATATATAATTGCAATATAATATAATATAAATCACTATGCGAACACTATTCATTCAGTTCTTCTTTTATTAGTATATAAATTTCTTCACAATTTAATGTTTTTCACTTGCATTCAATGATGATCATGCTTCAAAAGATCAGATTTTTAATCCTCTGTTTTGTTCCCCTGTTTCCTACTCTCTGTTTTTGTTATGAAGCTCGTAATCCTGAAGGTTTTGATTCAATCTTTCTTTAAAAAATCCTCTGTTTTTAACTTTTATTTTGAATATATTTTGTGGGTTTTTGATTTCTTGAAATTTTTTTGTGCAGTTGTGGCTTTGATTGCTGTTAAAAATGGTTTGGATGATCCTCATGGAGCTTTTAGTAATTGGGATGAAGACTCTGTTGACCCTTGTAGCTGGGCTATGATTACTTATTCCCCTGATAATCTTGTCACTGGCCTGTAAGTTCTTTTTTTTATATGTATATTTTTTACATGTATATGCATGTATGTATCTATATGCAAAAGATTTTGTCAAAAAGATGTGTTTTTTCACTGTTTTATCTAAAACCCTTTTTGGGTTTTTGTTAAAGTGGAGCTCCTAGCCAGGGTTTATCAGGAACATTATCAGAGGTTATTGCTGATCTCACTAATCTCCGTCAAGTGTAAGGGTTTTTTTTTTTTTTTTGAATATGTGTTTTCTTGAATATATATTCTTGAAAAGTTTTTTGATAATAATCTTGCAAATAGTCTTGAAAACATTCTTGAAAATAGTCTTGTATATATTCTTGAAAATGTTCTTCAAAAGAATCTTGAAATATTCTTGAAAATTATCTTGTAAATACTCTTGGAAATGGTCTTGTATATAAAAGCTTGTCGCTCGTTTACGTGTCATTCTTATGTAATTTTCCCATCGTTAATGATGAATATATAAGTTTCTTATCTCAAAATAAAAAAAAAAATCTTGAAAATAATCTTGAAAATATTTTGTTAATGATCACAACAGGTTGTTGCAGAACAATAATATTTCCGGCCAAATTCCGGCAGGAATAGGGCACCTAAAGAAGCTGCAAACATTGGATTTATCAAACAACAAATTAACAGGTCATGTACCTGAATCACTAAGTCTTTTAACCAGCCTGCAATACCTGTAAGTAATCACCAAATTCAAACCATCTTTCTCTCACTAAAACTCCTTATTTGGAACACAATCTTTGATGGGTCAATTTTAGTTTTCCTAAAATTGACAGTTGAATTGTTGGGATCTTGATGAAACAATGGTTAACCGGGTAGGTTAACTCACTGGTCTCGTCAAGAGGGTTAATCCCTTCTTTCCGAGGATCGTCGGCTGGATCGTCTGGTGGTGGGTTTCCTGCACAAGGAAACAGACCGTGACTCGCAACAAGGAGGATGAGGTGGGGGTGCTCCTTGTTACCACTCTCCGGCGTGAGAATCAGTAGTTTGGTTGGGAAGCAAAGTGTGATAGTAGTAGTATTGAGAGAGTTGAGAAGAGATACCTCAAACCTGGTTTGGGGTCAGTATTTATAGCCGAGGAGTGGAGGAGGGTAGTTGAGTAGCTAGCCTGACATCGCACAGCTATTTGCAGGTGTGTCAGACCTGTCGGATACTGTGGTGATGCCACGTCCTGCTGTGGTGTCAGACTGTTGTATACACGTGGGCCTACCGGCGACTGTTCCCAGTGCCACTTGCACTGTGGTGTCAGACCCACTTGCCTTGTAGGTAGGATGCGGTGCCAAGCCGCATCGCTGCTTGCGGTCCTTGATGTTGTTCCCGCGTTGGTTGTTCCATCCATGATTTACGCGGGATGCGGTGTTATGCCGCATTGCCTGCTGAGTAACTGTTCCTGTTGTCCAGATCCCTTGTCGTAACGAAAATGTTCATAGGATGCGGTGCGGGGCCGCTTCGCTATGCGTTACATTAGTTTCCGTCCTTAAGGTAAGTCTTCTCATCACTGGACAGATTGGACTGCTGTGTTCGCATGTGCCCATGCGGACACAGGTGAATTTATTGCTGTTGGAGGTTTTTGATGAGGGTAATGGTCCTTCGCGGTCATGCTGACGCGAGATCTGGGACCATACCCCTTCAAGTCCCCCAGTCTAGTGTTCCTTCCGTATGCAAGTTGCATGTGGGAGGGATACTAGACTATGTTGTCTAGAAGGTTAAGTATGGGCCATGCAGATGGCTCATTCTTTTAGTAAGTAGTAGGCCTTTCGAGTGGATTGTTCCTTCCTTCGAGAAGGGTGTCTGGCGAGCAAGTTCCGTCTGAATCGGAATTCTCAGCCAAGGACTTGACTCTTAGTCTACATTTTCTTGATGTCATCAGCCACCTGTTGGTGTTTCGAACCAACCTTTGAGACGGTGACTGAAGGTGTCAGCAGGGTTCGAACCAACCTTTGAGATCGTGACTGAAGATGTGCGTCTTCGTCAGTCTAGTTGTAACCTCTGCGTCAGCTAGTGCAAAGTTGTAAGTACTTTGCTCAAGCTCTATGTTTAGCAACTGGACATGCAATGATGAACCCTGTTTTGTGGGGTATTCATGTTCTCCAGTTGAGTTTTCTAGTAACCGCACGTCCTCTGCGGTTTATCTCTCAAGTAACCGCACGTCCTCTGAGGCTTAGCTCTCTAGTAACCGCACATTCTTTGCGGTTACCTCGTTGCCGTACCTTGTTGGCCATGTTCGTTTGAGGAACGTGGGGTAGTTGCGCCATTGTTGGCCGTGTTTGGTCGAACAATGTGAATCTGGACTATGGGCAGATAAACATGGTCATAGGCAGGGTTGTGCCCACCATTGTTTATTCTATGCGGTCCATAGGTGGGTAACTAGTCATAAGCAGACTTGTTACCACTGTTCTGGAGCTACTTTCCTTCACGCTTTTGTGGAAGGTAGCTTTTCTATAAGTGGTGTTACCGGAGGAGATCACCTTGGATACTTGGGAAGTTGGTTGAAACTCTTCCGCATTCGTTTTGTAGCCACTTTCCTTAATGCTTAGTTGAAAAGCAGTTTTCCTTGAAGTAGCTTTGCTCCTCCGCATGGTGCTTTAGTTGTGGCTCTTCCGTAGCTACCGTTCGCATAGTTGCGGTTCGTAGTAACTACTCACGAGTGGTTGCGGTTTGCAGCAAAGAACTCGCTTCTAGAAGTCTTGTAGCCTGGACGTAGCTCTTGAAGGTACAGGAGACAGGGTTGCTGATGTGCGGTTGTTCAGCATACTTGTCCTTTTCCTTAAGGAGAAGCTGTTTGCGTTCCCTCCGTGGTTGTGAACCGGAAATAAGGGTTTTGAAGCTTGAAGAAGCTTACATGGAGTGCGGTTTACCGCATCCTGAGAAGCGGTTTTCACAGTCCAAAGAACCATGCTGGTTCTGAGTATCTGACACACCTGTGCGGGTTGGTGCGTGTCCTCTCCGCATATTCCACGTGTGCGCGTGGGTATGTGCGGTTATTGCTTATATCCCCTTATATAATTTAAAGATATATATTTTTTCCTTTTTTGAGGGGTATGTAAAAAACGACATGCGGTATGGGTTATGGTGCGGTAAACCAGAGAAACCGCATGCCGCTTAAGTTTGGATAATGTTTGTCGCTTTTGTGTTGTCTACGTGGCTGATGGCACGTGTGGGTTGTTGAAAGTTGGTAGAATTCTGACATGTGATGTTCTGAAAGGACGTTTGCATTGACCGAGGTCATAACTGCACTGTAGCAAGTAGTGTAAAGGTCAATTCTGTCAGGCGCGTGGGCGGCCACGCGCGCGTGATAACCGTCAACTGAAAAGTCGCTGAACACGTGGCGAAACATAAGTGGCCCTTTTTTGAACTTTGTAAGTCGGTTACTCCATCGCATTAATTGCGATGAGTATATAAGGGGAAACCGTTTGGGTTCCCCTCACTTTGTTCAAAATTTGAAAAAATTTTCCGGTGAAAAGGGGTGTGCTCTCTTCGTCTTCTCCGGTGAATCTGTCTTCTTTCCGGCAACTTTCTGAGTTTTCTGAGTTTTTGTGTAACTCGATACTTCTCTTCTTCATATTTCTGATGGCTGAACCATCTAACCCACATAATGTGGAGGGTGAAAACCCTGAAACCTCTTCTCCGGTGGCCGGGGAAGAAGAAGATGATGGTGGTAGTGTTCCTGGTGGTGGCTTGCCACCTTTGAAGTGGTCGAAAGCGTCGTTCGACCAACTGATGATCTGTACACAAATGCCCTCCGAGTTTGGGGTTGTTCATCCCCAAGACGGTGACACCGGTGCTTGTGCTCCAGCCGGTCACGTGACCCTGTGGGCCGATTCTTTCATCGATGGTAATCTTCGTTTACCATTGACCGTTTTTGTTGCTGATTTGTTGGAGTATTACAAGGTCCACATCTCCCAAATGAGTCCTTTTGGGTTTATTCGTATTAGACACTTTGAATCAACTTTTCGTGCCCTTGGTTTGCCGGTTACCGTTGACAATTTCCAGGGATTTTATCAGTTGACGGTGAACACAGGTTTCTTCTCTTTCCGAGAACGGTACGGAAGTATCAAGTTGATGACCCCTCCCAAGGGTATTACAAAGTGGAAGAGCAAGTTCTTCTATGCTAAAGCTGCCGCGGTTGTTCTCAACATGACTTTGCGGAATGTTAATGAGCCTATCCCTGCGGAGGACATTGCCATTCCTAATGCGGAGAATGCGGAGTGGTTCCCACGGTTGAGGACTATAGAGCATAGGTTGTTGAAGAACACCGAGTTGTGGATGCTGCGGATGTTATTGACTAGGGCCGATAAGCATGCAGGCCCGTTGTGCGGGAGAAAACTGGTGGTAAGTGTTCTTACCCTTACGCGGTTTTATTATTCCCTTGTTTGCTTATTAATTTGAACGTGTATTATCAGAAGAAGTTGTTGAGCTGTGGAAGATATTTGATCCAACCTTTACTGGCAAGGTTGATATTGTCCAGACTGCTGAAGGTGCAGGGTTTAATTTGACCATTCTTCATAACTTCCGCGTTCCTACACGCGAGGCACTGAATGCACCCCTGCCGCAGGGCAAAGGTATAATTTGACCATTCTTCATAGCCTTCTTTTCTTGCCTTATAAGTTTCATGTTGCTGATATTCTTCATGCAGGTACTCTTGGGGCCCTTGGTAAGTTTGAGTCAAAGGGTGCCCCCAAAAAGCATGCAGAGAAGAAACAAGTTGATAAACCCGTGCGGGGTCGCGGCAAGAAGAAAACAGAAGCTCCCGCGGTTCCGCCTTTGGTTCCGCAAGCAGCAGGTATCTCTCGATCTCATTTCCGCAGATATACCGATTACGTGGTAGTATCTGACACCCTTGAGGGCTTGGGTGTTCCAGGTGCTGGTGCGGCCACAGGTGGAACCACTGCGGGTTCTAAGGCTGCTGATGAGAAGAAGAGGAAAGCGGGGAAAGCTGTTGATGCTGGTGAGGGAAAGAAGCCGAAGATTCAGACCAGACACAGGGCTTTTGTGGGACAAAGGAAGCCTGCGGTTGTTCCTGGTACGTGATGTATTACTTGGTCAAATAATTTGTATTTGTACTTGTAATTTAAAGTGTTTTTGCTTTGATTGCAGAACCCCAAGATGAAGGGTTCACCATGTTTGATGCTCCTCCTCCTCCCCCGTATGACACTGCTGCGGATGTGGGGGTTCATAAGGTTGTTACGCCTGAGCCCTCTGTGCGGGAGGAGGATACTGGGAAGGGGCCTGCGTCCCAGATCCATGACATGATGGATTCCCATGATAATGTCATTACCCCAGAGGATGCTGAAGGTCTGAATCTGAAATTTGCTTATACTGAAAGGCCAAAGTCTCCTGCTGCTGAGAAGACTTTTGGTACCGGTTCTGGGGGTGCGGGTTTTGTAGAGACTCCCATTCAGCCTGAAGAGTCTGAATTGGAGTATTATTACCGCACCTATACGGAAGATCGGGCCATGGCTTACCACCGCCCCCCTGGACCGTATTGCAGGGGGATGATATTAGTGCTGATCCCTCCGTAAGTAGGGAGATTTTGGGTGGTTTGGGCACCCCTTTTGAAGTCAACCGGGCCAGTGCCTTACCAACTGAAGCCCAGATTAACCAAATCTCCTCCATGCTTGTTGGGAGTTCCGTAATGGCCAATGCCATTATGGAAAACTATAAGGTATTGGGGCGCAGGGAGGAGGAGAATGTGCGCTTGCGTGCAGAGGCTGAGGAGTTGGTGAAGGTTGCACGTGAGGGTGCCGAGCAGCTTGAAAGGGATAGGGCTGCGTTTGAAAAGCGTAAGCAGACTGAAGAATGGGCTGCAACTGCTGAGCTTAAACAGGTTCGTACCCTTGCCAAACTGCTTTCCACTGAGCGCCAGAGTTGGAAAGAATCTCTTTCTAATGAGCGCGAGACACTTTCTAATGAGCGCAAGGCTTGGAAAGACTCTTGGGCAAAACAGAATGAAACTCTCTTTCGTGTTCGCCAGGAGCTTGTCAATGCTAAGGCAGCAAATGCTGCGCTGGTTAAAGAGAAAGCAGCAGCTGTTGCGGCTGCCCATGAGGCCAAAGAGGCGGAAGCTCGCCTCGCCAAGGCTCTTGAAGAGGCCAAGGAGGCAGAGGCCCGCACTGCAAAGGCTCTTGAAGGGGCGAATGTTGACCGCACCAATTTAACCAACACTATCTTGGGCCTCCAGGTATAAGTTTCTTGCTTTTGAATTTTTACGTCTCGCAAGTATGTTGATTATTTTCGTATACTTGTTTTTGTTTTGTTAACAGGCTGAAGTGCGGACCCGGGGGGCCACTATTGAGGAGGTCTCTGCCCGCGTTGATGAGGTTGAAGCGCGGGCAAGAGAGGCTGAGGAGGCTAGAGATATCCTAGATTCGTCACTTAAGTTGCTCAAGGCTGACCATGAATGGATGCGTATGCGCGGGATCGGGCATGTAAGCATTCGTTGCTTTTATTATTTTTGTTATAGGTTTGCCTTTGATAACCTTTGTATTCTTGTATCGCAGATTG
Organism: Helianthus tuberosus; assembly: GCA_030545235.1. NCBI lineage: Eukaryota > Viridiplantae > Streptophyta > Magnoliopsida > Asterales > Asteraceae > Helianthus > Helianthus tuberosus. The sequence continues at coordinate 185,430,200 of CM060358.1, read as the reverse complement.
TTACTGCCATCCTTGACGCACCTGAGACTGTATCAGGTGTTAACGAGATCAAGGAGCGTGCCCGGGATGTTGGTTTTAAAGCTGGCTATAACCGTTGTATTGGTCATTTGAATGTTGCAGCCCAGGGCGGATATACTGATGAGCGATCCGGGTTCCACGGTGTGGATACTGAAGCGCTTCTTGATGCTGAGGTTGAGGCGTATAACGAAACAACCCTTTCCGGTCTCGAGGATCTTGAAAAGTGTCTAGAAGCGGAGGACTATGTGGACCGCTTGCGAGTGTTATACGCTGATGAAGAAGATGAGGAAAAACCTTTTGTGGCAAGCAAGGACGGTGAGGGTTCCAGCGGCACAAAGAAAGATTAGGCTGGCCTGCGTGCCTTTTTTTGTTTCCTCATAATTGTTTAAAAACTTTATGTAAATTCTCTGTGCACCGCGCAGGTGTAGCAATTTTTTTTTTTGAATATAAAGAATTGTTCTGTTCAATTTGTACAAGTGTTTTTACTACTTGCATGTTTGAATTTGTAAGTTTAATGTTACTGTGAGTAACACTAAACCTGTAATTGCCTTTTGCATATCTAGGTGATATGCAAGTATGAAGACTTGTCTTTGGTCGGATAAACAGTGTTGCCATTGCTGGCCTATTATAATAGTTGCGTGTGTTTACCACTCTGTGTGGGTATCACGAATGAAGATTTTGCTAATCTGTTTTTGTGTATACCTCAGAGTGGAACACGCATTTATAATAGAAATAAATAAACAATATTGCATTGAATCGTCTATTTATTTATTTGCAAATGGCCCGTGGCCTGATAGGTTACATGGTGAATGTAAAAACAAAACATGGCTTACATATAACAGCGTCGAAGTTGTTGTGCATTCCATGTGCATGCGATAGTTTCGCCTTCCAATGTTTGAAGTTTATACGCGCCTTTGCCCAGGACCTCTTGGATGAGGTAGGGACCTTCCCACTTGGGGGCAAGTTTCCCTGGGCGTTCCGCGTTAGATGCCTCATTGTCGCGAAGGACGTAGTCTCCCGGGTTGAAAGTACAAATGCGAACGCGTGCATTGTAGTACTTTTCAAGTTTGGTTTTGTATTTGGCCTCGTTAATGGTAGCGTTTTCGCGCCTTTCTTCCAAGAGGTCCAAGTCAATCCTGCGTTCCTCATTGTTGTCTATCTTGTTGATAGCCAACATTCTAGGTGAGGGGAGGCCTACTTCTGCGGGGATCATTGCTTCAGTGCCATAGACCAGGCTGAAGGGTGTCTCACCGTTGCTTGTTTTTGGGCTTGTCCTGTGAGCCCATAGAATACTTGGGAGTTCATCAACCCAGCCGCGTCTGGCTGTTCCCAACCATGCTTTAATGCCTTCCACTAAACTTTTATTGATACTCTCGACTTGGCCGTTCCCTTGCGGATGCGCCACTGAGGAGAATATGTGTTCAATGTTTAGCTCTTTTAGCCATTTTTGAAAGTCATCGGCGGCGAAGTTGGTACCGTTATCGGTGACGATGCACATTGGTAGACCGAAACGGCAGATGATATGTTCCCACACGAATTTCCTTGTTATCATAGTGGTGGTTGATGCAAGTGGCTTTGCCTCTACCCATTTTGTAAAGTAATCAACAGCCACTATGATAAATTTCACTGCACCTGGTGCGTCTGGAAATGGTCCCACCACATCGATTGCCCATTTTTGGAATGGCCATGCGGTGGTGACGGGGATCAGGTTGTTCTTGGGACGCAAGGTCTTGGGAGCATGTCGCTGACAATTGAAACACTTGCGTAAGACTTTGACTGCGTCCAGGTGCATGCCGGGCCAATAGTACCCGGCGTTCATGATTTTGGCCACAACCATGCGTGGGCCTGCGTGTATGCCACATATTCCCTCGTGAATTTCTTTGATAAGGTATATGGCATCTTCGGGGTTGACGCATCGTAGGAGTGGCCCCAGGTATGATTTATGGTATAAGATACCGTCTCCCATTTGGTAATGACACGCTTTGTATTGTAGCTTGCGTGCTTCTGCCTTGCTTTCGGGAGTAACACCTGATTGTAAGTATGCAATTATCGGTGTCATCCAGGATGTTGTACCGTACTGGATGACATTGACTTGGCGCAGGGGTACTGAAGGATTTTGCAGAATCTCGATGCGTACCTCTTTTGCCAGGTGTTGGAAGCTGGTGGATGCAAGTTTTGATAGTGCATCCGCAGGTTTGTTGTCACTCCTGTTGATATGCTGAATATTGAAGGAGGTGAACCGTGATTTCAGTTGCAAGGCTTGTTCGAGGTAGAGGATCATGATATCCCCTTTTGCGGCATAGTCACCGCGTATCTGCCCTGCAACCAGTAGTGAGTCGACATGTGCTTCCAAATGTTTGACGTCGAGTTTGACTGCCAAACGCAGCCCTGCCAGTAGAGCCTCATATTCTGCTTCGTTATTCGTGCTTTTGAAATCGAGGCGGATTGCGTATGTTAGCTCTTGGCCATCAGGGCTGACAAGTCGTAGACCTGCGCCAGCACCATCTTCATTGGACGCACCATCTGTATATAGTGCCCAGGTTTCTGCGGAGGATGGTGGTGATGTAGGGTTTTGTTCTTCTTCGCATTCTTGAATGCGGTTTGCTGGTACTTCAGCAACGAAATCAGCCAAAACCTGGCCTTTGATTGCGGGGCGCGGCTTATAGTTCAGTGAAAGTGCACCCAGCTCAATTGCCCATTTTGCTAACCTCCCAGAGATGTCTGGTTTGGACAGGATCGGGCCGATTCTGTAGTTAGTTAACACTGTGATGACATGGTTTGCGAAGTAACGTCGTAAACGTCTCGATGCGTGCACTAGTGCCAGTACCAATTTCTCCATGATGGAGTACCTTGTCTTTGGGTCGTTGAGCATTTTGCTGATGTAGTAGATGGGTGTTTGAACTCCTTCCCGCTCCACTATGAGTACCGCGCCTACCGCGTTGTCTACAGCAGACAAGTATAGAATAAGTGGCTCATCTTTTCGTGGTGCGGTTAAAGTTGGGAGCTGGATCAAACACTCTTTCATCTCCCGGAAAGCTTTTTCGGCCTTTGCGGTCCATTGGAATTGTTCCTTTTTTAGGCAGCTCCGCAGGGTCTTGATGAAAGGGTATGACTTAGCCGCGTGGTTGGCTAAGAATCTGTTTAGTGCGGCTAGCCTGCCGGCTAGTCGTTGCATTTCTTTCATCGTTGAGGGCGATGGCATGCGTTCGATCGCCTGAACTTTTTCCGGGTTTACCTTGAATCCATCTTTGGTTACGATGAATCCGAGGAATTTTCCTTCTTCCATTCCAAACGAGCATTTCCCTGGATTAAGCTTCATGTTGACGCTTCGCAGAGTTTGGAATGTTCTTTCGATATCGTTGAGCATGGTGTCTTCCTCCATGCTCATGACGACCAGGTCGTCCATATAGATTTCGACACTTTTGCTGATTTGACCGCGAAAAGTGTCGTTCATCAACTTTTGATAGGTTGTGCCAGCGTTGCGCAACCCGAACGGCATTTTGCTGTAGCAGTAGTTCCCGGTAGGAGTGCGGAATGTCGTTTTGTCTTCATCTTCGATTGCCATCTGTACCTGGTGGTAGCCTTTGTAACAATCGAGGAAACACTTCCATCTAAATGGTGCGAGGTTATCGACCTTCTCGTCGATCTCCGGAAGTGCGTAACAATCCTTGGGGCAGGCCTTATTGAGGTCTTTGTAATCGACACACATGCGCCAGCCCCCGCTTGGTTTTTCTACCATGACTGGGTTGGATAACCAAGTCTGGTATTTGACTTCCCGCAGAATTCCTGCGGAGAGCAGCTCCGGCACCCGCTCTTCCATCGCCGCGTTTTTTGCTGATCCAAGGTGGCGTTGGCCTTGGATCACTGGCTTGATACCTGGCATGGTATTCAAGAAGTGTTGTGCTATGTCGCGTGGTACCCCTGTCATGTATGCGGGTGTCCACGCAAAAATGTCTTGGTTCCTGAAGAGGAGTTGCTTCAGACGCGCTCTGATGGTAGGTGTCAAGGCATGGCCCAACGTGACCGTTTGCTCTGGGTGCCTTGCATTAAGCACCCATTTTTCTGGTTGCGTGTTGGGGGTGGGCCTTGCTACCTTGGCTGGACGCAGGTCGTTCGTAGACAAAACTTCCCTTCGGGCATATATTATCGCGACCCCCGTCTCGGTTGGGAAACCGATAGCAGAGTGAGGGACGGATGTGATCATGTTGAAATCGCCCTGGGATTCTCTCCCGAGAAGTACGTCGTATTTGGAGGTGTGCGGTAAAACCATGAAGTTTACCTCCTCCGTTCTTGTGTGCCACCCGTTGGTGAGGCGCACAGGAAAAGTAATCTGGCCCAGGGGGAATACGGTTTCCCCTGCAAACCCGGCCAACGGGTAATCCGCTGGTTGCAGTCGATCTTTGTCTTCTTGATCGAACTGGTTGAAGCATTGCTCGTATATAATATCGGATGTACTGCCCGGGTCGATGAACAATCGCTCGGTGCAGTAGTGAGCCATGTGGCCTGTGATAACCACGGCGCGTCTATCGCGCGGGCCGCCGCAGACTTTTGGAAAGACGACTTGCTCGTCTTTCCAGTCATTCTCCGGCCTTCTTCCCGCCTTGCGCGGCCTTCCTTTTCCTCCGTTGATCATGTGGGTAGAGGCTACGTACATGGTCCTCTTTCCCGTGGAGGTGCCCTCGTTGTGGGGAGTGATGCGCTTGGTAGCTTTTTGTGCGCCTGTCAACAGGTGTTGCGGTTTTCCCTCTTTTAGGGCTCGCTCAATCTCCAGTCGGAGACTGATGCAGCTGTTTGTTGTGTGGCCATTGTCCTTGTGATAGTCGCAGTAGAGTGCGAGATCCTGGTTCTTTTTGGACTTCATCGGTTGGGCTGGTCGCAGGGCTTGTGCGTCCGTGAGAAGGACGTCGCTTGGCGACTGGTTAATCTCGGTCCAACTGCGGTCCCGAGATTCCTTTTTTGACGCCCGATTTTCACGTTGGGCGTTGATTGTAGCCCTTGCGTCGGGCTGGTTGCTTCGTGGGACATATGGTCTGGAATCGCTGCCACGATTCCATGTCTCCCGGTTGCGCTTATTGCTGCGCTTCGGCTCTTGGCGGGAAGACTGGCCTTCCGCCTGGGGTTGTGCCTTTGACATGTGCGGTCTTAGGGACCGCTGAGTCTGGGCGTATGTCTTGACCGCAGCCATGACATCTTCCCACTTCTTAGGCAAACCATCTTTGCCAGAGATATTCATAACCATTTGCTCGTCTTTAACGGCAACAATGAAATGGTTACGCGCCATTTGGTCGGCAACATCGCCTATCTCTAGGCATTCTTTATTGTAACGGACAACGAATGCTTCAAGCGATTCGTTATCCCTGCGCCAGATGTTCATGACGTCCATGGAATCACGTTCATGGCGTCGTTGTTGGCTGAAGTGTGCGAGGAACTTTTCTTGTAAGTCCTCGAATGAGGTCAGTGATCCTGGTGGTAGGGAATCGAACCAGGCCCTGGCCAGACCTGTTAAGGTCTGTGGGAAAAAATGGCACCAGGTGGGTTCATCCCACCTACCATTGCACCCGGCACCGACGAAGATGTTGTTGTGATCATCTGGGTCGGTCGAACCGTTGTATTTCCCAATGTTTAATGGGAATTTTGTGGTGGTGACATCGGCGTGGGCGATTTCTGGGACGAACTTGGAGTTTTCGGCCGCCGATTTCGGCCTGTAGGGTTGTCCGCGGTGCTGCTTTGCAGCGCGGAGGTACGTAGTGCGGGGATGAGTGGGAGGAACGTAGTTGCGTCCTCCCGGTCTGCTGCTGGTGGCATGGGATTCCGCGCGGTATGTACCATCGTCCGGATCGGTATAGCCTTGCCCTTCACGGTGGGACTGGGGTCCCAGTCGGCTGTGAATGCCTAGGCCGTGGTGGGCTGTAGACTGTCGCCTAGTTTCGCCATGTGGGCCTAGGCGACTCTGTATATGGCTCCTGTGGCGGGACCCATATGTGGAGTCGTCCTCATCAAGTGTGCGGACGTCGCAGTAAGAGGAACCGCGATCTTCGTGCCTGCTTCTGGAGGCCGGATGTGTTGGGGCCCTTCCGTCGTACTGTAAAGTACGTCCCGCAGGGGTGTGCGGTGCTGGGGTAGGCCCCGCAGAGACTTGCGCTTCTGCGCAAGCTCTGTTGTATGTTGCAGCCAGCATGGCTGCTTGTTGGTCGTACCAGGCATGAAGGTTCATACCTGTAGGTATCACAGGAGCGTACTGTGATAAATCGTGTCCAAACGTAAGGGATGCGCCCCCTTGCGTTGATGTGCCAATGTGTTCAGCATTTGGGCCTAAGGGAATGGTTCCCGCAGGCCCTTGGTTTGTGGGGTTTAGGTTATCCCTGGTAGTGTTGTTTTGACGATCAGACATGATCTTTGGAGAGAAAGGGATGGTCGGAAAAAAGTACTAAGAGTAGTGGTGGGCGCCAATGATGAAACAATGGTTAACCGGGTAGGTTAACTCACTGGTCTCGTCAAGAGGGTTAATCCCTTCTTTCCGAGGATCGTCGGCTGGATCGTCTGGTGGTGGGTTTCCTGCACAAGGAAACAGACCGTGACTCGCTTACCACTCTCCGGCGTGAGAATCAGAAGTTTGCTTGGGAAGCAAAGTGTGATAGTAGTAGTATTGAGAGAGTTGAGAAGAGATACCTCAAACCTGGTTTGGGGTCAGTATTTATAGCCGAGGAGTGGAGGAGGGTAGTTGAGTAGCTAGCCTGATATCGCACAGCTATTTGCAGGTGTGTCAAACCTGTCGGATACTGTGGTGATGCCACGTCCTGCTGTGGTGTCAGACTGTTGTATACTCGTGGGCCTACCGGCAACTGTTCCCAGTGCCACTTGCACTGTGGTGTCAGACCCACTTGCCTTGTAGGCAGGATGCGGTGCCAAGCCGCACCGCTGCTTGCGGTCCTTGATGTTGTTCCCGCGTTGGTTGTTCCATCCATGATTTACGCGGGATGCGGTGTTATGCCGCATTGCCTGCTGAGTGACTGTTCCTGTTGTCCAGATCCCTTGTCGTAACGAAAATGTTCATAGGATGCGGTGCGGGGCCGCATCGCTATGCGTTACATTAGTTTCCGTCCTTAAGGTAAGTCTTCTCATCACTGGACAGATTGGACCGCTGTGTTCGCATGTGCCCATGCGGACACAGGTGAATTTATTGCTGTTGGAGGTTTTTGATGAGGGTAATGGTCCTTCGCGGTCATGCTGACGCGAGATCTGGGACCATACCCCTTCAGATCTCATTTCTTAATTTGATATTATTCAAATGTTGACCCCATGTTTCTTTTAATTTTGTGTAATGAGTAGAAGATTAAATAACAACAGCTTGTCTGGAGCTATTCCCTTGTCTTTAGCTTCTGCTCCTCAACTTGCACTCTTGTGAGTTTATTTTTTTTATTATTATTATTTGTTTGTGTAGTCTTTGTCTACAGTGTGTTATCTGCATGATTCTGTATACATGTTTGAAATCATTAATTCATGGAAATCTTTTGTTCCTTTCAGAGATTTGTCAAACAACAACCTTAGTGGTCCTGTCCCCAAGTTTTCAGCAAGAACTTTCAAGCATGTATTGCATTTTTCTTGTATTTTATTATTGGGTATTAAAAAAATTGCATTTTTGTTATATTTTATTATTGGGTATTAAAAAAGATTGCATTTTTGTTGTATTTTATTATTGGGTATTAAAAAAGATTGCATTTTATGTGTTTCTTGAACAGTATTGTGGGTAATAATATGATTTGTGGGAGTCGTGCTAACGAAGGTTGTTACGGGTCAACTTTGCCTGAGCCGCTTTCTTTTGAGCTTAATTCACCATCAGGTATGGACTTTTGAAGAGTTTGATTCTCTTTCTCTCTCTAAAACAAGTTTCTCTGTCTAAAATTTGGATTTTTTTAGGGAAAGGTAAGTCGAAAAGGGTTGCGATTGCTCTTGGAATTAGTCTCGGTTGTCTCGCGCTTCTCGTTGTGTCTCTTGGAGTTCTCTTGTGGAAGAGAAGCCGAAACAAGAAGCAAAGCGTTCTTGATATTAATGGTATGTGTGATTTTGTTGTCATATATGCAACGTCAAACGAACGCAATTTCAATTACGTATTTGATATGATTCAGTTTAGAAACGAATTATGTTACCTTGCTTAAATCTATATAGATTCGTTGTGGAAATGTTAATGGTAAATGCGTAATTGTATACCGGTTTGTGACTAGAAACGTATAGGTTTGACCTCAAAAGTCAACCCTATAATTAGAAACAAGCAATGGGCAGATACGTGTTTTAACTTTTTATGTGTCATGATTGACTTTATGGTCAACATAAATAATATGATTTATGTTAATTTGTAACATGTAGTATGGTTTTAAAAACGTTTGTGAAGATATGCAAATTGTAAGTTTGACTTCAAAAGTCAAAATTGGTTTGTTTCTGATTATAATTTAATTGGTAACAGACATACCAGAAGAGAGTCTAATGAGCTTAGGCAACTTAAGAAGCTTCACATTCAAAGAACTTCAATACGCAACCGATAACTTCAGCTCAAAAAACATTCTCGGTGCCGGAGGATTCGGTAACGTTTACAAGGGAAAACTAGGAGACGGGACCATGTTGGCGGTCAAACGTTTAAAATACATTAACAGAACAGCCGGAGAATCACAATTCCGGACAGAATTGGAGCTCATTAGCCTAGCGGTTCACCGGAATTTGCTCCGGTTGATCGGTTATTGCGTAACTCCGGCGGAGCGGCTCCTTGTTTACCCGTTCATGTCTAACGGCAGTGTAGCTTCACGGCTTAGAGGTTTGTAGTTTGTACTTTTGTAACCTTATGTAGTACTGTTTATAAAACAATTTAGTACTTCACCATTCATCCGAAAGTTGACTTTTATAAGTACTTCACCATGCATCATCCGAAAGTTGACTTTTATAAGGACGAAAATGCGTGACGCGTGTAGGCCCCAAAAACGTAGGATGTGTTATGAGTACTAAGACAAAAGTGGTTAAGAGTTGCCACATCATTTCAGGTAAACCATCATTGGATTGGAACGCTCGTAAAAAAATCGCGATTGGAGCTGCACGCGGATTATTATATCTACACGAGCAGTGCGATCCAAAAATTATCCAAATCCACCGAGACGTGAAGGCGGCTAATGTTCTTTTAGACGAGTTCAACGGGGCCGTGGTGGGTGACTTTGGGCTGGCTAAGCTACTTGACCATGCTGACTCACATGTCACCACTGAGGTTCGTGGTACCGTGGGCCACATTGCACCGGAATATCTCTCGACGGGTCAATCATTGGAGAAAACTGATGTTTTCGGTTTCGGGAATTTGTTGTTGGAACTGATAACGGGAATGAGAGCGTTCGAGTTTGGGAAGGCGGTTAACCAGAAAGGCGTGATGCTTGAATGGGTAAGCTTCTTTTTTAGTACCGAATTTTACAGTACAAGTCTTGATGCACAATGTACAAGCCTTCTAGGCATGCGAAATGTTTTTTTTTTTTATTTTTTACTCTAGGTGAAAAAGGCGCATCAAGAGAAGAAGGTAGAGCTTTTAGTAGACAAAGAGCTCGGTACCAACTACGATCAAATCGACGTGAGTGAAATGCTACAAGTCGCGTTACTTTGTACTCAGTACAACCCGGCCCACCGACCAAGGATGTCGGAGGTGGTAAGGATGCTAGAAGGGGACGGTTTAGCCGAAAAATGGGCAGCGACGCATAACAATATGAACCCCAATACCATAAGAAAGAATGGGATGGTCCAAAAACTTGATGACATTGATGATGACTATACATCAAGCATGCTTGGGGTGATGTTGATGGATGATGACCATGATGAACATGCCATGGTGCTCTCGGGTCCAAGATGATGATCTTCGAATGTTGCATACATAAATAGGAATGTTAAGGAAAAAGTGTGAACATTTGGGGTGGAGTGAATATATATTTTGGTAAACTAGCCATTTACCCGCGCGATGCGGCGGGAGTGGCGATTTACAATAGGATACTCGTTTACCGTTAGTTTATCAGTCGTCTCATGATATATTGTATAGTACTTAAGTTAGTTTTCTTATTCGTGATATGTTGGCACTCGTTTATAGTTAGTTTATCGATTTTTTGGTGATATACTTTTGCTAATTTTTTTAGCTGTAGCTTCGGCGTGATCTATCTATAAGAAGATTACAAAACAAGGAAGTAAATGTAATTAAAAACAAGAAGAGTACAAAACAAGCACACAGCTAGACAGAAACACCAAAAACAAAATACGGGGAGTCTCTTGTATCTCTTCCTGTTTTACCAACACATCCGTTCGCTCATGAATTTCTTGTATCTTTTCCTCTACTGTACCAGATTTTGACACATAAAAAAAAAATGTTAGACGCTTACATCGCACGGATTTCCGACTAGATTTCGTAAGGGTAATTTATGTGGTGTTGATATTTATCTACCGGGTTCTGTATTTTCACATGGACAACTTTATGTGACGCTATCAAGAGAAATTTCAAGACAAAATACGAAGGTATTGGCACATCTCGCCAAAGATTTTAAACAACGTGGAGTTTACACATCAAATGTTGTTTACAAGGAAGTGTTGCGTGATTAATGAACCACATTCGTATCAAAACGAAGGTAAGTTTGTATATTTTATGCCTTAATTGCTTCTAGAAATTACTTTTTTAATTACTTTTTAAAAAGACACAACCACAAACATAAAATAAACACCGTTTAAGACTTGTGACTCATCCAGGTAAAAGTCACAATCCCTAAACTTGGATGACACCATTCTTCTATGCAGCGTAACGACAGTGCATACCTTGCCAAATCCCTAATTCCCTGAAATACATGTAAGTTGAAAAGTCAACATAAAGTTGAGCGAGTTCATGTGATAATGAGTATGTAAAACCTTTGTAAGTATAAAATCCCTGGTATGTAGCAAATAAGGAAATAAAGAGATCACCAATGGTTTGCAAGGCCATTGATATGTGTGAAGTGCAGTAGGAAGACTCTGATATGTGTGAAGTGCAGTAGGAAGACTCAAACCTAGCAGATTTTTGCGTCGGGTACCAAGTCACCCCGAGGTCCGTTCTGTTGGGCTTGGGGCTGGGCTCGCTACACCCAGATAGATCTACCGCTAAAGACCCTCGGTCCTACAATGAGGATTAATGGCCTCCAGTTCCCGCCTATCCACTCACATGATCTAAGTAGTAACCCTCCTTACGCTAACCATACCATGTAAAAAGTATTCGTAATCATAGTAACATGTATTTCACCCCCGCAGTTTAAAAACTGAAAACAGTTAAGAGAAAAGGGGGACATGAACTCACAGAAGTGCGTCTCGAAATAGTATCTCCCAATCAACCTGCTGCGTGACGACCTACACGTACTAACTTCTATTAGACGGGCGGCCGTGCCTTGGCTTAAGGTTTAACGTTTTTGGGAAATAGTTAGGCAACTATTTCGTATTTCCACTTCTTAATAATTTTAATAATTATATTCCTTCCCAAGGATGGGGGTTTTAATACATGTGCGTTTTTGTAATTCCAAAAATATATTATTAAGTCTCACTTAATAAAATATATTTTATTCATTTGTCTAAAATATTCAATCTCCAAAATATACATATTTTTCCCAAAAATATTATATTTTACTTCATACCATTTACAAAATAATACTTTGTCAAAATACACATTTAAGAGTATTTTCCGAAAATACGTAACTTACATTTAAAGTTCGGATGGTAATAATAATACCGGTGTAACTTATATATTTATTTGTGGTAGCGTTGGTATTATTTTTGGAGTCGTGCTTTCACAATGAATTCCAGTTATATTATTTTTACTCTAAAAATAATATACATATAGTTCACAAAATAATCATAAAATCACACAAGCGTTTTACTATGAAATATATATTCTAAATATATATTTAACAAGTTTCCTTTACGAAAATCCACCTCCGAATAATTGGTTATTTTGTAACAAAAATCATGGCGAAGTTTGTTTGGAAAACAAGTTAAAAATATATTCATAACACTTGTCACAAAAATATTTCTAAGTGTTACTTTCTGGAAAAATTTCGCCAGAGTTTCCTCTGTAACTGGAGGTGGCCACGCTTACTAGCGTATCATTTTCTTTTAAAAATTCAACCAACAATTTCCCAATCATCAATATACAATGTTCAATCATCAAACTAGTCAAAATAAACATAAATCGCAAACACATGAACTTGCAAGTTGTGTAAAAAGATGTAGTAACTTTCCAACACATTTAGTAGATCTTTCCATCTTTAAAAATAAAATCAGCTTCTTGAAAACTTTATTTTTAAAGAATATGCAAGTTTACAACTTCTATTCCAAAAATTACGAAAATATTTCTTGGTTAAATCTTTTGTCACACAAGTGTTTACACACTTGTTTGTTTGCAAAAATGCTTTTAGTTCATGAAAGATCCATCTTTTAAACATGATTTGCATCTTACACTTGGTTCTTCGAAAATACCACTCGTAGATCTTTAGATCTACTAGTTTAAAACTCTATTTTACAAGAAACATCAACTTTACACAAGTTCATGTTTATGTATGGAAGGGTTTGTCATCTTGTATCTTCTACACTTAACATATTGCTAGTTCATGTTCCAAGAACATGATCTAGCATGGTTAGATGACAATCCATTCCACCACTAGCAACCAACAACATAAAATAACCATAACTAAACAAGATTCACAAGTTTTACACCATTATTTACTCTTTAACCAACTAGTTTATCATTCTTGCAAGACTTTAAGTTTTGTTTTCGCATGTTCTAGAGTTTTAACCATTAAACTTCTTATTAACCACTTTAATCATGAACAAGGAAGTGTTTAGAAGCACTTACTACTAGCTCAAGGCTAGGGAAGAATCAAAGCGAAAACTAGGTGGATAAAAGCGACGTAGTGAGGTCCTTGAGATTCCGTAAGCACCGAGCCTCCTTGTGTGTGACCTTTCACCTTTGTATGTAAGTGGATTTGCTAGAACAAACTTGAATGATGGAGAGATGGTGGGTGTTGGTTTCGGCCAATCACAAGAGAGAAGGAAAGAGAGAGTAGTTTTTGCTAAGTGTTGGTGCAAATGAGAGTGTTAACCTTTAAGCAAATATATAATCCAAATTGGGTGTATTATCCAACAAATAATATGTTTACTAGATTTTAGACATAGATTAATAAAATATTCAAAAATTTGTGGTGTGTGTTCCCTAGGGGAACCGATTCGGTCAAGGGGGGGGGGGGGTTATTGGTTAGATTTCAACCACATAATTAGTAACTAGTTAGATTAGTTAGGGATTAAATTAGTTATTAGTGTGTTATGAAATATAACGGGTGTTAGGGTGTTCGGGGACCCTAACTAGCTCAGAAAAGTGTAAACAATGTCATTGACAATATTTTTATGTTCCGGGTAAAGTCCGGTTGTTCGGTTGGATACTGATACGTTAAAGTGCTAAATAAGCATTTAAAGTGTCGTTAATATTAGTTTTAGTGACACAATGTATTCCCGACACTTTGGAAAGTGTCTAGTATTATTTTCCCATGTTTTTGCACTTTACTAGTTAGCTTAAATGCTGAATTTTGTATTAAAGTACAGGATTTTGTAGTTAAAGCATGTTTTAGGCACATCCGGTCACTATAACTATCACCTGGTGACGCAGTTTAACAATCCTCACCTCCCTACACTCTCTACTAGTGTAGTAAACTATTCCCGACTCTTACTGGCCTCAGAGACAGTGTCTGTCAAGTGTTGGCTATGTCAGCATGTTTACTGGGTTATCTGTATAGTGTGCTCACTGTGCTTTTGTGCATCAAGGTTGTAACTGATGTTTGTGTGTAAATAATAGAGTGACAGTAATAAAGTATGATGCATGAATATGTATGTATCTGAAATCAAGAAGCAGTTTAACCACAGTTGTAAGCAAGCACAGTAATTAAGCATTAATTAAATATTAATTAATTCGTACGGATACCTGGTTTGGTGAGGGTTGTCACATTCTCCCCCCGTTAAATAAATTTCGTCCCGAAATTTTAGGCTCTGCTCCTAGTTGCAGGGGTCTTAGGAAACAAATGGGGGTATTTCTCTTTCATACGATCCTCACGTTCCCACGTGAATTCAGGCCCATATCTTGCATTCCATCGTACTTTGACGAGCTTGACACTGCTCCTGCGAGTTTTGTTAACTTTCCAATCCATAGCCTCTACGGGTTCTTTCGTAAAGTGGAGCGTGTCGTCGATATGAACTTCGTCAGCAGGAATGATCATTGTTTCTTGTGTTGGACTCTTTCTCAAATTTGATACATGGAATGTATCGTGAACACCATTGAGTTCAGCAGGTAGGTCCAATTTGTAGGCTACAAGCCCAATCCTTTGCAGTATCTTGAACGGGCCAATGTAACGCGGATTCAACTTCCCACGCTTTCTGAAGCGTGCCACACCCTTCCAGGGTGAAACCTTCAATAAAACCATATCTCCAACTTGAAATTCCAAAGGTTTCCTCTTTGGATCTGCATAGGCTTTATGCCTGTCGCGAGCCGCCTCGATGCGCTTTCGAATTTGTGCGATCTTATCTGTCGTCTCTTGGACTATTTCGGGACCAACAAGCTGCCTATCACCTGCATCAGCCCAGCATAGTGGTGATCGACACTTGTGTCCGTAAAGAGCTTCAAATGGCGTGGCTCCAATGCTTGTGTGGTAGCTATTGTTGTACGAAAATTCGACCAATGGTAAATGATTATCCCAGCTACCACCTAGATCCATTACACATGCTCTCAGCATATCCTCCAATGTCTGAATAGTTCTTTCACTTTGTCCATCAGTTTGTGGATGAAACGCAGTGCTCAGATTTAACTGCGAGCCAAAAGCTTCTTGGAAGGATTGCCAAATCCTTGATATGAAGCGTCCATCTCTATCCGAGATGATCGAGAGAGGCACTCCATGACGTGCAACAATCTCTCGCATGTATATTTCCGCAAGTTTACTCGTGTTGTCCTTCTCTTTGATTGGCAGGAAGTGTGCGGACTTGGTCAGACGGTCAACTATTACCCAACTAGTATCATGACCTCTAGGCGTCCTTGGCAGCTTTGTTACGAAATCCATTGAAATCTGTTCCCATTTCCATTTGGGAATTTCAGGTTGTTGCAGAAGTCCTGAAGGCTTCTGGTATTCAGCTTTCACCTTGGCGCACGTTAAACACTTGCTAACATAAACAACAACATCGCCTTTCATCCTAGGCCACCAATAATAATCCTTAAGATCTTGGTACATCTTATCCGCTCCTGGGTGGATAGAGTACCGTGATTTGTGAGCTTCATAAAAAATAACCTTCCTTTATCCACCAAACAGAGGAACCCAAATTCGTTTCATGAAACATAACGTTCCTTCCTCGTTTGGCACTAATTGCTTCTCCATCCCACGGAGATATTCCTCTTTGATGTTTCTTTCCTTCAGAGCCTCTTTCTGAGTGGCACGAATGCGTAGAGAGAGATCTGTCTGGACAATCATCTCCAAAGCCCTAACCCTTATGGGCTTGATCCTTTCTTTTCGACTCAGGGCATCAGCGACCACATTCACTTTCCCTGGATGATACTTGATCTCGCAGTCGTAGTCGTTCAACAATTCGACCCAACGTCTCTGTCTCATATTCAGCTCTTTCTGGTCGAATATGTGCTGCAAACTTTTATGATCCGTAAATATTGTACATTTCGTACCATACAAATAATGTCGCCAGATTTTCAACGCAAATACCACTGCGCCTAGCTCCAAGTCGTGCGTGGTATAGTTCCTTTCATGAACCCTCAACTGGCGTGACGCGTAAGTTATAACCTTTTGGCGTTGCATCAGCACGCAGCCCAAACCTTGACGTGAGGCGTCACAATACACCACGAAGTCATCCGTTCCTTCGGGTAGCGATAAGATCGGTGGATCACAAAGCTTGTCTTTCAGTAACTGGAATGCTTCTTCCTGTTTGATTCCCCAATCAAACTTCTTATACTTCTGCGTGAGCGCGGTCAGAGGTTGAGCGATTTTAGAAAAATCCTCAATGAACCTTCGATAATAACCAGCCAAACCCAAGAACTGTCGAATTTCGGTTGGCGTCTTTGGAGTCTCCCAACTCTTGATCGCCTCGATCTTTGTGGGATCAACATGGATTCCATTTCCATTTACCACATGTCCAAGGAATTGGACTTCACGCAGCCAGAACTCGCACTTCGAGAACTTAGCGTATAATTTCTCCTTCTTAAGTAGCTCTAGAATAGCTCTTAAGTGTTGTTCGTGCTCGTCCTTTGTCTTTGAGTAAATCAGAATGTCGTCAAAAAATACGATCACAAACTTATCCAAGTACGGCTTGCAGACTCGGTTCATTAGGTCCATGAAAACTGCAGGTGCGTTTGTCAACCCAAACGGCATAACTAGGAACTCGTAGTGTCCATAACGAGTCCTAAAGGTTGTCTTCGGGATACTTTCCTCCTGTATCCTAAGTTGATGGTATCCTGATCGCAAATCGATCTTCGAATAAAAGCTTGAGCCTTGCAACTGGTCAAATAGATCATCGATCCTCGGCAAGGGATATCTGTTCTTGATGGTCAACTTATTAAGCTCACGGTAGTCTATGCACATACGGAAACTACCGTCCTTCTTCTTAACAAACAGAACCGGAGCTCCCCAAGGTGAGAAGCTTGGTCTGATGAATCATTTGTCCAATAGCTCCTGGAGTTGTGTCGACAACTCCTGCATCTCTGATGGCGCAAGTCTATATGGTGCCTTGGCTACAGGCGCGGCGCCTGGAACCAAATCGATGTGGAACTCAACTTGCCTTTGAGGCGGTAATCCTGGCAAGTCTTCTGGAAAGACTTCCGGATATTCTTTGACGACTGGAATGTCTTCGATCTTTGGCTCAGCAGCTTTCTTATCCACGAGGTGTGCCAAGAATGCAACACATCCCTTATGCAAACACTTTCTAGCTTTCAGACAACTAATAAACCTCAACGGCGTATCATGCTTCTCTCCATGCACTACGATGGTTTCTTCATCCGTCACAGGGATGCGGATGGTCTTCTTATGGCAAACTATCTCGGCTTTGTTACTCGATAGCCAATCCATTCCCACTACCACATCAAAGCTTCCCAACTCGACAGGTAGTAAGTCTAGCATAAACTCGCGCCCTCCTAGTTCAATCACACATCCTCGGACAACTTCACCGGTCTCAACTTGTTTCCCATTTGCTAATTCGATGGAGTATGGAACGTCTAACTTACTAGGCGTCAACCCAAGTATATTCTTAAACTCTAATGACACGAAGCTATAATCGGCACCGGTATCAAACAAAACGGATGCAAAGCGTTGGTTTATAGGGAACGTACCAGTAACAACATTGGGATCCTGGCGCGCTTCCCTCGCTTCAATGTTAAACACTCTTCCGCGGGCTTGATTCAATCCTGGGCAGTCCCTCTTAAAGTGCCCAATGTCACCGCAGTTAAAACAACCCAATTTTTTACCATTACCTCCTTCGTTCCCCGCTTGATTGTTGTTTTGATTTCGATTCGCGTCCCCAGCTTGATTTGCATTGTTTCCTCGATTTCCATTGCCTCCATTATTCCCTTGTGGATGATTTCCATTACCACCACGATTATTGTTCCTACTACCAAAACCTCCTTGGCCTCCCCGGCCAGCACTGGCCCAGCAAGAATCCTTCAGGTGGCCAACTTTTCCACAAGCTTCACATACTTTTGGCCCACATCGGCCAGAATGATGACGTTGGCATGTGTTACACTTGGGATGAGTACCCATATAGCCTTTCCTCTTCTTTCCAACACCGGTTGCAGCTTGGATGTAACACCCCGAAAACAGGTTTAGTAATCAAACCTCTTTAATAGTAATGGACGGGTAAAATACCGTTAGTGGTAAAATTTAACTCGGTAAATATTAGGACTTAAATAAATAAACCTAATATTAATTAAAAGGGGAAATAAATTGCTTGAGAAAAATAAAGTTATGAAAGGCCCGAGTTAACGGGACTTAAAATATAACGGGTTATAACTTCCCGAACCTATTAAGTTAACTAGGGATAATTAACCTAGTTACTAGTATGTGGCTAAGTGCTAAATGGTAAGTTGTAGCTTCAGTTGATCAAAATAAAACATGAGGGACTAATGCTTGACAAGTGGGAAACTTGTTTTAATTAAAACAAGTAATAACACACAATACACACACTAAGGGTGTGTGTGGAGATCGACCAGGAAGAGCTCTTTGGAGCCCAAACCCTAACTTCAACAAGAATCAACAAATTGAAGGTCAAATCCAGCTCAAATCAAATGCATGAACATGTATAAACGATCACCAAGTCGTGGGGATCATAAGGTATGTAAAATCTTGATGTTTGGTGAAGTTGTAAGAATTTGATAATCATCCTAATCGCGAATTAGGCATGGATTAGAGAAGCTATGGCTAGATTAGTGAAGTATACTTGCTTAGGAACGAAACCCTAAGTGAAAATCACACATAACATGCTATGAATTGAAGGATTTGATGAATTAACACACTTAGATAAGTGGATTTTAATGTTATGATGATTTTGATGATATAACTATGCTTAGAATCAACATGCATGATAACAAATAGAAGGTGTTCGATTTAACCATGAATTTGGGTACTTGTTCATACATGATTGAAATGGGTTTTGAATGTTATGATGAAATTTGGTAGCCATATTCATGTAACTAAGTGTATGAGATCACGTTATCTACTAATTGATAGATAGAACTTGATTTTATTTAAATGTTTGGATGAATTCTAGTAATAGGATGAAATGGGGTTTTCGCTCATATATGAGTGACCCTTAGTTCTTGCGAAATGAATGAACAAACTAGCTTTGATAATCACTTGAGCTATTTGAAGTGTTGAAAAGACAATGGACTTAGTTAGACCTTTAGTTAAAACGGGGGCCTAAAAATAATGCCTACCGGGTAATTATTGGAATGTTTAAAACTAGTTGTCGAACTTGAATGTGCATCTTATATGCTAAGGGGCGTTTGACTTTTATTAGTCAAACCGACCATTAATAAGATCGAATGATAATTTTGGTAGAAAAATACGTAAGGTGGAATAGTTATGATTAACAATGACTAAAGTAACCATCTTATGAAATATGATGATAGTTTGACGCCTAACAAGCTAGGTGGAAGCTTGTGGAGGAAGCTGGTCAAACGGAGCGAGTACGGAAAGAAAAGCGTGGCATGGATGCAAGGTAAGTATATCTTACACTAGTCATATATTTTAGAATATTCTTTTGTCGTATTAATTACGTAAAAGACAAATACCTAATTGAGATATAGTGTTCCGGCGCGTTGTCGTACGAGACAAGATAATCAAATATGATAAGAAAACATAGTGACGGCTAAAAATGAGTTAAATCGGTAATTCGATCATATTATAACGAATGAAATATGTACTTGTAATGGTTATCATATAAGTTAAATCATAATAACCATTAAGGGCAAAATAGTAATTTGACAATTTGACGATGGTAATTGGTTATTTAGACCAAACGGGTCAAAAGGTGAAATTATCACCCTTTGACAATATCGACTAATGGGTTGTCAAGTTGTATGATTTTAGGAAATAAATAGCTCATGGATGCTTACATCGCTATCACTTAGCAGCCACTAAGGAAAGGTATTGAAACAGGTCAATATATTGATCCGAGCCAGGTATGTATAATGATACAACTCATCATGTAGAATTTGGAGTTCTACAAGAGTTAGACAAGGTTAAAACATAGATATTTGGTTATCTTTTAGGTAAATCAAATAAATTTAGTTATGATTATAACGTTTTAGAAACATAATGGTTTCTAAACAAGACTATAGTTAAAAAGTCGGATTTTTGGGTCAAACAAGTACTAAAAGTCTTTCATCGTAAAAGAAGGACTAAAAATGACTAAAACGCCATTGTAAGCGAAATTGAGCAAACGAACCATAAAGGTTGTTTTGAAATAAGTGATAGGATGAAATAAATATTTCGAATAAGTATGAAAAGCGAAAGATGTAAAATATTGGTTAAATGACTCTATAAAGAGTCATTGCCGTAAAATAATGATTTGAAGGGTAAAATTTGGAATATATAAATCACCACATTGAATCCACCACAAATATAGTTGTGGTGGGTGATCATTTGATAAGAAATGTGGACATAAGTATTTAGAAATGAATGAAAGCGATTTGTGCTTAAATATGCTTAAATACCCTTAACGGGTCAAAATAAGTCTATGAGTGAAAATGGGTTTAAGAAGGTATATGAACCTGTAATTGGAACCTAATATGTTAAACATCATTGAATTTAGTAGGTTTATGAGAAATAAGGGTCAAACAAACTTGTTTGTTTGATAAAGAATCGAACGGGTCAAAATTTGGTAAAAAGGGTAATAAGCCGAAGACTTAAAAGTCTGAAATGTTGTTAAACCGAATGTTGAATTTAAACTCCATATGATGAAGGATCAAATTATAATCAAGTAGGAAGAAACGGTAGGTCAAACGGATAAGCGGATTGAAAGATACAGAAGTTTTCGTGTCAATAAACGGCAAAATGGAAAGGTCGAATGCAGGGACCACCGTAACTTACGGTGTCCACCGTAAGTTACGGTGGAGCTGATTTAGTTACGGTGGTTGCCTACTGAAGTACGGTAGGAGATTTGTAATACAGGGGCCACCGTAAGTTACGGTGGAGGCCAGTTGGAAATCCTTGTTTTTTGGATCAAGACATCCATGTTGGAATTTCTCGATTTCCTTGTTTAATTCGATTATTTGACCCAATCATCCTTGTTGTACTAGTTATTAAATTATCAAAACTAACTTTTAAGTTGGTTTTTATCACAGGTAAATTTCAAGAGTCCTGGATGAAGATCGAGCATCGAGCAAGAACCGAACACGCGTTAAATGAAGCTTCCGCAAGTTGTTTCGTCGTTATTCTAAAACGGCGAATTAAACCACATTATGTGGTATCACTTTAATTTGTAAAATTTTTTAATAATCCCGTATTTCCGATGTATATGTAATCATTAATTACATGATTGTTTTCGCAAAATATGCGTTAAACCTTGATTTATAAGAACGGGTGTTACAAGTTGGTATTAGAGCCTTGGTTTAAGACATTCAAGTATGGTGAGAAAACTATGCTTGGACTTAAACCTTATGCTCTTGATAAAGATTGGTGTTCGGTTAGAGGCTTGATCGCAAATCCGGTAAGTACATGTATGTTAATAGTTTAGTATGCTAAAGTGTTGTAAACAACACATAGGGCTATCGTGTGATACACGTTACCCCAATTAAAATGATTGATATAGTTGACGAAAATACGCGCGTTGACGCGTAAAGTAGAAAAAGCCTTGTATTATAATATGGGCGATTATTGAAGTTGACATTACTAACTCTTGTGAATGTTTTAATTGAAGGACACTTGCGTCTGAAGATGACGAGAGTTGAACAAATTGTGGATATGATGATGGAACGGTCCGAGATATGACAAGAAGAGCATACTCATCAAGGACCTAAATCGTGTAACGATCGCAAATAAGTAATGG
Source organism: Helianthus tuberosus (assembly GCA_030545235.1). Taxonomy (NCBI): domain Eukaryota; kingdom Viridiplantae; phylum Streptophyta; class Magnoliopsida; order Asterales; family Asteraceae; genus Helianthus; species Helianthus tuberosus. The sequence goes on along the minus strand of CM060358.1, from coordinate 185,408,582 downwards.
CAAGAAAGCCCGTTAGGGCAGGCATTTACCAGGTGCACGTTTAAATTATTGCATGAATAGAAATATGCAACAAATACGTAGAAACTGATAGTTGCATATGTAGATTGAAAACTTGGAAAAACCTGAATAGAATACCTATCCAGGATATTGTTTCCAAGAGAAATAAATAGAGGTGTTATTTACATGTGGTGTGATGTGAAAGTTATAAAAGGGTCATGTATGTCATGTGTTGATCGCCTACTCTGGCCAAGTAGGTAGTGAACACATGATACCATGAACTTTTTATGATGGACACGCTTACACCCGATGTAGTAAGGACGGGGTGAGTGGGACAAATTATAAAGTACCCAAATGAATCAGATAAGCAAAATATCTTATCACAATGTAAACGCACAGCCGAGTGACGGAAGCGTATTATATTAGGATAATGAGCCCGAGAGAAGGGACAAAGGAACATGTAAAATGATTAAGATATGCACTGGGAGGGGGTGTACTCACACTCGAACCCAGAGAATACAAACATGTAAAACGATTAAGATATGCACTGGGAGGGGGTGTACTTACACTCGAACCCGGAGAATGCAAACATGTAAAACGATTAAGGTACGCACTGGGAGGGGGTGTACTTACACTCGAACCCGGAGAATGCAAACATGTAAAATGATTAGGATATGCTTTGGGAGGAAGTGTACTTGCACTCGAACCCGGAAAATGCAAATATGCCTCTTAACGGGCCGTTTTTGTAAAACGTCAAACTTGAGGACAAAGTCGGAATATAAAAATAAAGCGAAGTCTTAATACATACCGGGAGGGTTGCAATAATAACGACTTCGGTAAAATACCCGGTTGATGGGTAAGGATTTAAACACATACGGAGACTGAGAAACGGGAACGCGGATGGAAACTCAAAAGACTCGGGTTTCGGGTCATGACTAAAAGATGATAAGAAGCTGTAAATTGAAATTTTGATAAATTATGTTCAACTATTTTAAAGTTAAACGGGTTGAATAAAGAATGAAAATTTTCATTCATAAGCAATGAAATTTCATACGAACAAGTCAAAAGAATTAAATAAATGATGACGATTGCTAATGTAAGTAAGCGTGAATCGAATAAATAAAAGTGCGAAATATTAATGGACCTGTGTAAAGGGTTTAAAAGAAATAAATTTATAAATCGGGGAAACGGTGAGCGTAGGACAAACTGATGCGTAAGCAACGTCAGAAGTCATAAGTCGGAAGGTTAGTCCGAAAGTAAACGAATGAAGTCTTAGACTACGGTCAAGACCAACTAAAGTCCAAAAAGCGAAAACAAATGATTCCAAACATAACAAGGGATGCCTTGAAGCTATATAGGTATATATACATTTGAAAATGAATACGAATAAAAGATGATCTACGGGATCATCATAACCTACGGGATTAAACGTAGTGATAAGGTCTACGGGACCAAGAAAACCTTTGGGTCACAGATAAAAAGAAACGAAATGTCGGGGTTCACCTTAAAAAGGTAAAAAGGTGAAAATCTAAAGAAATAGCCTACGAGGCTAAGTGAAAGAACCTACGGGTCAATAGTAAAAGACGAGGAAACTGGTTGTAACTTCTAGGGTAAATTAATAACGGGAGATAAAGTTTGTATAAAAGCGATGGGTTTCGCTAAGTTAAGTAAATGGGTTAAAAGCTAAGAGATCATAAAAGGCCGGGTTGGCAATAAGATATACCCTAAGGACGGGGAGTATGATGACGGCGACTAATCAGTCTGGCTGGTAAAACCCTTCAAAGTCGGAGTAGTGTTACGACTTATCACCTATATAAAGCGCCTGTTGAAATAAGACTAACTTGAAGTAAACATAATGAAAATAAATATAACCGAGTGATCAGATGATAACTCAGTCAAATAAATGACAAGAATAAGAAATACGAAATGAAAGTATCGGCCTGCGAGGCCATACACATAAAAGGCGTATAAGTTTTGAAACCAAAAGTACATTATCATACTTTCCTGGTGGGAGTATTATGTGCGAGCAGGGCTCAAGTGATCACCAAGGCAAAGGTTCGGATGATCTAAACTAGTAAAGTACGTAAGAAAGGTTTCGGGGACGAAACCTCTTTAAGGGGGGTAGACTTGTAACACCCCAAAAACAGGTTTAGTAATCAAACCTCTTTAATAGTAATGGACGGGTAAAATACCGTTAGTGGTAAAATTTAACCCGGTAAATATTAAGACTTAAATAAATAAACCTAATATTAATTAAAAGCGGGAAATAAATTGCTTGAGAAAAATAAAGTTATGAAAGGCCCGAGTTAACGGGACTTAAAATATAACGGGTTATAACTTCCCAAACCTATTAAGTTAACTAGGGATAATTAACCTAGTTACTAGTATGTGGCTAAGTGATAAATGGTAAGTTGTAGCTTCAATTGATCAAAATAAAACATGAGGGACTAATACTTGACAAGTGGGAAACTTGTTTTAATTAAAACAAGTAATAACACACAATACACACACTAAGGGTGTGTGTGGAGATCGACCAGGAAGAGCTCTTTGGAGCCCAAACCCTAACTTCAACAAGAATCAACAAATTGAAGGTCAAATCCAGCTCAAATCAAATGCATGAACATGTATAAACGATCACCAAGTCGTGGGGATCATAAGGTATGTAAAATCTTGATGTTTGGTGAAGTTGTAAGAATTTGATAATCATCCTAATCGCGAATTAGGCATGGATTAGAGAAGCTATGGCTAGATTAGTGATGTATACTTGCTTAGGAACGAAACCCTAAGTGAAAATCACACATAACATGCTATGAATTGAAGGATTTGATGAATTAACACACTTAGATAAGTGGGTTTTAATGTTATGATGATTTTGATGATATAACTATGCTTAGAATCAACATGCATGATAACAAATAGAAGGTGTTCGATTTAACCATGAATTTGGGTACTTGTTCATACATGATTGAAATGGGTTTTGAATGTTATGATGAAATTTGGTAGCCATATTCATGTAACTAAGTGTATGAGATCACGTTATCTACTAATTGATAGATAGAACTTGATTTTATTTAAATGTTTGGATGAATGCTAGTAATAGGATGAAATGGGGTTTTCGCTCATATATGAGTGACCCTTAGTTCTTGCGAAATGAATGAACAAACTAGCTTTGATAATCGCTTGAGCTAGTTGAAGTGTTGAAAAGACAATGGACTTAGTTAGACCTTTAGTTAAAACGGGGGCCTAAAAATAATGCCTACCGGGTAATTATTGGAATGTTTAAAACTAGTTGTCGAACTTGAATGTGCATCTTATATGCTAAGGGGCGTTTGACTTTTATTAGTCAAACCGACCATTAATAAGATCGAATGATAATTTTGGTAGAAAAATACGTAAGGTGGAATAGTTATGATTAACAATGACTAAAGTAACCATCTTATGAAATATGATGATAGTTTGACGCCTAACAAGCTAGGTGGAAGCTTGTGGAGGAAGCTGGTCAAACGGAGCGAGTACGGAAAGAAAAGCATGGCATGGATGCAAGGTAAGTATATCTTACACTAGTCATATATTTTAGAATATTCTTTTGTCGTATTAATTATGTAAAAGACAAATACCTAATTGAGATATAGTGTTCCGGCGCGTAGTCGTACGGGACAAGATAATCAAATATGATAAGAAAACATAGTGATGGCTAAAAATGAGTTAAATCGGTAATTCGATCATATTATGACGAATGAAATATGTACTTGTAATGGTTATCATATAAGTTAAATCATAATAACCATTAAGGGCAAAGTAGTAATTTGACAATTTGACGATGGTAATTGGTCATTTAGACCAAACGGGTCAAAAGGTGAAATTATCACCCTTTGACAATATCGACTAATGGGTTGTCAAGTTGTATGATTTTAAGAAATAAATAGCTCATGGATGCTTACATCGCTATCACTTAGCAGCCACTAAGGAAAGGTATTGAAACAGGTCAATATATTGATCCGAGCCAGGTATGTATAATGATACAACTCATCATGTAGAATTTGGAGTTCTACAAGAGTTAGACAAGGTTAAAACATAGATATTTGGTTATCTTTTAGGTAAACCAAATAAATTTAGTTATGATTATAACGTTTTAGAAACATAATGGTTTCTAAACAAGACTATAGTTAAAAAGTCGGATTTTTGGGTCAAACAAGTACTAAAAGTCTTTCGTTGTAAAAGAAGGACTAAAATTGACTAAAACGCCCTTGTAAGCGAAATTGAGCAAACGAACCATAATGGTTGTTTTGAAATAAGTGATAGGATGAAATAAATATTTCGAATAAGTATGAAAAGTGAAAGATGTAAAATATTGGTCAAATGACTCTATAAAGAGTTTTTGCCGTAAAATAATGATTTGAAGGGTAAATTTGGAATATATAAATCACCACATTGAATCCACCACAAATATAGTTGTGGTGGGAGATCATTTGATAAGAAATGTGGACATAAGTATTTAGAAATGAATGAAAGCGATTTGTGCTTAAATATGCTTAAATACCCTTAACGGGTCAAAATAAGTCTATGAGTGAACATGGGTTTAAGAAGGTATATGAACCTGTAATTGGAACCTAATATGTTAAACATTATTGAATTTAATAGGTTTATGAGTGATCGGATTGTCGCGCTCCGGTCAAAGATAATATTTATAAGCCCGAATTACCCTTAACAAATAGTTAGTGGTAGTAAGGGGTCGAACCACGAAGAGTATGTGGTTTGCGTATGGACTTGATTGATTGTTAACGATTGTCACTTTTATGAAGCTTGCAAATGGTTTAAATTGAATGTTTGTTTAGTTGAAAAGATATCGGGTTGAACCGACAATTTGTTATTAACTACGAGAAAACTTAATTGATTAGTTAAAAATAATATATGAGAAAACAAATCACACCCGGGTTTCGGATTAATAAGTATCTAGAGTTATTTAACATGAACGGTTTGATTATTTTATGACCACCAATGATTTCTTGAGTTTGTAAATTGAAAACCTAATCGTAGACATCAACAATCATCTAACATATGCAAATGGTGCAAGAAAACCTTCACAATATGAATTAAAGACAATTGTATGTTTTATAAATCAAGAACAATGAACAAACCCTAGCACGAATCAAAACTAATAGTAGTAATCATCTCTCAATGTCAATGATGCAAGAAAATCTTAACAATTTCGAGTTCAAAACAATACTAACAATCAATCCGCACAATTCCAATCAAAAGATTACAAAATGTTTATATCAAACCACAACATGAAAAAGCAAACCCTAGAAAACTCACAACCTTTCACCCGGGGATGATCTTGAAGAGATTAGCCACTCATGGTTGATGATTAATCTTCAAAACTTGATGGAATATGATGATGGATCAAATGGAACCTCCAAAAATCTTTCAAAATCGCCTATGGAAGTCTGGAATCGAGTGTGTCTAACCCCCCTTCGAAAATGGGTTCAAAACTAATCAAAAGAAGGAGTTTCCCCAAATTCACGCTGGGACCAGCGTCTGGGACGCTGGTCTGGGCGTCTGGGACGCCGGTCTCTGAAGTCTTTGTCCGGTTTTCGTCGTTTAGCTCCGTTTTTCGCTCCCGTTCTTCCTAACTTCATTCCCAAGCTCCATTAAGCTTCCAAAATACACCTTAAACATGTCAAGGCCTGCAAAATACAAACCATCTCAAAGTAGTGTATTCTAAAACTCAATTTCACACAAATCGGTAAAATTAAACATGTTAAGCTTTGGAAATTTACCAACCCATCACATCCCCACACTTATCATTTGCTTGCCCCCAAGCAAACTCATTCATTACCGTCCAACCATTAAAAGCAACGCATTTCCCATTCCCTTACTAGTTCTCAGACATGGTCAATAGTCATACCCTAACTCACAAGACTTACGCCTATCAATAGATTTCTATTTCAGTGAGTAAAATGATGCAACATTTAAAACAAAGCAATTGCCCAACTAAGTTTAACTAATCTTCAAGTTTCACATGTATTTACACCCCTCACAATGGTTCTCTCCTCTCGGTTTGAAATCAAAAAACTAGTAAGGGTGCACTAGTATAAATACACTCAAAGACCAAAATACAAAACTTGTTTTAATATGCTTGACTGACAATCATGCTTTCACCAACGAATACGAACAATGCACATATCTAAAGGACTTAGGGGTTTTTTTTTTTTTTTTTTTTTTTTGAATAAGGTGAGGAATTATGGTGGTATAAGGGTGGTTAAAGGTAAGAAACACGAATCCGGATACAAATCCTTATTTATTTCTACAAAACGACTACAAGTGGGTAAATGTGACCCATAACTTTATTGCTTTTCACAACCTTTCATTTGGTTGCGTTTTTCTTTTCTTTCTTTTTTTTTTTTTCTTTTTTTTTTTTAACATGGATAGCATACAAGGATTGTGGGTTGTGGTGATATGGTAACGAGTGGGTTTAGCAAGTGAATGGATGGGTGGTTGAAAAGTGGCTACTACGGGTAGATTTTTAAGGTAACATGATAATCATAAGAGGGTATGGTGGGAGGGTGTCCTAAAGGCCTTTATCCTCTATGTGCAAACATTCAATTCGTGGTTTTCACATGCATCAAATCAGTCAAGTTCTCAAACAAAGCAATGTATAGGCCTACTCTCAAACAATCAATAAATGCAAATAAGCAAATATGTATAAATATTCAAGAAAAGGCTCAATATCTCACAAACAAAAAGGATTGGGTTACCGATGTGACACATGTGTTACTTTACAACTTGTTATTCCTAGCTAGGCAATTGTATAAATTTTTCTCAAAAACTCTCACTGAAAAGACTTTATCAAGGAACTTAAAGAGTTTATGACCATGACTAAAGACCAACATCTATGCTCTGGAAGGTAAACAGTTAATAGTGCTCGTTGGTTTTCAAGTTTTTTATTGAGTTGCTTAAGGGCGGCATTTCCAAAATTTTCCATTTTTCAAAAATTATCAACAAGTTTTCCCCCATCCCCACACTTAGGATACATTGTCCCCAATGTATGTGAGAAGAGGGATTTTAACCATTCAAGCGCCATTTCTATTCCAAGATTCACCCCCAACACCCGTTAACCAACACAAAAATTAACATTCCCAACACAATTTTTTTTTTTTTAACACCACCAAAGATGAAACACACCAAAACAAATAAAATAAGCAAAACAAAGTACAAATAGTTCGCAACCACACATATAGTATCAGACCATGCAGAAATAAAAGATGAGAGAACAAGCACATGGACCTGATCAACGCGCAGGTATGATCAGAGAGTGCCTGACGGACCACCCGGCTGGTAGTCATCTGGGCCATACTGACGATCATATGGTAGAAGTGGCACCTCATCCCCAAAGTACTCTCGCATCATAGCTTTGACCTCCTTGAGTGTGCCTTCAGGATCGACCAGGTTAGTTGAATGCCCAGGTTGGTGCAAAGGTATCCATCTAGATGAATGTGTTTTAGGAACGTGGTATGGGGCTTTGCCTCCTTGATAAGGAGGAAGCTGTTCCCATGGAACTGGTCCTGGGTTGGGTACAAATGTTCTGCCAGCATACCACTCTTCATATTTCCTTCTCTGTTCTGCATCTATATGGCGGGCATTGAACTCCTCTTGAATCATCCAAGCCTGAGCAAGTGCATGCTGATCCTGTCTCTCTATCAAATCCTTCATCATTCTCCTCTGTGACTCTTGATGTCGGGTGTCTCTGTCCCACATCATCTGCACATGTCTTTCCCAGCTGTTGTATTCGGGTGGCCTCCTCTTCACTACCAACACCTCAATCTCTTTCTTATACTGTCCCGTCTTCCTATCAATCTCATCACCATCACTTTCTTCACTCTCTTCCTCTTCTACATCCTCCATCTCTTCTTCTATCTCATCAACCGGTGGCACATCGTCTCTTCGACCCTTTAAACTTTGCCCTGTTACCCTATCCTTCAAAACATGATGTGTATCAGTAAGGGTGTATCTCCAATCCTTCTTATCTAAGCCGTTCAAGGATAAGAATCGATGAGTTTTGTGTACATGATAAATACTGCTACCAAGACATCCTTGAACCCTCATCAAATGTGTGATTAACCGGCAGTGAGGGATGAAACACCTGTCATAACTGTTTCTGCTTTCCCAAACATTGCTCATAATCAAGTGCCTTAAAGAAAGTCTCTCAGTTCCCGCCACTAATGCACATAAAACCCTTAACTCATACAACCTCACCTTCCCTTTATCTCCTAGGCGAGGTATCACATTATGCCCAGCGATAACCGCACATAATTTGGGGAGAATATTCATCTCTCGCCTAACCCACTCCGTTGTCCCCGGTCGAAACAACAAAGTCTTCATATTCTGGTCAATCTCCTCACCCTGATTCTGCTTGTAGATTTCCCTATCGGGTGGGTAATAGTACGTACCTTCCTCCTTTGTATCAAAATTAGCCACCTGTCGAATGGTATCAAATGACATCTCCATTGTCTTCCTTCCAACCTTCCCCTTAAGAGTTGTTGTACGTGGAGGATTAACCCCCTCATCCTTTTCTAAAGTTGCCATCCATTGCAAAATGGCGTCTCTTGGGATATTATTATCTCCTTTTTCATCCCTGTAAACCAAACATGCCTCCCAACCGAGCCTTTCAAAACACTCTTCCACCTTCAACGGTCTAAAATCTTCAACTTTAATAGCTTTCTCAACCACCAAAACATTATCTAAATTTGATACTTTTTCCTTCAGCTTCTTGTGATATAAATCTTTTTGACAGACCCCTTTTAAATCACACAACCAGTTCTTCCTCGTCCACTTCGGTTCTGGAACTTGTACCGTTTCAGATTCGGTTCTTTGAGTAACTTTTTTTTGTCTTTTACTAGCCGGAGGCGAGGAAGATGATGCTTTATCCTTTCCTTTCTTTGAAACTGTGATTCTCATGACGTTCCTACAATGATACAATTCAAAGTTACAAATGTGGATAATCAAAATAATCACAAAATGATTTAATTCTTTCCCCCACAATTGCTTACAAGTGTAATCACTCCCTTGAATTACCATAATTTTATCCCAAATGAGAATCATATCAATAAACAATCACAAGTGTGGATTTTAACAATTACCATTCATATAATCTTTCATAACCATCCCCACACTTATTTCACACTAACTTATCTTGTGTTTCACAAATACCCATATTACAATTAGCCTTTGGAAAATGAATTTAAACCTACTTAAAGGTGTCGATTTCACTTAACTAATGCAAAACGAGTTTTAACAAACAACTTGGATGATAACATAATCACAACTTTGCTATCTTCATCCTCCAACACAATTTCTATGCCCACTTATTCATTCAACGTTCTCACTTTTCATACCAATAACAATCCACTAACAAAAACCAATTTTCAATTGTGCAAGGTATCTCAACATATAACTCATCTCATTCCACATTAACATAATGGTACTTACCCACAAATATCCCCATCCTTTTTCAAGTCATATCTAAAATTCATATCAATATGCAATAAACCTATCAAATAATGCTCATTTAACTCATCATATATCAAAATCCACACATATTCAAACATTCAAGTTCAAAATCTAGTGAATGGTAACATAATCTGTAATAATGTAGCAAAAGAGGTTGAAAGCATACCTTAGATGATGAATTAACAAGGTCTAGACAAGAAAAAATCCTTAAACTTGAACTCTAGCTAGAAACCCACAAACTTTCGGACCGAATGTGTCGAAGAATCTCTCAAACCGTCTTCAATTTCGAGAAAATAATTGGTGGAATGTGATCTCCTCGAAAAATTAGTCAGGTTAGACTCAAAAATCACTTGATTTAGTGAAGAATTGAGTAAGTTATGAATGATTTAAGGGGTTAGGGTTCTTGAGGGGTTTAGGAGAGAAGATGAAATATGAGAGACGATGACGTTTTTCATAAATCTTGGCTGAGATCTTGTTTAAAATAATTGAATTTTTGGATTAATTATGTTTCAAACGGGTTTGGGTCGGGTTTAGAAAGCTGAATCGGGTGTGAATTCACTTGGATCGGGCCGGACTTGGTTATGCGGGTCGGGTTTTGGCTGGGTTTCAAAGTCAGCGTCCGGGACGCTGGGTGAGTCTCCAGGACGCCGCTTGACAGTGGATATGAGCAGCTGGTTTGAAACCCCAGCGTCTGGGATGCAAGAACACCGTCTGGGACGGTGCTGAGCAACTAATTTGAAGGTATTAGACTGATAGGTAGCGTCCAAGACACAACCCACCGTCCCAGACTTTGACAAATGAACATGATTCTCTTTTAAATGGCATTCTTTTTCTTCAGATGCATTTAATATCACAACATCACATGCATCCATTCACAATTTCTAAAAGCATCTTTCATTATTATTATTATTATATTTATTATTATTATTATTTTTTTTTTCTTCTTTACGTTTTTTTTTTACTTGCAATTTTTTTATAGTATTATTATTATTATCAATTCTAATAAATATACTAAAAGAAATCTAATTTTTTTTTTTTTTTTATGAAACGAAAACCGTTTAAACGAATCTTTCCACCCCTAATAAGCGTGTATTGTCCCGAATACACACCAAATATGTCACATACCTGGAATCATCGTGACTCGGGTGTTGCTTCCGTTACTTACACACAATATGAAGGTTAGTTCGAATCGAAACAAACGAAAAATAAGCTAGAAATAAAATCTAAACCCTAATTTATACAAAACGACCCTCAGACGGTCTCATAAATCGGAATGCTTACCAAAAAGCTTACCAATTCTTTTTGTACCTCATGAGCTTCATTCCCTTCCAAAAACGGTTTCAACCTATGCCCGTTCACCGTTTGCTTGGTCCCTTCCTTCGGATCTTCAATGCTAACATCACCAAACTTCCCGACCCGCGTGATTACGTACGGGCCTATCCACTTACTTCTAAGCTTCCCGGGAAAGAATTTTAATTTCGAGTTGTATAACCATACCTTTTGCCCAACCTCGAATTCTTTCTTCCGAATCTTGGCGTCATGCATCATCTTCATTTTCTCCTTGTACTTGGAAGCACACTCATATGCCTCTTCCCTCAACTCTTCCAACTCACAAATTTTTAGTTTCCTCTCTCTACCTGCATCATCATACTTAAGATTAACATTTTTAATCGCCCAAAACGCCCGGTGAACAAGTTCAACCGGTAGATGACATCCTTTCCCAAAAACTAAGCGGTACGGGGTGGTGCCAATAGGAGTTTTATAAGCCGTTCGGTAAGCCCATAAAGCATCGTTCAACTTAATTGACCAATCCTTACGGTCCGCCCTTACGGTCTTTTGCAAAATTTCTTTAATTTGCCTATTGGAAACCTCCACTTGCCCACTAGTTTGGGGATGATAGGGAGTCGCAATTCTATGGTCAACACCATACCGTTTGAGTAATTTGCCAAAGTTAAAATTTTTGAAATGAGATCCTCCATCACTTATGATGACTCGAGGATACCCAAACCTTGAAATAATGTTTGTTTGGACAAAATTACAAACAACGGTATGGTCATTCGTTTTGGTGGCGATTGCTTCGACCCATTTGGATACATAATCCACGGCCACCAAAATGTATAAGTTGCCATATGAATTGGGGAAGGGTCCTATGAAATCGATCCCCCAAACGTCAAAAACGTCCACTACAAGGATCGGTTGCATGGGCATCTCATCCCTCTTAGAAATACTCCCTAATTGTTGGCAATTTTTACAATTTTTGGCAAATTCAAAAGCATCTTTAAATATTGTAGGCCAAAATAAACCACTAGAAAGCACTTTGTGCCCCGTCTTTTGGCCACTAAAATGACCTCCACATGCAAGTGAATGCACGTGCATCAACACACTTCGGATTTCCTCATCCGGCACACATCTCCGGATCATCTGATCAGCTCCCACTTTAAATAAGTCCGGTTTATCCCAAATGTAATGCTTGACCTGTTAGAGGAAATGAATCCTCTTCTTCCTCGACCAGTGCTCCGGCATTGTACCTGTTGCCAAATAATTCACAATGTCAGCAAACCAAGGTAAAGTGGAAATAGCTAAAATGTGCTCATCAGGAAAAGTCTCATTAATCTCCATAGATGATGAACCGTCTTCAACCAGCAATCGAGACAAGTGGTCGGCTACTACATTCTCGCTTCCTTTCTTGTCCCGGATTTCTAAATCGAACTCTTGTAATAAGAGTACCCATCGGATCAACCGCGGCTTAGCATCCTTCTTCTCCATGAGGTACCTGATAGCACTGTGGTCAGAATAGATAATAACTTTGCCACCCCATATGTAAGCCCGGAATTTATCTAATGCATAAACCACCGCAAGTAGCTCTTTCTCGGTTGTTGTATAGTTAAGTTGTGCATCCGAGAGAGTCTTACTCGCGTAGTATATGGCAACGGGTTTCTTGTCAACCCGTTGTCCCAACACGGCCCCCACCGCATAATCACTTGCATCGCACATAATTTCAAAGGGTAAAGACCAATTTGGCGATTGCAAGATTGGGGCCTCAACTAACTTTTCTTTTAACATGTTAAATGCGTTTTGACAATTTTCATTAAAATCAAACGGTTGATCTTTTAACAACAAGTTACACAAAGGCTTGGTTATATCACTAAAACCCTTAATAAACCGTCGATAAAAACCCGCATGACCTAGAAATGACCTAACACCTTTAACGGTCGTGGGATACGGTAAAGTAGATATGACTTGTACCTTTGCACGATCAACCTCTATCCCACGACTTGACACCACGTGTCCCAACACTATTCCCTCTTGAACCATAAAATGGCTCTTTTCCCAACTTAAGACCAAACTAGTTTCGACACACCTTCTTAAAACTTTATCTAGTTGGTCCAAACAAGCCTCAAAAGATGACCCAAAAATTGAGAAATCATCCATGAAGATTTCCAAAGACTTCCCCACCATATCTGAAAAGATACTCATCATACACCTTTGGAAGGTGGCGGGGGCGTTACATAATCCAAACGGCATTCGCCTAAATGCGAAAGTGCCGTAGGGACAAGTAAACGTGGTCTTTGCTTGGTCTTCCGGGTGGATGGCGATTTGGTTATAACCAGAATAGCCATCTAAGAAACAATAAAAATTTTGCCCCGATAATTTCTCAACTATTTGATCAATGAACGGTAAAGGGAAATGATCTTTGGAAGTTGCGGTATTCAACTTCCTATAATCAATACAAATTCGCCACCCGGTTACCGGCCGAGTGGCTACCTCTTCACATGCGTCATTTTTGACGACTTGTATGCCCGCTTTCTTGGGAACCGTCTGTGTTGGGCTCACCCATTGGCTATCCGAGATTGGGTAAATGATACCCGCATCTAGCCATTTTAGCACTTCCTTCTTCACTACCTCCCGCATGTTCGGATTTAATCTCCGTTGTGCATCTCGAACGGGAGTCACATTCTCTTCCGTGATGATTTTGTGCATCACCACCGAGGGACTAATACCCTTCAAATCAGCAATGGTCCATCCAATCGCCGCCCGATTAGTGACCAAAACACCCATCAATTTATCCTCTTGCTCCACGGTTAAATTTGATGCAATAATAACCGGGAGCGTGTTGCCTTCACCAACATAAGCATATTTGAGATGCTTGGGCAACACCTTCAATTCAACCTCCGGAGGCTCTACTAATGACGGCTTCAACTTGGTGTCGATGGTCTCCGGTAAACTCTCAACTTGGTGCGTCCATGTCGGTTTTCCCTCTCTAACCACAAGCACCTCCAAACTTCTCACTTCCTCATCTATGCTCTTATCCATCTCCACCTGTGACCTGTCAAACATATAACAATCCTCCATTGTGTTTTCCCCATCTACGACTGTGTCGCAAAGAGGTATACACGTGTCAACGACGTCCGCCATATAGCATTCATCATCAACTGGAGGGTTCATAAGTCCGGAAAAAACATGCAACCTCAACCTTCGGTTTCCAAATGTCATGTCAACCGTTCCCGTTTTGCAATCAATTTGAGAATTTGCGGTTGCTAAGAACGGTCGACCCAAAATCACCGTAGGTTGCTTGGTTGGGTCCTTGGCCACATAATCAAGTACTAGAAAGTCCACCGGATAGTAAAAATCCTCGATTTTTACTATCACATCCGAGACAATTCCACGGGGTAGTTTAGGTGTCAAATCGGCTAACACCACGGTGGTGTTAGATGACTGAAGTGGACCAAACTCGTATTGGTCATACAAACTACCCGGTAGAATACTCACGCTAGCACCAAGATCTAGAAGTGCCCGATTGATTTTAAAATTGCCTACTTGAATTGAAATGATAGGCGCACCCGGATCTTGGAGCTTAGGTGGAAGTGCACCCGAAAGAATCGAACTCACATTTTCGGTTAAATCTAATTTTTTTGGAAATTTGTGAGTGCGTTTTTTGGTACACAAATCTTTCAAGTACTTAGCATACGACGGTACTTGTTTGATTGCATCCAAAAGAGGTAAATTTATCTTTACTTGTTTAAAAATTTCCAACAACTCTTCTTGTTGTGGACCTCTTTTGTTTACAACTTTTTTCACGGGTCCCTTCAATGCTTCGGGATAAGGGGCGGTATTAGCCTCCACACCCTTTTCCTTAGCCTTGGGGACGGGGATGGTCACGACGGGGGTATCATTGTTCTTTTTCAAGTCATTTTTATTTTGACCCGTTTGACCATTCTCATTCTCATCTTCACTAGCATCCTCCACCACCCCTTCAACAAACTGGGGTGATGGTGTTTTGACACCATCATCAACGACTCGACCACTACGTAAAGTAATTTTATTAATTGGTACCTCACGTGTGTTCCTTGAGTTTGACCCTTAATGCTTAGGGTTCACCGCGGTGTCACTTGGGAGTCTTCCCGTGCTTCCTCTCATTTGAGCCATTTCTTCCGCGAGTTGGCCCACTTGCTTCGCCAATGCCTCATGTGCTTTATCCCTAATCTCGTTTGTCTTTTGAGATTCTTTTTGCATGTTCAACAAGGCATCCATTTTGGCACTCAAATCATCGCCACCGGTTTGATTGTTCGACCCGCTTCCACTACCGCCTTGATTATTGTAATTCCTTTGGTACCCACTTTGATAATTATTGTCTCTACCTTGGTACCCTTGATTGAAATTACGTTGATAACCCCCTTGGTTACCACTTTGACGGTTGTTGTACGATGATCCACCTTGATTACCTTGATTACCCGATTGAAAGTTCGGGTTCATTTGATTCGAAGCGTTACCGTACCGGAAATTAGGGTGATTTCTCAACCCCGGATGGTAAGTGTTGGAGTTCATGTCATATTGCTTCCTATCTCCATACACTTGGTTGACTTCTTCAGTGTAGCCACTCGACCCCGTTGGACATTGTTCCGCTCTATGTCCAATATCACCACAATCTTCACATACCTCGAATTGAACCGCATTTACTTCTTTTTTCTTCATTCGAGCCATTTCCCGCTCTAAAGTGGAAATCCGATCTTTAGAGTCAAGATCAGGAAGTGACCGGGAAACGGGATGCTTCTTGGCTCGGTCGGCCGATTCTTTCTCTTTCGAGCGCTTGCTCATTCGTTCCAAAAACTCCCAATCATCGTCTTCATGGTTACTCAGGAGGGTCCCATTGCTTGTGGAGTCAAGTCGGTTCCATGTATTGTCGTCTAGACCCCGTACAAAGCATTTAACCAACTCCCACTTCTCGATTTGATGATGAGGGCATCTTCGCATCATTTCCCTAAATCTTGTAAAGGCCTCATGTAACGGTTCGCCCGATAATTGGCGAAAAGACCTAATTTCATCACGAGCGTCATCGGTCTTCGCCATTGAGTAGTATTCATCAAGGAACGCTTGTTGCATTTCTTCCCAAGTATGAATACTATTTGCGGGAAGTGTGAGGAACCATTGCTTTGCCTTATCCTTCAGTGAAAATTGGAATAGTCTAAGTTTGACCTCCTCTAAAGCAAAGTTGTGACCCCCGATAGTGTTGCAAACCGAAGAAAATTCCGTCAAATGTGTATACGGTTCGTCGTTAGATCTTCCATTAAAATGAGGAAGTATGTTGATGTAATGTGGTTTACAATCAAACATCCTCCTCTCACAAACGATTGGTGAGTCGTTCTCGGTGACAACCGGCCTAAAACGATCATTCACTCCCCGTGGAGGTCGTTGACGACGATGTGGACCATTAACTTCTTGATCAACCGGTCTTCTATTATCCCGTCTTTCACCTCTTCGATCATCTCTTCGATTATCCCTTGGGTTACCACCTCCCACGAAACGAGGAATCCGGTTAGGGTTTGCATTATTGTTGTTGTTGTTATAAAACCCATCATTCCGGTTCCATTGGTCATTGTTTCGTGGTTGACGGTTGTTCCCATAACCATCATTTCTTCCACCTCCGTAACCGTATATGTCGTCCCCAACATAATTGGCATTTTGGTAGCCAAATTCCTCATCATCATACCTTCTTGCATTGTAGACGTTTCCCCGATTCACGTAGCCCCAATCTTCGTCATCGTTAGCCCTATCATCATAATATCCCCCGTCATCAGAATTTTCCGTATGAATACTCACATGTTCCGGCGATTGATAACCGGGAACACTATAAGGTTCATCATCGGGGATTGCATTCCTCAAGTCATCGATGTTGAAGAATGGGTCTTCATTTGCGGGATTGCCGCGATCACGAATTCCCCTACGGTCGGAATTGACATTCCGATCATCTAGGTTAATGGGTAGGGAATTGTGTCTATGAAGGTTTTGTTGTTGAGGTGTTCTTTGATTGTTGTTGGGATTTTGGTTTTGGAAAGGTGGTGTAGGTGGTCCGGTATTGTTGTTATTACCACCCGGTCGCTCGGGAGGTATGGGTTGCATATTTGGAGCGGGATTGAAGTTGCTTCGGTATTGGAATTGGTTCGAGTTAAGGTTTTGGTTTGAGTTTTGGTTCGCCATTGAATCGGTTTCAATGGATGGTGCATGTTGTGGTGTTTGGTTGGTTTGATTAGAAGCAAGTGTTGCTTCTAACCGGCTCGCTAGGTTTCTTCTTGCTACTCGTTCGATTTCTGGTTCGTAGACTAAAGGTGAAGTCCTCCCGGAGTTCCGCGTATACATGCACTACCTGTAACCTGCACAAGTAACACACCCCGCGTAACAAAGAAAAAGACAAGTACAAAAAGAAAGCTAAACAAATTAAACAGATAATCACACAATTCAAACAATATCCAAACACAAAGCGCACGCACTCCCCGGCAACGGCGCCAAAATTTGATCGGATTGTCGCGCTCCGGTCAAAGATAATATTTATAAGCCCGAATTACCCTTAACAAATAGTTAGGGGTAGTAAGGGGTCGAACCACGAAGAGTATGTGGTTTGCGTATGGACTTGATTGATTGTTAACGATTGTCACTTTTATGAAGCTTGCAAATGGTTTAAATTGAATGTTTGTTTAGTTGAAAAGATATCGGGTTGAACCGACAATTTGTTATTAACTACGAGAAAACTTAATTGATTAGTTAAAAATAATATATGAGAAAACAAATCACACCCGGGTTTCGGATTAATAAGTATCTAGAGTTATTTAACATGAACGGTTTGATTATTTTATGACCACCAATGATTTCTTGAGTTTGTAAATTGAAAACCTAATCGTAGACATCAACAATCATCTAACATATGCAAATGGTGCAAGAAAACCTTCACAATATGAATTAAAGACAATTGTATGTTTTATAAATCAAGAACAATGAACAAACCCTAGCACGAATCAAAACTAATAGTAGTAATCATCTCTCAATGTCAATGATGCAAGAAAATCTTAACAATTTCGAGTTCAAAACAATACTAACAATCAATCCGCACAATTCCAATCAAAAGATTACAAAATGTTTATATCAAACCACAACATGAAAAAGCAAACCCTAGAAAACTCACAACCTTTCACCCGGGGATGATCTTGAAGAGATTAGCCACTCATGGTTGATGATTAATCTTCAAAACTTGATGGAATATGATGATGGATCAAATGGAACCTCCAAAAATCTTTCAAAATCGCCTATGGAAGTCTGGAATCGAGTGTGTCTAACCCCCCTTCGAAAATGGGTTCAAAACTAATCAAAAGAAGGAGTTTCCCCAAATTCACGCTGGGACCAGCGTCTGGGACGCTGGTCTGGGCGTCTGGGACGCCGGTCTCTGAAGTCTTTGTCCGGTTTTCGTCGTTTAGCTCCGTTTTTCGCTCCCGTTCTTCCTAACTTCATTCCCAAGCTCCATTAAGCTTCCAAAATACACCTTAAACATGTCAAGGCCTGCAAAATACAAACCATCTCAAAGTAGTGTATTCTAAAACTCAATTTCACACAAATCGGTAAAATTAAACATGTTAAGCTTTGGAAATTTACCAACCCATCACATCCCCACACTTATCATTTGCTTGCCCCCAAGCAAACTCATTCATTACCGTCCAACCATTAAAAGCAACGCATTTCCCATTCCCTTACTAGTTCTCAGACATGGTCAATAGTCATACCCTAACTCACAAGACTTACGCCTATCAATAGATTTCTATTTCAGTGAGTAAAATGATGCAACATTTAAAACAAAGCAATTGCCCAACTAAGTTTAACTAATCTTCAAGTTTCACATGTATTTACACCCCTCACAATGGTTCTCTCCTCTCGGTTTGAAATCAAAAAACTAGTAAGGGTGCACTAGTATAAATACACTCAAAGACCAAAATACAAAACTTGTTTTAATATGCTTGACTGACAATCATGCTTTCACCAACGAATACGAACAATGCACATATCTAAAGGACTTAGGGGTTTTTTTTTTTTTTTTTTTTTTTGAATAAGGTGAGGAATTATGGTGGTATAAGGGTGGTTAAAGGTAAGAAACACGAATCCGGATACAAATCCTTATTTATTTCTACAAAACGACTACAAGTGGGTAAATGTGACCCATAACTTTATTGCTTTTCACAACCTTTCATTTGGTTGCGTTTTTCTTTTCTTTCTTTTTTTTTTTTTCTTTTTTTTTTTTAACATGGATAGCATACAAGGATTGTGGGTTGTGGTGATATGGTAACGAGTGGGTTTAGCAAGTGAATGGATGGGTGGTTGAAAAGTGGCTACTACGGGTAGATTTTTAAGGTAACATGATAATCATAAGAGGGTATGGTGGGAGGGTGTCCTAAAGGCCTTTATCCTCTATGTGCAAACATTCAATTCGTGGTTTTCACATGCATCAAATCAGTCAAGTTCTCAAACAAAGCAATGTATAGGCCTACTCTCAAACAATCAATAAATGCAAATAAGCAAATATGTATAAATATTCAAGAAAAGGCTCAATATCTCACAAACAAAAAGGATTGGGTTACCGATGTGACACATGTGTTACTTTACAACTTGTTATTCCTAGCTAGGCAATTGTATAAATTTTTCTCAAAAACTCTCACTGAAAAGACTTTATCAAGGAACTTAAAGAGTTTATGACCATGACTAAAGACCAACATCTATGCTCTGGAAGGTAAACAGTTAATAGTGCTCGTTGGTTTTCAAGTTTTTTATTGAGTTGCTTAAGGGCGGCATTTCCAAAATTTTCCATTTTTCAAAAATTATCAACAAGTTTTCCCCCATCCCCACACTTAGGATACATTGTCCCCAATGTATGTGAGAAGAGGGATTTTAACCATTCAAGCGCCATTTCTATTCCAAGATTCACCCCCAACACCCGTTAACCAACACAAAAATTAACATTCCCAACACAATTTTTTTTTTTTTAACACCACCAAAGATGAAACACACCAAAACAAATAAAATAAGCAAAACAAAGTACAAATAGTTCGCAACCACACATATAGTATCAGACCATGCAGAAATAAAAGATGAGAGAACAAGCACATGGACCTGATCAACGCGCAGGTATGATCAGAGAGTGCCTGACGGACCACCCGGCTGGTAGTCATCTGGGCCATACTGACGATCATATGGTGGAAGTGGCACCTCATCCCCAAAGTACTCTCGCATCATAGCTTTGACCTCCTTGAGTGTGCCTTCAGGATCGACCAGGTTAGTTGAATGCCCAGGTTGGTGCAAAGGTATCCATCTAGATGAATGTGTTTTAGGAACGTGGTATGGGGCTTTGCCTCCTTGATAAGGAGGAAGCTGTTCCCATGGAACTGGTCCTGGGTTGGGTACAAATGTTCTGCCAGCATACCACTCTTCATATTTCCTTCTCTGTTCTGCATCTATATGGCGGGCATTGAACTCCTCTTGAATCATCCAAGCCTGAGCAAGTGCATGCTGATCCTGTCTCTCTATCAAATCCTTCATCATTCTCCTCTGTGACTCTTGATGTCGGGTGTCTCTGTCCCACATCATCTGCACATGATTGTTTTCGCAAAATATACGTTAAACCTTGATTTATAAGAACGGGTGTTACATTGGACCGGGGCGCTTGATTCTCCTTTCTTACCAACACCGCTAGTTCCCTGCTTGAAGTTTGAGAATTTCCTCTTATTCTAACCAGACGACTCTACGTGAGTCTCCTTCTTCTTTGGCTCAAAATTCGAAAACTTGTTCAGGCGGATGGCTTCCTCAGTAAGCGCCACGCTAAGATCGATCGCTTTCGTGATCGTGGCAGGTTTGGATGTGGTGACCATGCTCATTATTTGGGGAGCCAATCCCTAGATGAACCTTTCAATCCGCTTAAACTCTGGTGTGACCATGTACGGCACAACGTGAGATAAGTCATGGAATCTTTGAACGTACTCCGCAATCTTGGGACCATCCATCCTTAAATGCCAGAACTCAGTCTCCAACCTTTGTATCTCAGCACGAGAACAATACTTCCTTCGCATTAACTCTTTTAACTCAGCCCAGGTCAACGCGTAAGCAGCGGCTTCGCCAAGAGTTTGCACTTGTAAGTTCCACCAGGATAGGGCTCCGTCCAAAAATAGCCCAGAAATGTAAGTCACTTGTTGGTCTGGGGCACACTTGCTCATTCGAAGAACAGACTCCGTTTTTTCAGCCCATCTTACAAAAGCAACAGCACCTCCGGTGCCGTCGAAGTTTACCGGCTTGCAGTCTAGGAACTGCTTGTAAGTGCACCCATGTGGTGGATTGTTATTGCCGTTGTTGTTGTTCGAATTGCTTCCACTGGTTCCTCCTTGTGAGGCTGCATACTGCGCTATGGCGGCAGGAATGATTTGTTGAAGTTCTGCCTCGTTGGTAGGCATGCGTGTCTGACGTCTCGGTGGTATCTTCTAAAAGATGTTTCACGTAGGTCAGGTCATAGTAAGTAAAGTGTACGTATGCATTCAACAATATCAACACATAACATCTCATGTTATAAATAAATCAACCACATAACATCTCATGTTATAGAACATAAACAATCAATAATCAACCCAACATATAATGAGAATACTGCGATTGCGCTGTCATAAATCAAGACCACAATGTGAGGTTTACAAGTTCATAACTGTATCATACATCATCAGTGACTAAGGGCCACATCGCCCTAGTCCAAACTATCTAGTCAGTGACAACAACAACAAATATACAAATCATTAAAAGTCACAATCATCAAAAATGCGGTCTCCAAAAGCTGTGTAGTCTGCACAATCGCGGTCGTCTCACCAAAAGTCTACCTGCGTCGAATCAAAAAGCCCTAAGCTGATGGCGGTGGAGGAGGGGGGAAATGAGAAAAGAGTAAACGTCGCATATGAAGCCAGTCCTCCTCCATAGCGCGATGAGCGTGCAGTAAGTATGCTATCTGCTGCTTGGGAGTCCAAAAACGAGCGACAGAATCAGGTGAAAGTGGTCGAGGAGGGTGTGATACTGCAGGTGGGGTCTGGCAGTGGCACGGGAGTCGCTGAGCTCTCTCCAGCTCCTGTACGCGACGGGTCAGCGCCTCCTGCTGTATCATGAAAGATGTGAGAACATCCTTCGTAGAATACCCCACGTGATATGGGTGATACGGATCCGTCGGTGGCATAATGGGGGCGTGGTCCAGAGGAATGGCTCACTAGATGGAGCGAAGGATGGCACAGTAAATGGTGCAACAGTGGGAACCACAGTGGGATGAGAAATATGCGGTACAAACTGATCTCCTCCTGACACGAAAGGTGTATGACCAAACGGATGACGTGACGAACCCTCCCCAGGACATGGTGGAGGAATGTCCTGGAGATAAGTGATCTGAAGATCTGTGCGGTGAGCATCTGTGGTGTGTGGGGGAATCAAGGGAACATTAATGGGAGCTGAAATAGGGGCTGAAACGGGGGCTACAGGTGGTGTAACTGGTATCACAAAAGGTGGGTAATCATCGTCATCATCTATCCACCCATTGTAGGTGTGAGCGTATCGTGGATCAATATGGGTCGCGAAAGGTGCACGGTCGAACATCACCGGCATAGGATCAGGATGTGGTGCGACAATAGGTAGGTCCGCAACGGGTGGTGCGAGAGCTGGTGCGACAACGGGATCCTCTAACAACATTGGAGCATCAATATGAACATCAACAGCATGATCATCCACCAACTGTGGAACAACAACAGGGTGATCATCAACAGGTATATCATCAACCAAAGGAGCAACAGCAGGTGCATCGGCATGAACAGGGTCATGCTCCAATGCGGGGTCAGGAGCAACGCCTGGCTCAGGGGCCACAGCAGGCTCCGGATCAACAAACTCCATCTCAAAATCAGCTGGATCAGCAAACATAGGGTCGACAGGGGCTACAGGGTCCTCCAAGTGCTGGTCTAAGTGTACGAACTCAATGTCCTGGTCTGGATCAAAGCCAGGTGGAAAATAGGATCTGAATCATCATCAACATCATGATCGAACTCAAAGCTGTGCGCAGGAGCAGGTGTAGCGGGGTCGGCGTCGTGTGAGTGGTGCTGCACTCCCTGTGTGTGCGAAGGTACGGATACCACAGACTCAAAGGAGTCTGGAACAGGTGAATGAACGGGAGCCTCCTCCGCAGGAGCATCAGCAAGAAGTAGGATATCACCGGCAGCAATATGGGCCTCGCCCTCAAGTGGGTCCTCCTCAAACAAGTCAACGTCATCGTCGGAAACAATATCAAGGGGCATATCAACAACGGGATAAGCTGCAAGGGGCACAGGAGCAGGGATCACCACGAGTGGCAAATTCCCAACAAGATGGCCATCAGCAGGCTCTGCTACGACATCAGGCAGTGCAAAGGGCTGGAAGTCGTCATCATCTGTGCTGGTAGTATCGGAAGTGTACACCTCGTGCTCCGATGAAACTATGTCGTCTGATACTATGGCCATGGGATCTGTAGTGTCTGACTCCCCAGTACCTGATGAAGGCATGAAGTCCGTAACACAAACACACATGCACAAATAATCAATCATATAATCAAATAAACATGTTAGTCACCAATAAGCAAACAAGTAATCATCCTAGTCTGCCCTAGACTATCCTGTCAGTCTCCCCGACTGAACTTCCTAGTCTCTCAGACTATTCCCTCAGTCTCTCAGACTGATCCTCCTAGTCCCACTAGACTACTCCCTCAGCCTCTCAGACTGAGCCTCCTAGTCCCACTAGACTACTCCCTCACCCTCTCAGACTGAGCCTCCTAGTCCCACTAGACTACTCCCTCACCCTCTCAGACTAAGCCTCCTAGTCCCACTAGACTACTCCCTCAGTCTCTCAGACTGAGCCATAACTAACAAATAAAATGTGCTCACTCTTTTGTTTGTAAAAAAAAAGAGTTTTGTGACCTGGATCTGGACGTAGTGTATGCAATGTAAAAATGTTTTCGTGAGAGCCCTAGTGATCATAGTCTAGACTCGAGAAGGAATCCTAGTTCGCTATGATCAAAGCTCTGATACCAAGTTGTCACACCCTGGCTGTGCGGAAGCGTGGGTTTATTTGGTGTGACTTCTTAATACCATAGCTTAATCACAACAAAGCTATATGAAAGCAAAACCATGATGATCATCCATTACTTCAAGTTTTAAAAGTAAAATACGACAACATTGTTTTAGAGTTGACACATGCATCGAGTTTACAACACAACATAATGAAAACATTGTTCATAAGACACAACCACAAACATAAAATAAACATCGTTTAAGACTTGTGACTCGTCCAGGTAAAAGTCACAATCCCTAAACTTGGATGACACCATTCTTCTATGCAGCGTAACGACAGTGCATACCTTGCCAGATCCCTAATTCCCTGAAATACATGTAAGATGAAAAGTCAACATAAAGTTGAGCGAGTTCATGTGATAGTGAGTATGTAAAACCTTTGTAAGTATAAAATCCCTAGTATGTAGCAAATAAGGAAATAAAGAGATAACCAATGGTTTGCAAGGCCATTGATATGTGTGAAGTGCAGTAGGAAGACTCAAACCTAGCATATTTTTGCGTCGGGTACCAAGTCACCCCGAGGTCCGTTCTGTTGGGCCTGGGCCTGGGCTCACTACACCCAGATAGATCTACCGCTAAAGACCCTCGGTCCTACAATGAGGATTAATGGCCTCCAGTTCCCGCCTACCCACTCACATGATCTAAGTAGTAACCCTCCTTACGCTAACCATACCATGTAAAAAGTATTCGTAATCATAGTAACATGTATTTCACCCCCGCAGTTTAAAAACTTAAAACAGTTAAGAAAAAAGGGGGACATGAACTCACAGAAGTGTGTCTCGAAATAGTATCTCCCAGTCAACCTGCTACGTGACGACCTACACGTACTAACTTCTATTAGATGGACGGCTGTGCCTTGGCTTAAGGTTTAATTTTTTTGGGAAATAGTTAAGCAACTATTTCGTATTTCCACTTCTTAATTATTTAATAATTATATTCCTTCCCAAGGATGGGGGTTTTAATACATGTGCGTTTTTGTAATTCCAAAAATATATTATTAAGTCTCACTTAATAAAATATATTTAATTCATTTTCTAAAATATTCTATCTCCAAAATATACATATTTTTCCCAAAAATATTATATTTTACTTCATACCATTTCCAAAATAATACTTTGTCAAAATACACATTTAAGAGTATTTTCCGAAAATACGTAAGTTACATTTAAAGTTCGGATGGTAATAATAATACCGGTGTAACTTAGATATTTATTTGTGGTAGCGTTGGTATTATTTTTGGAGTCGTGGTTTCACAATGAATTCCAGTTATATTATTTTTACTCTAAAAATAATATATATATAGTTCACAAAATAATCATAAAATCACACAAGCGTTTTACTATGAAATATATATTCTAAATATATATTTAACAAGTTTCCTTTACGAAAATCCACCTTCGAATAATTGGTTATTTTGTAACAAAAATCATGGCGAAGTTTGTTTGGAAAACAAGTTAAAAATATATTCATAACACTTGTCACAAAAATATTTCTAAGTGTTACTTTCTGGAAAAATTTCGCCAGAGTTTCCTCTGTAACTGGAGGTGGCCACGCTTACTAGCGTATCATTTTCTTTTAAAAATTCAACCAACAATTTCCCAATCATCAATATACAATGTTCAATCATCAAACTAGTCAAAATAAACATAAATCGCAAACACATGAACTTGCAAGTTGTGTAAAAAGATGTAGTAACTTTCCAACACATTTAGTAGATCTTTCCATCTTTAAAAATAAAATCAGCTTCTTGAAAACTTTATTTTTAAAGAATATGCAAGTTTACAACTTCTATTCCAAAAATTACGAAAATATTTCTTGGTTAAATCTTTTGTCACACAAGTGTTTACACACTTGTTTGTTTGCAAAAATGCTTTTAGTTCATGAAAGATCCGTCTTTTAAACATGATTTGCATCTTACACTTGGTTCTTCGAAAATACCACTCGTAGATCTTTAGATCTACTAGTTTAAAACTCTATTTTACAAGAAACATCAACTTTACACAAGTTCATGTTTATGTATGGAAGGGTTTGTCATCTTGTATCTTCTACACTTAACATATTGCTAGTTCATGTTCCAAGAACATGATCTAGCATGGTTAGATGACAATCAAATCCACCACTAGCAACCAACAACATAAAATAACCATAACTAAACAAGATTCACAAGTTTTACACCATTATTTACTCTTTAACCAACTAGTTTATCATTCTTGCAAGACTTTAAGTTTTGTTTTCGCATGTTCTAGAGTTTTAACCATTAAACTTCTTATTAACCACTTTAATCATGAACAAGGAAGTGTTTAGAAGCACTTACTACTAGCTCAAGGCTAGGGAAGAATCAAAGCGAAAACTAGGTGGATAAAAGCGACGTAGTGAGGTCCTTGAGATTCCGTAAGCACCGAGCCTCCTTGTGTGTGACCTTTCACCTTTGTATGTAAGTGGAATTGCTAGAACAAACTTGAATGATGGAGAGATGGTGGGTGTTGGTTTCGGCCGATCACAAGAGAGAAGGAAAGAGAGAGTAGTTTTTGCTAAGTGTTGGTGCAAATGAGAGTGTTAACCTTTAAGCAAATATATAATCCAAATTGGGTGTATTATCCAACAAATAATATGTTTACTAGATTTTAGACATAGATTAATAAAATATTCAAAAATTTGTGGTGTGTGTTCCCTAGGGGAACCGATTCGGTCAAGGGGGGGTTATTGGTTAAATTTCAACCACATAATTAGTAACTAGTTAGATTAGTTAGGGATTAAATTAGTTATTAGTGTGTTATGAAATATAACGGGTGTTAGGGTGTTCGGGGACCCTAACTAGCTCAGAAAAGTGTAAACAATGTCATTGACAATATTTTTATGTTCCGAGTAAAGTCCGGTTGTTCGGTTGGATACTGATCCGTTAAAGTGCTAAATAAGCATTTAAAGTGTCGTTAATATTAGTTTTAGTGACACAATGTATTCCCGACACTTTGGAAAGTGTCTAGTATTATTTTCCCATGTTTTTGCACTTTACTAGTTAGCTTAAATGCTGAATTTTGTATTAAAGTGCAGGATTTTGTAGTTAAAGCATGTTTTAGGCACATCCGGTCACTATAACTATCACCTAGTGACGCAGTTTAACAATCCTCACCTCCCTACACTCTCTACTAGTGTAGTAAACTATTCCCGACTCTTACTGGCCTCAGAGACAGTCTCTGTCTAGTGCTGGCTATGTCAGCATGTTTACTGGGTTATCCGTATAGTGTGCTCACTGTGCTTTTGTGCATCAAGGTTGTCACTGATGTTTGTGTGTAAATAATAGAGTGACAGTAATAAAGTATGATGCATGAATATGTATGTATCAGAAATCAAGAAGCAGTTTAACCACAGTTGTAAGCAAGCACAGTAATTAAGCATTAATTAAATATTAATTAATTCGTACGGATACCTAGTTTGGTGAGGGTTGTCACATTGTCTTGTGTGTGTTTAAGGAGTCTGGGCATCCAGTCTCGCCTTATGTGTGTTCGCCATAGGCAACAACACAACAATGACATCAACGCTTGCCAACTCAGAGACCAAAAAAATCAAGTAAACACTTTGAAAAATCCCAGCACTATGATTCGCAATAGATGTACATCAAAAGTCTGTTAGTTTGATTAGGCTCGTTTTGACCAATATGGGATCTGTGATAGATAACTATTAGAATATACACAAAGGTAAATAATAAAATAGTTCGGGTGTGGGTGTTATACCGCACCTCGTGTTTGGTTAGATAGTTTGACTCGCTTGATCACAAGCCAAGCATCTCAACACGAACTTCGATAAACTCTGAGCACCATCCAAAGACCACTAATTCAATTTGCAAAATATGCTACATTAATGAGAAATACCAAAATCCGCTTAACGCAACGCAAGGTTTTGAAGCGGACATTGCTTCTTCCGGTAATAATACCCAAATGAAGTTGAAATTATCTCAAAATATGTGATTTGAGCTTAAACAAAAAAACATGAAACATTAGCGAGGATACATAATTCTCGTAAAAATAGTCCCTAAAACTTTAAAGTTTTAGTCGGGCGAGTGTCAATGGACTAGTTCGGTCCATGCATATATGTTTGAAGTTTAGACTTAGACATATATGCATGGACCGAACTGGTCTATTGACACTCGCCCGACTAAAACTTTTATTTTGTAAAGAGGTATTTATTTTCTGGATAAGAGTGCCCGGGTCAGCCAACTTACTCGCTTTGACCCGTTCAGTAATGAAGTAAAATAATTAGAGTGAGGATGAAGATAGGTGTCTCAATCTCAAACCTCAATAAGACTTCATCTTGTTAAAAGCATAACATGGAGAGATGTCACTATAGCCACCTACAAGTTGCTCAATGAATCGCTTCAATGAAGCGTTCTTCAATAGTTTCAAACATCTGATGAAATCTTTCTTATTGAATTCGATATTATTTATTCAACAATTTGAGTTGCTTCACATTCTAGTAACCGTTGTCAACTTCAGTATAACCATGTGACTTTTTGACCTTCACGTAATACATGTAATTTAAATTAACTCTTAACAAACCTACATGTATAAAGGTTGCTGGACCACCACGTATATCAAAATACTTCTTAAGGCGCTCGACCGTCCGAAAGCACATAAATGGAGATATTATGACTCGGTATTGATTCAGATATAGCTTAAAAAACATAACTAATTAGATTACTTGGGTGTGCATGCATACCTTACTGAATACTCCACTTCTGTTATTAACCATCTTTGACCCAAATAGGTTGGTGACTGAGTTTGACCAAGCTTTACCCAGCTTTGACTTAGGTTGATACTTTGAGTCATATGCCTTTCTACAAATTCCAATTCCTTTAAGAAATGTAAACCAAACACCTCCTTAAAATTCAATCACCTATACATCACAACACAAAAAGAATCCCCAATAGCATTAGTCAACAAAGACAAAACTAGGAGGCTAAAATAATGCTCCATCTAAGTTTGAATATACATGGTTTTAAAAAACAGTTGAGCCATGCGCCTCGAGGCGAAACACCCAAAAAACGATTCTGAGGCGCGCCACAAATGTGCGCCTCGAAGGGCCTGAGGCGCTCTCAGGGTGTGACAACCCTCATAATTACATGTATCCGTATGATTAATTAATATTATATTGTGCTTATTGATTGTACAGAAAATTGACTAAATGGTCCTGAATGTTTTCCTATGTGTTAGGAATTAAAAGTGTTATAAAAAGATACATAAAAGACACTATACGGAATAACTTAGCACTTTAACGAACCGGTATCTAACTGAACAACCGGACATTACCCGGGACACCAAAATTTTGCCAGAAACATTGTTGTATTATTTTTGAACTAGTTATGGCCCCTGAATACCCCAACACACTACTTAAAGTGTCATACACATACAACACTAGATATTTCACTTAACCTCCTAAATATTTACCAACTTACCATCAAAATTTTACAATTAACCCCCCCCCCATATGTATTTACGGTCCAAGGGACCCACCAAATATCACCACCATACTTCCAAGATTTAATCCCTTATTTTAATTGATTTGTTGCTTGATATTGTGAACAAAATATTGGAAGGATGATGATTATAAGCATGGCTCATATCTTCTTAGATCATATCATATCTTCAACACAACTTCACTCATCTCTCTCACTCTCTCCTCTCCCTCTCGGCTCACTCTATAACCGCCACCACCACCACCACCATACAACCACCATATCCATCCACTTTCAAGCTCCATTCAAGTATTAGAAGATGTCTTGTGAAGGTTGAAGCTTGAAGAACTTGAAGGAACTTCATACATTGCTTTCATTCACCATCTTCTTCATCATTTTCTCTAGTGATCTTCCCTAGCTTTAAGCTAGTTGTAAGCTTCTTGTTAACTCTTGGTTACTTCCTATTTTTAGTAGTTAAAGGATGTATTGTGATGAAATAATGCTAGTATGATGTTGTCTTGTTTATGTTGGTTACTTGATGAAAACTTGTACTCTGGAAATCTGATATGAACGATGGTACTTGACATGATAAATCTGAGTTAAATAAACGATAACCTGCTGCAAGTGATGTTAAATGTCGTTGTTGATCACTAGTCATGTTAACGGAACAAATAGAACTTGCGTTAGAGCGCTATAAGCTGAAAACAGGAAGCTGTCAAACTGTTACAGCCGCCTTCAGTCGGCTGTAACCGGGTCATAACTTAACGAAAAATTGATTTTCTTGACTCTATAACGTGTTATTTCGAAATACGGTTCTAATGGAACTGGAATCATAATTTTTGGACTTCGTTTGCTATTTTTAAAGAGTCGTTTTTCACAGCAGCAAAAGCTGCGATTTTACTGCAGAAAACGTGTGTTATGTTTTTCGTCATAACTTGAAATCTGTGAAGAATTAGCTCATGAAATTTGTACAGTAGATGAACACTAATGTCATTGTAATTCCCCAACTGGAATTTCATCAATCGGACTTACGATGAATTTTAAATAAATTATTCCGTGGACTGCAGTCAGAAAGTGACGAATCTGATTGCAGTCCGGTAAATGATTTTTTATAAAATATTGGTAATGAATTGGGTCCCGATATTTTTACACAGTAATATTTGGATTGTTTAAAACATTTTATAAAAGTTTGGGAATTTTTGGAGTAAGTTAACTATTTTATTAAAATGCCCGAAAACAGTCCAGTTTTGGATGTTCAAGCTGAAACAATATAACTAGTGATTTGCATGTCTAAATGTCGGTTATGTTATCCGATAATGATCTAACGTGTTATATGTCAATGAAAGTGTTATGTGCAATATTGTATGATTGCTCTTGAGTAGCTATAAGTGGAATTTTTATATGGGCGTGAACTATTAAAGTGAGTGCATGTTATGTAGTAGATACGTGTAGGAACTTTGTGCTCTATTTGAAACCACTAATAAACTAAGTGGTAATCATACTAGGACGTGATTGACCGACCTTGACTGTTAGCTATTTTTGAGAGTCAAACCGAGCAACCAAAGGTGAGTTCACACTCTACTAAGGCATGGGATTCCCGGTGGTTGGGAATGGGTTAAAGAACTAAACGGAACCTACACATCCTCCTTAGGTAGGATATGTACCACCATCCTCCATAGGTAGGATGCCAATATTAATGGGTTAAAGAACTAAAACGTAACCTACACATCCTCCTTGGGTAGGATATGTACCGCCATCCTCCATAGGTAGGATGCCAATATTAATCCTGCGTATTCTCCTTGGGTAGAATACGTACGTTCGTCCTCCTTGGGTAGGACAACAACCTTAAAACTTACTAGACAAAACTCTATTATGAAGTCCCTCATTTTATATCGACTTAATCGCCGAGGCCAATGGCGAGCGGGTCATTAGTTAATAGCGCTATTAGGTTTAACAAACCTCACACCGTGCCAGTCGGACGGGCGTGTACTAATGGACTATGGCAAACTGTCAATGATGACAGACATTGACGTAGGGCACAACTATTGTTCGTCAGTTGTTGATATGGTAACGGTCTAGTGGTTAACATGGGGAAGCCCCCACGGGTCATGGTTTTGGAAAGAAGGAATTGGTTAATCATATTTTCAACTATAGGGTAACCCCCACGGCAAGTAAGCCAACTAAACGAAAACCATGTTTTTGAAACAACTTAAAACGAACACCCAACTGTGAACTCACTCAACTTTGTTGTTGACTCCTTGTTACATGCCTTGCAGGTCGTTAGGTATCTATGGAGCTTGCACAGGGAGGCGTGATCGTTGTGGGACATGGGTTGTCGAGTCCCATGTTAAACATTTAAACTTAAGAACTTATTACTTATGTTTTGGGTTTTACCTTTAATGCTTCCGCTGTTTAATTCGAACTTGGTTAACTAGCTTTTGATCACTAATTATATTGTGTGGTTGGATTTTATCCATCTTAAATACATTGTTCAATGTGATTGGTGGCTTGATCCTAGTCATGTCACGCCTCCAAGCGGTGATACTCCGCATGGTGGATTTTGGGGGGTGTGACAGATTGGTATCAGAGCCATTGGTTATAGCGAACTTGGTTTTAAAAAGGGAAAAGCTTTTTGACAAAACCAGACTATAACCTATACAGTGCTCAACGATCCACAACGACGCTTCGCTCCACGTGCAAGACTCGACACAGTAGGTGGTATGGTTTATGTTTATATTGTTTGTTTGATAGTTCACATAGTGCATTAGTTAACGTGATAACTGCTATTTGAACCTTGTGTGCTTACTCTCTGCTGTCGTCCCACGCTTACGCACTTTTGCGACACTTTTCTCACTTACGTTGCTTCGTTATGAAGATCATGAGTGGACGTTTGAACTTGACTCAAGCCCAGCTGACGGCTCTAATCAACGAACGAGTGGCTGAGGCACTCGCAGCTGTCCCTGCAGGAGGTATAACCTGCCATATCAACCCTTCTTAGGACGTTTAGATCCTACTCTCGCGAACCAACTCTTGTGCTTAACCTTATCTTTTATTCTCGCGCAACAGGTCAATATGCTCAACCTCCCGTATGTACGTTCAAAACGTTCATGGATTGCCGACCTAGTACTTTCAGCGGCACAGAAGGAGCTGTAGGTCTTCTTCACTGGTTTGAGAAGATTGAGTCTGTTTTTGAGATGTGTGAATGCCCTGAAGATCGTAGGGTGAAATTTGCTACTGGAACGCTTGAATGTGCTGGGTTAACCTGGTGGAAAGCACAGGTTCAACTGCTAGGGTTGGCGGTTGCTAATGCCACCCCATGGAACGACTTCAAAGATTTAATCAAAGAAGAGTACTGTAGTCGTGACGACATCCACAAGCTAGAGGTGGAATTTTTCAATTTGAAAATGACAGGGTCTGAAATCGAGGCATACGCAAAGAGATCGAACGAATTAGCTATCTTGTGTCCCACTATGGTGGATCCTCCTATCAAGCGTATCGAGCTGTACCTTAAGGGTTTGGTGCCAGAAATTCAGAGCCACGTGACCTCAGCTAATCTTGGCACCATTCAGCAAATCATCAGGTTGGCTCATCGTCTCACTGATCAGGCAGTTGAGCAGAACAACCTGCCTAAGCGTATTAGCGCTACTACTACTTCTGATGCCCCCAGTGATAACAAGCGCAAGTGGGATGGAAATTCGGGCAAGGGTTCTACTTCAGTTCAGTCTCAGTCCCAGCAGCGAAAGACAGATGAGTACAGGAGCCCCAGTCAGCAGCCTTCTGGGAATCAAGGTCAGGGTGAATACAGGGGAAATCACCCTAAGTGCAATCGATGTAATTTGCACCACAGCGGGCCGTGCAACAAGGGTCGTTGTCAGAGATGTAACAAACTGGGTCATGAAGCCAAGGATTGCAGGAGCTCGCATCCTGCGAATCAGAATCGTCAACAGCAGCCACAAGCTCCCCAAAATCAACAGCAGCAACAGCAGGGTAACAGGGGATGCTATCAGTGTGGTGCTGAAGGTCACTTCAAGAAAAACTGCCCCCAGTTGAACCAGAAACAGGACAACAACAACAATCAGGGGAACAAAAACAATAATGGGGGAAACAATGATGGCAATGGTGCCAGGGGACGTGTTTTCGTGCTGGGTCAGGGCGACGCGAGGAACGATCCCAACGTTGTGATGGGTAAGTTTCTTCTGGATGATTTCTTTGTTACTGTTTTATTAGATTCGGGTGCCGATACTAGTTATGTGTCCTTAAAAGTTAGTCAAATGCTTAAGCGCACTCCAACACTTTTGAACACCAAACACAAGGTAGAGCTAGCAAACGGTAAAAGTCTCGAGGCCATACACGTAGTTAAGGGTTGTAACCTCGTCTTAACTGGTCAGACCTTTTCTATCGACCTCATTCCTATCGTTCTGGGTAGTTTCGACGTCGTCATTGGGATGGATTGGTTATCTCATCAGCAAGCGGAAATTCTTTGCAACGAGAAGATTGTCCGCATCCCTCGTTCTGGTGAAGAACCCCTCGTGATTCGTGGCGACAAGAGTGGTGTTGTTGTGGGCATCATCTCTTTCCTTAAGGCCCAGAAGTGGTTGCGAAAGGGACACACTGCTATTCTAGCCCTTGTTTCTGATACATCTTCGAAGGAAAAGAAGGTAGAAGACATTCCTATTGTGCACGACTTTCCTAAGGTATTTCCTGAGGAAATACCTGGTCTTCCGCCTCATCGACAAGTCGAGTTTCAAATCGAGCTAACTCCTGGAGCAGCACCCATAGCCCGTGCGCCTTATCGCTTAGCCCCATCAAAACTAGAAGAATTGTCCATTTAATTGCAAGACCTCTTAGACAAGGGTTTTATTCGTCCTAGCTCTTCGCCCTGGGGAGCTCCAGTCTTGTTTGTGAAGAAGAAAGACGGTACTTTCAGAATGTGTATTGACTATCGTGAACTCAACAAGGTGACTGTGAAGAATCTTTATCCCCTCCCACGTATAGAAGACTTGTTCAACCAGTTGCATGGGTCGAGCTATTACTCTAAGATTGATTTGAGATCGGGATACCATCAGCTGAGAGTCCGAGAGGAGAACGTCTCCAAAACAGCATTCAGAACTCGTTACGGCCATTACGAGTTTCTGGTCATGCCTTTCGGGTTGACAAACGCACCTGCGGTCTTCATGGACCTCATGAACCGAGTGTGCAAACCTTACCTGGATTAGTTCGTTATCGTTTTCATCGACGACATCCTGATCTATTCTAAGAGTCAGGAGGAACACGAGTATCATCTACGACTTATTTTGGAACTTCTTCTAACAGAGCAGTTGTATGCCAAATTTTTGAAATGTGACTTCTGGCTTCGCGAAGTCCACTTTCTAGGCCACGTGGTAAACAAGGATGGGATTCATGTTGATCCATCCAAGGTAGAATCGATCAAGAACTGGCCTGCACCCAATACACCAACAAAAATCCGCCAGTTCTTGGGTTTGGCGGGCTACTACAGAAGATTCATCAAGGATTTCTCTAAGATTGCGCAACCTCTCACCTCGCTAACTCAGAAGGGTGTCACCTATCGTTGGGGTGATGCACAGGAATCTGCTTTTCAGCACTTAAAAGATAGACTTTGTAGCGCGCCTATCCTCTCATTGCCTGAAGGCACAGATGATTTTGTGGTTTATTGCGACGCTTCCATCCAAGGACTTGGTTGCGTGTTAATGCAACATGACAAGGTCATTGCCTACGCATCGCGCCAACTTAAAATTCACGAAAGGAACTACACTACGCACGACTTGGAATTGGGAGCAGTTGTTTTCTCACTTAAGATATGGGAGACATTACCTGTACGGTACCAAGTGCACCATTTACACCGATCACAGGAGTCTCGAGCATATCTTCAAGCAAAAGGAGTTAAACATGCGACAACGCCGATGGGGCGAGCTCTTGAATGATTATGAATGCGCTATCAAATACCATCCGGGCAAGGCCAATGTTGTGGCCGACGCCCTCAGTCGAAAGGATACTACACCTAAGCGTGTGCGTGCGTTACAACTTACCATCCAATCTAGTCTTCCTACCCAGATACGAGATGGTCAGGTTGAAGCGTTGAAAGCAGAGAACATCAGGGCTGAGTCCTTACGAGGATCGAGGAAACGGTTAGAACAAAAGGAAGACGGCGCCTACTATGTAACAGGGCGCATCTGGGTCCCACTTTACGGAAACTTACGCGAGCTTGTGATGGATGAAGCGCACAAGTCTCGTTACTCAGTACATCCTGGTTCGGATAAGATGTACCACGACTTAAAGACTACATACTGGTGGCCTAGCATGAAAGCCAACATAGCAACCTACGTCAGTAAATGTTTGACTTGTGCGAGAGTCAAGATTGAATATCAGAAACCATCAGGCCTACTCCAACAACCAGAGATCCCGAAATGGAAATGGGAGTAAATTTCCAGGGATTTCGTTACTGGCCTGCCTAGATCTCAACGTGGAAATGACACTATTTGGGTGATAGTGGATCGATTGACTAAGTCTGCACACTTCTTGGCTATCAAGGAAACCGATAAGTTTTCTACTCTAGCAGTAGTCTACCTAAAGGAAGTAGTATCAAGGCACGGAGTGCCAACCTCCATCATTTCTGATCGTGACTCATGTTTTACATCTAAATTGTGGCAAGCTATGCAGAAGTCCTTTGGTTCTCGATTATACATGAGCACAGCATATCATTAGTTAATAGCGCTATTAGGTTTTACAAACCTCACACCGTGCCAGTCGGACGGGCGTGTACTAATGGACTATGGCAAACTGTCAATGATGATAGACATTGACGTAGGGCACAACTATTGTTCGTCAGTTGTCGATATGGTAACGGTCTAGTGGTAACATGGGGAAGCCCCCACAGGTCATGGTTTGGGAAAGAAGGAATTGGTTAATCATATTTTCAACTATGGGGTAACCCCCACGGCAAGTAAGCCAACTAAACGAAAACCATGTTTTTGAAACAACTTAAAACGAACACCCAACTGTGAACTCACTCAACTTTGTTGTTGACTCCTTGTTACATGCCTTGCAGATCGTTAGGTATCTATGGAGCTTGCACAGGGAGACGTGGTCGTTGTGGGACATGGGCTGTCGAGTCCCATGTTAAACATTTAAACTTAAGAACTTAATACTTATGTTTTGGGTTTTACCTTTAATGCTTCCGCTGTTTAATTCGAACTTGGTTAACTAGCTTTTGATCACCAATTATATTGTGTGGTTGGATTTTATCCATCTTAAATACATTGTTCAATGTGATTGGTGGCTTGATTCTGGTCATGTCACGCCTCCAAGCGGTGATACTCCGCATGGTGGATTTTGGGGGTGTGACACAGGGTTTTTTGAAACTTGTTTTTGATGTTAAGCATTTCATGTCTTTTTATGTGTGTTTTTATGAATTTGATGATGAAATTAGATGGTATTATTATTTTTGTATGATGTATAATTTTTATATTTATTTTTTAATTCCTCCTCGGGCTTACGTCTCGGGTCGCCTCGAGGAGTACGCCTCGAGGCTCGATTTCGTTCTTTTAAACCTTGTGAATATATATAAAAAACCTGAACATAAATCAAAATAAAGGTATACAATCGCACCTTAAGAAGATGAAGAATAATGGTGAAGCGAAAATGGAGATCCGATGAAATCTAACAAAACTGGTATTCGTGCTATGATGCGCGTCATCGATTCCATCCTCCATCACTCTGATCTGACCACCATATCAGATGTTACACTAACACCTCCCGCACCTGAACTCATTGCACACATCACCATTCAAAAATGCATTAGTTCTTCATGGACTTGACATTGACAGATGATTATTAGTCTACGTCTTGAATACAAAATCAAGCTTGGCATAACCCAAGTTACTCAGCTCAGCTTGAATACAAAATCAAGCTAAAATATTGAGCTCAAACTGGACACAATAAATTCCAAGCCAACTCGACTAGGGGTGTGTAGAATTCGTTTCGAATTTGAAAAATTCGAAATTTGTTTAAATTCGATTCGATTATGAAGAATTCGTTTCGATTATAAGAATTCGAATTCGATTCAATTCGAGTCAAGTAAATCGAATACGAATTTATAATTTCAAATTCGATTCGATTCGAAATTCGAATAAAAATTATACATTTTTATTTATTATTTTTATATATAATACATATATAACTTTTATTAGGCTATACTATAAATTTTTTTCAATTTTTTTTCCAAGTATTAAAATTACCCATTACCAAACCCACTACATGGCACATTACTAAAACCTAAGTAACAAATCTATCAATAGATTTCTAAGAGTAAAAATATTAACTTGTAATGTGAAGTGGTTATTCCCGACTTCTCGTTTTGAATTTTAGACTTGTGGTACTTTATTTAGAACCCTTTAAGGTGATATCGTGCTTTATGTCTCCTTTAAAATTTATGTTTCATTTTGAAAGTTTTTTACATGTTTTTAAAGAATCCGAATTAAATCGAATTTATTCGAATTCGAATCTTTAATCGAATCGAATTCGGTAGGTTTTAATCGAATTCGAATTCTAGGAAAAATAAAAATTACTCGAATAATTCGAAAATTCGATATTCGATGAACACCCCTAAACTCGGCCAGGTTTGAATAGGGTCGTTCAAAAAGCCCGTGGCTCGAGGCTCGCTCGAAAAAACTTCGAAAAAAGTTCGGTTCAAAGTTGGCTCGGTTTTAAACGAGTTGGCTCGGCTCGGTTTGTAAACGAGCCGAGCCCGAGCCAAGGTAGGTTCGATTTGTGGCTCGCTCGTTAGTTGGCTCGCTTGTTTGGCTCGTTTAAATTAAACCCCAAATTATATGTGTGTGTGCATGTATATTCTAATATATTTAAGAATTTTTTCTTAATTAATAACATGGTTATTTTTTTATCGAAAGAAATAGATTGTTAAGCTATAATTTTAAGGCAAATTGAATTTAAATAATCCCAACTTGCTCAATTTGGCCGATAATAATCCCAACTCAGTTATTGGCCGATAATAATCCGAACTGTTCCACTTTTGGCCGATAATAGTCCGCCTTTAGAAATAGCTTAACGGAGTTAAGCTTTTTTCCGAATTACAAACCGATGTTTTATGGATTTTGATCAGAACGAGAATAAGAGTTGATTGATATAAAATTTACCTTGAAATACTGCCCCAAACGACGAAAACGGTGCTTCAATTCGGGTGTTTAAACTTCCAATTAACAAAAATTATCGGTATCGTACCGATCTCATCCCTACATAAGGGGGCTAAATGTGAGAATTGAGTAGGGATGAGATCGGTACGATACCGGTACCGATACCGTAAATACCGTTACCGAAATTGAGGAAATATGGATACCGATTACTGTACCGTATTTATAGATTCGGTATCAGTACGGTACCGGTATCGGTACGGTACCGGTATCGGTACCGGTATTTCGGTACTTTACCACATTGGTACCGCTTTGGTGTTATCCATTGTTTTACCTAAAAAAGATTTCATGTGCAACTCATCTATCCATTTTTAACTGAACTAGAGTAATACATAAAGGAATGTAAACATATTAAGTAGTCAAAAAATCAAAAGGTAAACATCCACAGGTTCGACTTTTAACATCTAAATTCCAACATGTCTAAAAAATCATCATCATTGATTAAAAATAACCAAACAAAAGAAATTTGATATTGGTTTTGTAAAACAATGTTCAAAAAAATATAACTTCATAGTGGGATCTAAGATA
The DNA here is from genome assembly GCA_030545235.1 of Helianthus tuberosus. NCBI lineage: Eukaryota > Viridiplantae > Streptophyta > Magnoliopsida > Asterales > Asteraceae > Helianthus > Helianthus tuberosus. The sequence goes on along the minus strand of CM060358.1, from coordinate 185,369,451 downwards.
ATAGCAAAATACATAAAGTTATTATTAAATTCGGTATTAATACCGGTATTTACCGAAAAATACCGGTACCGATACCGTTTTTTACCAATACCGAATTTCGAAAAATCTATTACCGATACCGGTACCGTTTATGATCGGTACGATACGGCATCGGTACGGTACCGGTATTTCGGTAAAAAATCTCATCCCTGGAATTGAGAAAGTAATTAAAACAAAAAAATGTGCAGATGTATGTATGTGTGTGCGCGCGTGATTTAGAGAGAGATAAAAGGAGATGGACATCTCCAAGAACTCAAGCCCAAATTCAGCAAATTGAAGAGAAAAATGATAGCAAATTCCATGCATGAACTCTAAATTATAATCATCTTAACTTTACAATCATAAGGTAAGTCACAGTTTCTCATTTGGTGAAGTTGTAAAATGATGAACATGAATGTGTCAAATTCTAGTATAGGGTTAAAGATAGGACATGAATTAAGATGGAATTTTTTTATTAAAATCATCATGAGAATGATAATTAGGGCTGTAAACGAGCCGAGTCGAGCCGAGCTAGACCCAGCTCGAGCTCGGCTCGAACTCGATTCAAGCTGGCTCGGCTCGAGCTCGAATTTCAAATCGAGCTGAGATTTGAGGCTCGAGCTCGGCTCGATTAGAATTCGAGCTAGCTCGGCTCAGCTCGATCTAGCTCGAACTAACAAAGAACCGCAAAATTTATTACTTAAAAAGCTCTTAAAATGAATTTCTTCATAGCCTAAGGGCCATAATTGTCATTTAATTTAACCATATGGCTAAATATGCAAGTATAAATAGCTAATCCACTTTCTCCATTGTCTTTACCTTCTTTTATAGGGGAGATACTCCCTTAGTTTTTGTTTTCTAAGTGACGTGGGACAAAAAAATGAAGGATGTAAACCTTATCGAGCCGGCTCACGAGCCGAGCCAGGCCAAGCTCAAGCTCGGCTCATTTACAAACCGAGCTGAGCCGAGCTGGCTCGTTTACAACCGAGCCAATTTCGAGCCAAGCTTTCTTCGAGCTTTTTTCGAGCGAGCTGCGAGCCACAAGTTTTTTGAACACCCCTAATGATAATTGATGTTGAATTTGTGTTTGTATTGATGATATGTGGAAATTGTCATGTAAGATGAAGTGGGCTTTGTGATATGATCATACAAAATACCGAGGCCGTCCAAGGACACAAGAATTTTTAGTATCGGCTTATCGTTAACGTCTAATCTAATCAAATTTTGATAAAAAGTTTTGAAAGTTATAAAAAGATAAACTAAAAATAAAAATAAAATATAAGGAAAAACAGATAGACAAGAAGAAATCACTTGGTTCCAACTCCTCTTTTATGTATCCTTTAATGATTTCCGCACTTTGAACATTTTAAGAGATTATCTTTAAGTTATATTAGTAGGCCCCCTTCCATTCGACTTAGAGTGAATTGCAAGTTTTGTCCTTTATCTTTAGGCCATTTTGCAAGTTTTGTCCTCTATGTTTAAATTTGACGAGTTTTGTCCTTTATGTTTGAAAATCAAACACGTTTTCCCCTTTGGGGCAAAACGTGCTTGATTTTTAAGGACAAAACGTGCTTGATTTTTAAACATAAAGGACAAAACGTGCTTATTTTTAAGGCCCAAAGGGTAAAACGTGCTTGATTTTTAAACATAAAGGACAAAACTCGTCAAATTTAAACATAAAGGACAAAACTTGCAAAATGGCCTAAAAATAAAGGACAAAACTTGCAATTAAGGGCCACAACAAAGAATCATGGGACTTTCACGTTGCAGATATTGTGTGGGGAAATGAAACAAGGGGATGTGTACTATTCAACTCATATATATTGGCTATTTAAAGTGACAATTTAATTCATTATATTTTATCAAATATCAACATTACAAGTTTATTCTTTGTTAATTTAAATGGTTTGTATTAAAATCATTATCATCCTTACAAATCTACTATACGTGTTTCGATAATATACACACAAATGTGCATGAGATTATTATGCAATATGTCAACTACTCATGTTAATACGTATCCAATATTGTAGGGTTGTGCTAAACGTACTCAAATCCTATGGTTTTTACTTATTATACCATTTCCCCTACTAAATCACTCTCATAATCATTCTACTTTAACACACACAAAATCACGGTAAATCTAAGGATAGGTTTAGCCTCACGCATAGTCCTAACGATCCCTTCAGCGCGGTGTTTGACGCCCCTATGAGCTGATGTGGCCATGGGCGCCACACTACCACACATAACCTATACATACTAATATTTTAACGAGACATCATTACAAAGGTAAAACGTATATATGACTTAAGTTGTTATAAACTCATACAAAGGGCATATTTTAACGCTAAAGCTAACATTCTTAACAACCTATTATCCATAATGAACAAGGGCGCAGTTTCTAGTGGTCGGGGGGGGGGGGGAACTTTTCAATCAGTAGTGGAGAGTAGGTAGTTTTCTTATAGAAATTTTTGTATGTACGTTTTTGACCCCCGGTTTTATAGAAATTATTGGGTATATACGTTTTCAACCCCCGGTCGAAAATCTCAAGCCTCACCACTGATAATGAATAATAAGCAATGCAAAACTAGTGATTTTCCAAACGCTTGAATAATCCTACAATTAATAACAAGATTATAAGAGAAAAATGCTTGGATAGTCCCTGTGGTTAGCTTCATTTTCACATTTAGTCACTAACTTTCTAAAATTACACCTATAGTCCCCAACTTTTGCAATTTCGTTCCCGGATGGTCCCTGACGTGAAAGGGGGGTTAGTTTTTGATGTTAAGTGGGTGTGAAATGACTATAATACCCTTAATAATAAATTTTTTTAATTATTTAATATTAAAAGAAATATTTAAATAGAACCCATAATCCTCAACTTCTTCACCCCAACCCATAGGGGTGTGCACGGTTCGGTTCGGTTCGGTTTTTGGGTAAAACCAAAACCGTAACCGAAGGTTCGGTTTTGCTTTTTAAAAACCGTTCGGTTTCGGTTTTTTCGGTTTCGGTTAATTCGGTTTTAGCAACGGTTCGGTTTGGTTTTTCGATTTTTTCGGTTTTTGAAACAAATTATGTAAGATTCAAAACTTAAAAGCATAATTCAAAGTTTAAGAATCTTTCTTAAATGTTTAGATTTAAGTTAATATATTTAGTCTTTTAAATTAATATTATTGACATAAACCTAACCTTCTAATCTATTTTATTGTTTCTTCAAAGTTTTTGTTAAGACGTTTTCTTTTATAATACTTTGAAAACCATTTAATTTTTATATTAAACTTTCTTAGTTCTTGTAAACAAAGGATAATTTTAATGATACATAAACATGGAAATGTTCTTATTATAAATATTTAACAAACAAGAATAAAATTAATAATTTTTAGTAGCATGGGTAAACAATTAAACATAAAAATATATAGATTTGGTATACTATCAAAACTTATCGGTTCGGTTCGGTTATTTTCGGTCCGGATTTTTCGGTTATTTCGGTTATTTCGGTTTTCTGCTCACCCCTACCGGCAACCCATCCCAAACCTTATCCCACCATCCTCATCTTCTTAACCCAACCCACCCAAATTTTCCCTGCTCTAAACCACCTACCACCATCTCCATCTTTCACCACCATCTACCCAACCCCACTTCACAGTAACCACCACTGCAAATCCAGATCTCCTACGCAGAAATCATTCTGTCATCTATGATTCAGCTTTCAAAGATCAATAACAGTACTAGATAGTTGCGCCAGAGTGCAAATCAAATGGAAACATCGACAGACGCAGCAGCACCCATTCTAGACGTGAGGTCAGTGTTTGAACCCATCTCAACGGATGTCACACCCCAACCACGTATAACATACAAAACGTGGCGGAAACATCGGGGAGTGTTGTAACAGAATTAATTGTTTCAAATCCATGGCAAACAAAGTTGTATTTTATTTATCAACATAAGTGTTACATTGTTTCAAACAGAGATTTAAGAGTTTAGTACATAATTAAACATCGTCTAGCTTCATTTTTAAGTTTCTAAGGCACAGGTCCGCCCTAGTGTCATGATCGTCATCCTACGGAAAAGCACCTGAAAACACATGTGAAAGTAGGTACGTCAGCATAAAAATGCCTGTGAGATACATAGGTTTTGTGAAAATAGGATTCATGACTTAAGTTTAAGAAAATGTTTAGTCATGAACCTTGTAATTTGATTTGTTTTGTAAATTGCTTGAAAAACAATAAGTCCAGATGATATGTATAGATAAGTAAATAATGTATGGTTAAATGAATAACCATGCAAAATGAGTTGTATAAAATAAACTGTATTGTAAACCAAAGTCTTGTAAAAACATGTCACTTGTGTAAAATGTATAAGTCCAAAATGAATGATTTAAATAACGCTATGATATGTAATATAATACAATCACTTATGTATAGGAAGTACCAGCGGCGTATCCACCATGATTGTATCATATTACTCACATCTCGTTACTTAAGTCACTTAAACCAACCAACAAAGTATAATGTCTATGTTTAAACCAATAGTCAATAGTACTTGTATAAACCCTGTCAAATGTTGATAGTCCAAAAGTAGTCAAGTAATGTGTAACAAATGTTATGTATGGTAAGTAAAATAAGACTACTTAAACCATAAGTAAAATGTACAAAACAAAGTATTTTGAATATATCAAAAAGTTATGTTTTGCCAAGTGATGCATGATACACTGATACGAACATTTATGTGGTAAGTTAACGCATACATTCAAACCTTGAGACAGTCGGATAACCCTTTCAGTCAAGGTTATCAAAAGAATTGTATTCGGATTCAGTCATTCCTTACATCCAAACAAACCCGGGATGTCAGGAATGGGATTTGTCAAGTCCTATGGTACCACTACTTACTACCGAGCGGCGTAGCAAATGTTAATGAACGTAATAAAGACCCGTTTGTGCAAACCAAATGTCATAGAAGTTGTATACATGTCATATGAAAACAATGTACTAAGTATGCTAAGTTAACATACAAAGCAGAAAAGTCATGTAAATTAATGTGCTAGCATGTTATCAGTCAACATACTTGGCAGAAATGTAATGTAAAACGATGTACTAAGTAATGCACATAATGGGCACACCTAGCATAAAATGTATTGAAATCATGTACTATAATGTACTAACGAACATAGCATGTATATGATGTGAAAACGGAAAGCATTAAAGTAACAAGTAGGCACATGTGTTCCACCCCAAAACGTTTGGAAAACAGTAAAAGAGGGGTCTATGTACTCACTTGATATTGCTCAGATGTCTAAAGATAACCACCAAGTAATGCTAGAGATCTCGGAATCAAACGGCACCTAATATAGGTAACTATGTTAATAACCGGACCTTAATCGGATGATTGGATAGAATGAGGTTTCGTAAACCAAACGAGTGTAGAGACTCGTGTCATTTGGTTTAACAAAGCCTACATACTAAATGAAACCTAACATAATTGTTTACGACCCATTACGACCCGTTTAGGAAGCTTATGCTACTTTAACGTGTCGTGTGCGTGAAACGCGTTCGGACCGCCTAACTAGCCCTATGACAAGTGTTATATGCCTAAACATGTTACATAATCAGTTATGTGACAAAGGTTTAGGTTACATATGCTTAATTACCAATTATACATGAAAAGGGTATTCTGGTAATTTACCTAAGGCATATAAACTACCTATCATACAACTATTTAAACGATGTGACCATAGGGTATAACCTCGGAAGGTTATTCCCTACCTACTATGGTCACCTAATGTGTTTGGTCGGATCCTAATGATCGACCAAACTGGGTCGGGTTCGAAGGTATAGGCGATTTATTAGATCGCCTACCCTACGACCCTAGACAACGTGGTAATCAGTGGGCATAGTCCCAAGGGATTATGACCAACGTGATTACACTCACGTTGCGAAGTTCAAACGAACTTCGCATTGACCATTACTGGTCAACGCTGAAAGTCAAACAAAGTTTGACTTTCTGACTCGAAAAGCAGTAAAATAAGGAAAAGAACGAAAGAATACTTACGAAGGGTCCCCGAATGCTAAACTTGATTCGAAAATCTCAGGTATGAAACAAATGTTTCAACTTAGAGTTTCTCAATTCAAGTTTCTAGTGATTATGAACAAAGGGGTGTTGGGGTATTTATAGTTTTCGGTGAACCGTTGAGATCGTTTCTTGGAAAAGGGGAAACGATCATGGCCGTACACTTGTCCAAATGTTATGGTGGCTAAATCTTGATCTTATCTTGCTGATTAGGCAAGTTTAAAACATGTGGATGGGGTTTAATCAGCTGCAAGTTGCAAAAACAAACATTGAATCTGGTCTGAAGGTGCCATGCGGCCCGCTTTAGATTCATGCAAACACAATGCGGGCCGCTTTGGCCTGTCTGATCAGCAAACTTGTTTCAGAAATGACAGTTTCAGTCCCTGCACGTGTTTAAGGCCTTTTCCGACACTTCTAAGGCCCGTAAAGCCAACTTTAAGGCCCTAAAATGTTGCCTAAACATTGTGGACATGAAACATGTTCAAAAATATCTCGGATGTCGGTTCGTTTGGCCGTACGGTCGCGATGTTCGGTTAATTACGACGGAATGCGCATAAGCGCGAAAAACGATCCAAATGACGCGACGAATGGATTTTTCTTAAGGCGAACACTAAAGTATAATATAGTCATGCTTACATAAATTTTTGGATGTCCGGATGTATTCAGAACGTAAGTTATGTGCGAAAATGCAAACTTGTGCACTTTGTGACACTTTTAGTCCCTGAATGTCCCAAAAGTTTATTTTAGCACACCAAACCCCTCAAAGCCTATTTCTAAGCTATGTAAAGGATATTTAAGGTGTGTTTAACTTATGGTTATGTTCCGGAATGTTCATTACAGTTCAAATTGACATACTTTCGCAGTTTGTCATATTTAGTCCCTGTAAGCTAATTAACTTGTTTTTGCCATACCAAAGCCTTCAAAACTTATTTCTAAGTTATGTAAAGGTTATTTAAGGTATGTTGAGTATATGTTGATGTTCCGGAGTATTTCTCGCATTAAACTGAGTACGTTTACGCACTAGTTTGCGTATAACTCTCCAGAAAGCGATGTAGAGTTTGAAATTACATAAAAGTCAAAACATGAAAAATGTAAAACATAACAAAACAAACATTGTGATCAAATAACATTGTTTTATTGATAACAGAACTGTTCATAGTGATTACAAGCACAGTTGTTACAACGGACGACAATAACGCCTCTGTTTATTAGGTTGAAACCCTTTGTATGTGCTGCCATGAAAACGTACTCTCACTGCATCTATACAGTTCGATTTCAGCTTGATGATTTTATAGCTTGAAAATGCTCTGCACTTCTAAGATTTTGAAGAATAAAGATATGCCATAGGTGTATTGGTTTACTAATACAAAAGTTTCAATCGTCACCCTGTATCATTTTATTGTTAGCTTTTCTTTTTTAAAAGCACGATGCACTAATCATTTGAAAATTTGTGCATACCTGTTGATTTGGTAAACGTATCAAATAAATTGTTAATCGGCAACGTGCCAATTTGGAAAAGGGGTTATGGTGGTTGTTTGAAAGGGGTGAATTGGAGTCAATGGTGCAGGTTGTTGGTGGTTTAATTGTTGAAGGTTGATGATGGTGGGTGGGGATGGGTCGAGGAAGATGAGTATGGTGGGCTCCATTTATTATATTTATTTATTAGTAAGGGTATTTTAGTCATTTCACAACCACTTAACATCAAAAACTAACCTCCATCCGCTTCAGGGACTATCCGAGAACAATTTTGCAAAAGTTGGGGACTATAGATGTAATTTTAGAAAGGTAGGGACTAAAGGTGAAAATAGAGCAAACCACATGGACTATTCGGGCATTTTTCTCAGATTATAATTTACTGAAACAAACTAATATGCCCCTAATACAGGGGAGGATCTTAGTTGGGCCTCCAATCATCATTTTTTTCACTTCGAAGTATAACTTTTACAAAAAAAAAATATATATGCATTAAGTCCGGCAGCTTTATTTTTTCCTTAAAACTTTCGGCCACAATTATAATTATAATTATAAATATTATTAAAATGCAATTTGGCATTACCTGATTACCGTAACGTCCGTCACATCGGAGCTACAATAACCTTTTTTTTTTCTTTTCTTTTTTTTATTTTTTTTTTGTTTGCTTAACCCCTTAACTTTCAGTTTTTTACACTTACGTCTCTTCTGTTTCTAAAAACTTTATGAAATGTCATTTTGACCCCATCAAGTTTTAAGTAGGGTTGTAAACGAACCAAACGAACACGAACAAGGCCTTGTTCGTGTTCGTTCGTTAAGGAAATAAATGTGTTCATGAACGGTTCATGAACACTTACCGAACGAGATTTTATGTTCGTGTTCGCGAACGGTTCACGAACACAAACGAACACAAATAAATTTGGTGAATGCGACGAAGGATAAAGATATATGGCCTAGAGAGTAGCACTCGAACTTGAATCCCATATTGTGGAACGGAGGTCGATTGTCTTCGTAGATGTAAATAATGAGAAATGAAAGGGAAATGATGCATAAATAAGGTAAAAGTGGGTTTCCTAGTTTAATTGTTAGGGAAATAAAACAAATAAAAGTTTAATAATATGAAAAGTACAAATAAAATATAAGAAAGTACAAAGATCTTCAATTAAAACACAAACATACGAACATAAACGAACGCAAATCAACGAATGTTCACGAACACCTTACCGAACGTTCACGAACACAATCGAACGAACGAGACCTCTGTTCATGTTCTTTCATTTAACTAATCGAACGAAATTTCTTGTTCATGTTCGTTCGTTTATTAAACGAACGAACATAAACGAACTTCCCGCCGAACGGTTCACGAACTGTTCGCTAAACGTTCGGTTCGTTTACAGCCCTAGTTTTAAGTGCTTATCTTTATAAATGTACGTGCCGGTACAAATTCAAGTTGGTTTACCTTCCAACGTAAATTTTATCAAGTCAAATATAATACATTTTCGTGCATATTTTTATGTATGTTTTCAGTTGGGTTACGCTTTGACGTAAATGTTGTTTGGAAACGAGCCAGATCAAATACAATACGTTTTCATCAAACGGTATAAATTCGAGTTACTTTACGTGTCGACCCCGCCGCAATGCGGTACCATCCTTTAACTTATAAAAAAAGGGAATTGACCTGTAATATTCTCTCCACCAGTCCCACCTTTCACCTATTTTTCCTACAATGGTCCCCCGTTAAAAAAACTTAACGGAGTTAAGCTTTTTTCCAAATTACAAACAGATTTTTTAGGGCTTTTGATCAGAACGATGATACGAGTCCATTGATGTAAAACTTACTTCGAAATGGTGCTCCAAGTGACTTGATTTTGGTTAATTGGAAATTTAAACACCCGAATTGAAGCGCCGTTTTCATCGTTTCGAGCATCGTTTCGAGGCAAGTTTTACATCAATGGACTCGTATCGTCGTATTAATCAGAAGCCCTAAAAAATTTGTTTGTAATTTGGAAAAAAACTTAACTCCGTTAAGTTTTTTTAACGGGGAACCATTGTAGGAAAAATAGGTGAAAGGTGTGACTGGTGGGGGGAATATTCTGAGGTGGGATTATTAATGGCCAATAAGGTCTAGGTGGGATTATTACGGACCAATTTCCCTAAAAAAACTATTTTCTTACGTTTCGACGTATTTTTTTAGGAAATAAGTCGGGTCAAATATAAACTGTTTTCGCGCTTATTTTTATGTACGTTTTCAGTCGGTGTATATTTTGACATAAATTTTGTTCGAAAACGAGATAGGTCAAATATAATACGTTTTCATAAGACTGTATATTTATGTTGGTTTACGTTTTGACGCAGCGTGGGAAGATTAAACTTAGGTGTTGTTTGTTTTTTCAGAGGTAAAACGTCTGCAGTCTGCGGACCACATCTGCAGACATCTGCAGAGGTGGACCAAACCTCTGCAGTCTGCAAGAAGAAGACTGTTTGTTTTTTAACTTCTGCAAGCTGCTGAAATAAACTGAAATATTAATAAACTGATTTTATTTAACTTAAAAGAGTTTTTAACATTCAAACATAAATAATAGTTATACAATACTGAAATAATATTCATAAAAAGACAATGACATTTGTTTAAATCACTGAATCCATGCTTTGCATTAACTGCTCAGCAATCTCATCCCGTAACTGAGTCATATATTCCCGATCCGATGCAGTACCATGTGCTTCAACCTCGTCTTCATAAGCATCAACGTGCACTTGCCTATTATGCAACGAAACATTGGGTTGATCGTACTCTGTAAACAATTCATCGCTCAAACCCTATTTTCTTACAAATTATGTAGTGCGAAACATGCAATGGTAATGTTCCTTTGTGTAACCAAAGGAAATGGTGCCATCCTCTTCAAAATAGGGAATCTTGCTTTCAAGTGGTGGACCAAACCTCTGCAGTCTGCAAGAAAAAGACTGTTTGTTTTTTAACTTCTGCAAGCTGCTGAAATAAACTGATTTTATTTAACTTAAAAGAGTTTTTAACATTCAAACATAAATAATAGTTATACAATACTGAAATAATATTCATAAAAATATAATGACATTTGTTTAAATCATTGAATCCATGCTTTGCATTAACTGCTCAACAATCTCATCCCATAACTGAGTCATATATTCTCGATCCGATGCAGTACCATGTGCGTCAATAATATTCATAAAAAGACACCAAAAGCACACTCAATTATGTTCCGGAGTCTTGCATGAGCATGGTTAAATTTATCTTTATTAGTCAATGCACGTCTTCGGCGAAAATCTCCTAGCCAATACCTCACATTACGATATGGAGCCATAAATCCCCGTATGTGTGCATACGCGACATCACGAAGATAATACTTGTCTGTAAAGATATACAATTAATTAGAAAAATAAACAAAGTTATAAATATTTAACAAAACATAAACATACCTTGTGGTGGAAACGGGAATGGTGCATCTGGATCTGATAATGCCTCTGATAATATTCTTGCATCATGTGCTACACCTTCCCAGCTGGCCATGACGAACGTAAAAATCATGTTGAAGTCACAAATTGCTAATTCGTTTTGATAACAATCCCCTTTTCCTCATCCTCTATATAAATCTTGTTTACTAGTAGGGACAACAACATGTATTAAAGTTCCATCGGCCTCTTGTTGGGCACGATGACAAGAAGATCCAACCCCGGATGTAGTTTGGGTTGAGGTCCACTTGCAATTTCCAGTTGCAGTATTCCCATCAAACAATTATGCACAAAGTTCTGGAAAAGGCAATGGAATTATTTTCAATGTTGTAGCCTTCGGATGCCCCTAAAACCAAAGTAAAAAAAGTGTTATAAATTTTTGTTTGTAGGAATATGTTTAAAAATTATATAAATGAACATACCTTCTTAAATTCTTCCAATTCCTCGTTCGTTAAGGTAAAAGTATTTGTTTGAGCGTTGTATATGTTGCCGATTTTGTTTTTCAAATACACCCAACCTAGGTATTTGGCTTTAAGATTATCATATGCATTCTTCATTTGTTTTTTGAGTCAAATCCAATCCAAACTTTTCCTAAATTATTCCACGAGTCTTTATGCAAACTCAATCCTTTTCTACCCATCGTGTTTATCTCTTCAATGCAAGTCTCTAATAAACATTTTAGATGCTCATTTAACCATTGTTGTTTCTCTCCCATTTCTACTATTCAACAAACAAGCTATTAACATACGAGGCTCGAATCATGTCAAGTTTAACCACATACAAGTTTCAAACAAACACTAGTCGACATATAACCAGTGGAGTACAAGAAATGCTTGAAATCTATATAATTGTGTATGCATATTCATTCAATATACTTCATAACACAACCAAATACAAAAATCATTCTCGTGACTATTTCTCATGTCTGTTTCTCTAGAAGATCTTATTCCACATTTCCATTATGTGATACAATTTCACTAACTAGAACATTGCTGAGATAAAAAGTTAAGTTGATTTTTTTGAAAAAAAACAACAATATTTTCGGTTCAACCAAAATCATTCACATCCAAAATCATTCTCGTGACTATTTCTCATGTCTGTTTCATCAATCACAACCAAAATCAAGAAAAAAATCAGTTCAGCCAAAATCTTTCAAAGCCAAAATCAGTTCAGCCAAAATCATTCACAGCCAAAATCAGTTAAGACATCGAACAATTTTTTGAAAAAAAAAAACCTTAAAACATATCTGTGTCTCGGCTGAGGGGTGAGAAGGTTGAACGGCTGGAGGGGTGAACGAAGGTGGAGATGGGTGTCGATTGAGAAGGTTGAACGGCTAGAGGGGGTGAACGACGATGGAGGGGCGGCGAAGGTGGAGGGGGTGGCGGAGGTGGAGGGGCGGCAGAGGTGGAGGGGGTGGCGGAGGAGGTGTCGCTGGAGAAGTGAGATGGGTGCTAGGGTTTTGAGATTGGAAAGAGAGAAGTGTTTTGAAGAGGATGGTCCAGATCTGCGCAAGAAAGACCCCTAGAATAGGTTTTTTAGTGATATCTCTTTAAAAAACAAACTGTAGACCCCCAAAGGTCTGCGTGATCTACGCCGATGCAGACATAAAAGGCCAGAAAGCAGGGGCGGACCCAAGTTATGGGGTGGGTGGGCGGCCGCACCCCTTGAAAAAAAATATTTTAGTGGTATTTTTCGCGAAAAATCCAGACCGCACCCCTTGGAAATTTTCGTCCGCACCCCTTGAAAAATTCCGACCGCACCCCTTAGAAAAAAAAGTTAGGAATTTATGTAAAAAAATTGAGGGATTGAAACCCGATCAAATTATGTAAACAAGTTAGCCTACTAACCCCTTTAATAAAACTTAAATTCAATCCATCAAGCCCAATAATTTAATACCCATTCAAGCCCAACCCAACTACTAGTTTTGTTAAACAAATCAGTCCACGTAATTAAAAAAAAACCCAAATCGCTGCCACTTGCCAGCGACTCCCGCCCTCCCTCTGCCTCAATTGGCAAACATGTTTGTTGATTATATGATTGTTGGTTGGCAAATAATAATAACTAGGGCTTGAAATTCAAAATTTTAAATTGAAAATTACGGAACATGGGCTATGGTTGAACACTTGAAAATCCTTGTTTATTTTGTATGTGATAGGATTAGGAATGAACAATGAGTAGGAAAGTTATGCCGCGATTTCTCAAGAGGAAAGGGGTTGAACCACTTTTTTTTGTCGGATTATTCTAATTAAAGACCAAGGTATATTATAGATAAGTTTTTTTTGTTCTTTTATTGAATGATTAAGAGAAATAAAAGTAGGGATGATTTGAACTTTGATGTTTTTTTGTTTGTTAATGTGATAGGAAGTTAGGAACTAGAGTTTGATTGTTTGAGAATTGAAATGGACCCGACCCGATCTGATTTGACCCGCCATTAAACTTTGTTTGTTTGTTTTTACTTGTTTTACATGACCTGATCCGACCCGCTATGAACCGATTTTTTTATATAGCTAGGGGTCTAAAATCTTTAAAAAATTTCCGCACCCCCAGGAAAAAAAATCCTAGGTCCGCCACTACCAGAAAGTAATTCTTGAAAAAAAAAGAAAGAAAAAACAAACAAACAAACAAACACCCCCTAACCTCTTCAAAACACAATACCATAATGTTTTTCATTATATAAATCATCAATTATTTCAAGATTAGATTTAGAGAAATTGAACGCCTCCATTTACCCCTACCGTCTGAATACCTTAAGCTCCCCCTCACTCTCACATCTCCGATCACTTTTCCGGCCACTTTCTCTCTCTAAACACACTTTCTCAATTCTCTCTCTACATATTCTTCAATCTCACTCATCCATTCTCCCTTACATCTCATCTTCAACCTCTCAAATCACCTACCCACCGTCTCATACACAACACCTTCTATTTCAACAGCATCGTAATCATACCCGTGAGTTTGTTCCATTAATCCGTTGTTTACTCCGTATTTTATATCGTTTCATGTTCCCTAGGGTTTTGATCCGGTTAATTTGAAGAAAAAACGATAGTTTTGACGTAATTTCTCGTTCTAGGGTTTCGAAATTAGGCGTTTTTGTTCGTTGCGATATGATAAGATTGTTTTAGAAGATTAGGTTATTTAGTTGTATAGCTTTTGCATTGAATCATCGTAAACTGTGAGTTGAATTGCATACAACACATTTAATCTTATTAGCTTGTTCCAGAAATTAGGTTTTGATCTGGTGATTATTAGTTTTATCATATCTACTGGTTTCCTAGGGTTTAGTTGGTTAAGTTGAATAGTAATATCTAGTTCAGTAGAGTTAAAATACCTTAGGGCATGGCGTATCGGCCGTTCCCTCCACCGCCACAGCCTCCGCTACCGAACCACGGTTCACTTCCACCTCCGCCACTTGCTCCTCTGCCCCGACCGAGTGGAAACCAGTATGCTCAGAATTGGGGGTATCCGAATTCGAATTTTCAACAAGGTGGTTACGCGGTTCCACCTGGAAACGCTGTTGGCAATCAGCAACAGCAGTTTACGTCGTATCCGCCACCACCGCCGCCTCCAGAGTCTTCGTATCCGCCACCACCGCCTCCTTCCCAGCCTGTACCACCACCAGGACCGCCAGGACAAATGTACTTTCCGGCATCTCAATACTCCCAGCCTGTGCAACCGCCTCCACCGCCACCTTCTTCTCCACCTACTTCTTCAGTCCCGCCGCCTCCGCCAGCATCACCGCCTCCTCCTCCACCGCCTTCATCTGCCCCTGCTAGTAATCAAACTAAGGAAATCAGACAAGATGGGCATAAAAGGCCTTCTAATGATGTGGAAAGTAATAAAGGGCATCATGCGGGTCCTTCTAGACAGCATTCTAAGCCGTCTAATTTACCGCCTGTGCCAGCAAGAAAGTCGAATGGCCCTTCGGGTAGAGTTGAGACTGAAGAAGAAAGAAGGTTGCGGAAAAAGAAAGAAATGGAGAAGCAAAAGCAGGAAGAAAAACATAGGCAGCAGCTGAAGGAATCTCAAAGTAAAATCCTTCAAAAAACTCAAATGTTATCTTCAGGGAGTAAGCCACATGGTTCGATTACTGGATCGCATATGGGTGATAGGAGGGCTACATCGTTTTTGAGTGGTGAAAGGATTGAAAATCGATTGAAGAAGCCAACTACTTTTCTTTGCAAGCTGAAGTGAGTATGTCTGTGTGCTTTATACCACTTATTATTTTAAGTTGTTGTGAATATTGGTGAATTGGGATAGGCGTCTCTTTTTAATGAGCTTTTTCTACCCCTATTATATTTATATGATTTTGAATGCTCTTTTCACATTTGTGCTCTCTGAAGATTTCGGGATGAGTTGCCAGATACAACAGCTCAACCAAAGCTTTTGTCTATAAGGAGAGATAAAGATAGGTATGCGTTCTTAATTTTGATTTTTTTTTTTCATTGTTAGTGTTTTAGCTTCTAGTTTATCTTTCGCACATGTGTGCAAAATCATAAAGGCTTGAAACCATGTATCTGTACAGAACTCTTACCATCTGCTCATGCTGGTTGCATTATTATATAGATACTCGAAACTGATGTTATAAAAAAACTAAGAAACACAACAGTAATCGCAAATAAGGCAGTATAAAAGATAAGTGATTTCGCATCAGTACTAAATATAAATTGTAATGCATAAAAATACTGCGTTATCGTTCTTTTGTACTACTTCTATTCAAGAAACCAAATTGAGCTTTATGCAAATTTTTGCCAGCATATTCATGTTTGTTAATAACAGAAATCAATGTGCAGAAATTCATACCACATCGTACATAATTTAGAAAACATAAAGGAGAGGAACAGGAAACAAGAGTTGAGCAGATTAGTTTCTTAACTGATTTTACATCTTCTGCTGACTTAACTGTTCCGTTACTTCTTATTTACGCTAGCAGCAGTATAACTACTAAATACATTATTAACTACACTGTGATTTGGCAAAAGTACCCTTTTAAGTTCTAACTCAACTTGGAGTCAGTTCACATATATCCAGTATTTGATTATATATTTTAGATTACATCAGGCTCATTTTATGATCCTTCATGAGCATTTTTAACTTTTTGTATTATAAGTTATAGATGACCAAGTTCATTGCATTAGTATCGACTTATTAGTTATTACTGCTACACTAGTAAAACCATTTTGTAAGTGTTTATTTTCTTGAAGAATCACTTATAGATGTCATAACATGAAAACCTGACAATGTTTGATCTATATTTTTAAAACTCACTAGTCACTACTCACTAGATCTTATATGTAATTCACTACATCGTAATCTTGACACATTTTTTTTTTATGGTTCGTTTTAACACTTGTGATTTGCGTTTACAGTATGAAATCTTACAAATAAGTTTTGCAGAGCTGCTAAATACTCGATCACTTCACTGGAAAAGGTTCATAAGCCTCAATTGCATGTTGAGCCAGACCTTGGGATACCGCTTGACCTACTCGATCTCAGTGTATACAAGTAATAGCTCATTCCACCCATTAACCTTTCTTCTTTTGTTTACTTTAATAGACGGGTTTTTTTAATAAGGCTTTTTGCTCTGTTTTTTTAATAATTCTAAAATCTGTATTTTTCACCTTTTCTTGGTTTTTTCACATTTTCTCTAAAGTCTGTTTCGTATTTAGTTACTTTATTTTTAAAAAATATGGATTTTTTATAGGAAAAAGGAAGTAGGAAATTAGGAAAGAAAAAAAAACAAGAAAGTAGAGTAATTAACTAAAGGGTAAAATGGGTTGCAAAAGAAAAAGATAAAAGATCATCAATACAAACTATCAATTATAAATGGCTGCTTATGAATATTAATGTTGTTTAACATGTGCCCTTGTAGGGCATATGTTAGAAAAATCTAGGGATGCAAACGAGCCTAGCGGCTTACGAGCTGCTTGAGATTGGTTCAAGAAAAAGCTCGAAGCGAGCCGAGCTTGAGCCTAAAATAAAGCTCGTTTATATATCAAGCTAGAGCTCAAGCCTTGCATGTAAAGCTTGCCAGGCTCGTTGAGCCTTATCTAGCCTTAAGTGTAATATTAGTTTTTTATTAATATTTAATAACATTTACCCTTAATAAACTTGTCTAGTATACGAGCCTAGCCGAGCTTATTTAAACTTGTTTACGAGCCAAGCCCAAACCAAAAAATAAGCTTGTTTAGTAAACGAGCCCAAGCCCGAGTTTCACTTATCGAGCTTGCGAGCCTAAACGAGACTATTATTTATATTATTTTTATTAAATATATGCTGAGCCCGAGCTCGAGCTCTGATAAGTTAATCGAGCTCAGGCTCAGGCTCGGCTCGTTTGTACCCAGCTTTTTTTTAATTATAATCTGTTGTGTTAATTTTTACAACTCTTTCTTTTGTAATCAGCGCTCCAAAGGATGAAATACATCACATTGACCCTGAAGACCGGATACTGTTGAAAGAGGATACTAGTTCAACCCCAATAAAAAAAGATGGACTTAAAAGAAAAGAACGCCCCACAGATAAAGGGATGTCTTGGTTGGTCAAAACACAATATATATCTCCTCTTAGCACTGATGCTACAAGACAGGTTAATTTAAAGCTTATGTTATTAGAAGTCTTGTTTGCATATTACTAGAGGTGGCGATCTGGGATCGTTTATACACAATTGGGTCAATTTGGGTTATTTTTACTTAAAGTACACGGATGGTCCTTGTGGTTTCCCAAAATTTTGGATTTAGTCTCTAGCTTTCCAAAAGTACACAGATGGACCCTTGTGGTTTTCTAAAATTTTGGATTTAGTCCCTAGCTTTCCAAAAGTACATGGATGGTCCATGTGGTTTGTACTTTGTAATGCATTTAGTCCCCAACTTTTGCCAAAAGTACACAGATCACAGATGGTCCCTGTGGCTTGCACTTTGTTACGTAATTAGTCCTTAACTTGGATCTTCTGAAACCTTTTGATTTGTTGGCTGAGGACTAAATGCGTTACAAAGTGCAAACCTTAGGGATCATCCGTGTACTTTTGGAAAACTAGGGACCAAATCCAAAATTTTGAAAAACCACAGGGACTAACTGTGTACTTTATTATTTTACTTATCTAGCGATTATGCATGAGACCATATTATTCACTTTGTTTTTATTTAGGCAACCCAAATATGTATCTGGTTTTATTTATATAAATGTCGGCCAAAACATGTTGCAAAACCCCTCTTAATTTTTGAAAAGACAACAACTTAACCTAGAACAGGTCGCATCATCAAAGGTATTTTTGTTGTTTTAAGTTTGTAAGGGCATTATCGTCATTCAGAATGTTTTCTGGCTTGAATGGGTATAAATACGATATACGTACTTGGGTGGCCTTAACGAAAAAGTTGAGTGCTTGAGGGACTAAAATTGATTACTCCAAAAGTGGAGGGGTCGTAGCAAAGCTGAGGGGCTTCAAATGAAATATTGTAAAAGTTTAGAGGGTAGCAGGTTTAGCAAAAACAGAAATGGTTTATTTCAAATGTGTAAATCTTCAAAATCTTTGTTATATCTTTTAATTCTTTATCAAAAAAGACTTCAGGTTATTATTGTCAATGTAATTTTGTAATCATATTTAGCACATTATTTAAAAATGACTTTGTTTATTTGATCAAGTCATATTATTTATATTAAATTTGCAGTCTTTGACTGAAAAACAAGCGAAAGATCTAAGGGAAAAACGCGGGAACTCCATACTGGACAATCTCAATAGTAGGTATGTAATAACATAATATTCATTTTCTTCTCTATATAAAAAGTTGAAAGCTTTTTCATCATTTGACGTTTTTTACATCCAATGCTTTTATTTTAATCAGGGAAAGGAAAATTAAGGACATTAAGGCCTCATTTGAGGCTTGCAAATCACGTCCTGTTCATGCAACTAACAAAAAACTGCAACCTGTTGAGATTTTACCTCTATTCCCAGATTTTGATCGGTATTTACTTAACTTTTACTGTTATTTTACCCTTAGTTTTTTTATAAGATCTGGCTTTGATATTGTGATACTACAAGCAAAAACAATAATATGAATAACTTGTTTCAGCTCTCCAGGCTCATTAAATACCGATTTATTGTTTTTTATTTTATTATATTATGCAAAACTATAGATCTTCTCCACAGTATGAGCTTCCACAATACCGCTTGAAGCAACTTTCATCTAGATTTCTGATCCAGTTTAGAACTTTTAGAACTTTCAAGTTTTTGAATTACAATTGAATCTTCACTATTTTAGAACTTTTGGTACTAATTGGATGATATTAAACGTTATACAATAGCTTTTGTTTATATTATCTGAAGAATAGTATTATTCTAATACACGATATATTTTTTATTTTGGTTATCATATGAATTTTGCAGGTGGGATGATCAATTTGTTGTTGCAACCTTTGATGGTCCTCCGACTGTTGATTCAGAAAGCTACAATAAAATGGATAAATCTGTTAGAGACGCCCATGAATCTCAGGTATAATTGCTGTTCATATTTGCTAATATCATTTTGTGTTTTTTAGGCATACAAAATTGCAAGCTTTTTTATAGGTATTCAGACCACCTATTAAAACTGCTTATCTACTTATTGCGTTTTGATACAACTAATTTGGAATAAGCAACTTTTAACTGCTTATTCAAAAGGGCGAATTGCAAGAAATAGCAATGAACTTCTAAGTATGTTTCTTCGTGGTTGGTCATCAAAGTTTATTTGGTGCCGTTAGGCTCATTGAAGTTTGTTATGTGTTCTTTTATTCGTTTTTAATATTATAATAATAATTATTATGTAATTATCATTATTATTATAAACATTTATCTAAAATAATAATAATAATTTTAAGGGTGTTTTGGTCACTTTATTTTAATACATGGTTAAATTGATACACATTTTCTAGCTCCAATGGCCCCGCTGTAATTGTGTAACATTAGTGAAAGTTCATTGCTATTCAATGTTAAAATGTACTTAGCCTTAGAGAACACAAATAAGCAATTTGGATAAGCAGTTCCACATACTCTAAAAAGTAAAAACAGCTTATTGTCGTATCGAATACCGCCTTAAAAGTTAAGTAGGGAACTGGAGGAGATAAGGTATTCGAAATATTAATACCTGAAAACATCAGGGTGATAGGCTATTCGTGCTTATCCTGTACTCTTGTGTTGAGGTGTTGACTTTTGACTTCATTCTTCAATACAGGCTGTTATGAAAAGCTTTGTGGCAAACACCTCTGACCCAGCTAAACCGGACAAGTTTCTGGCTTACATGGTTCCTTCGGTTGGTGAGGTAATATTTTCGTTAAAAGATTTTCTTATGGTGAGGCATGACTGCGTGAGAGTAAAATGCCATTTTCGTCCCTGAGGTTTGGCCAGATTTGCAACTTTCGTCCAAAGGTTTGTTTTTTTGCATCTATCTATCCAAAAGGTTTGAAATTTTGCCATTTTCATTTGGTCTGTTAACCCTATCTGTTTTTCTCCGCTAAGTCAGGGGTATATCTGTCTTTATTGTTAACTTAAAGGGCAATTCGGTCCTTCTCAGGGGTTTTTTTTTTTTTTTACATAAGTGAAAACAACCGAATTGCCCTTTAAGTTAGCAAAAAAGACGAAAATACCCCTGACATAACGGAGAAAAATGGGTAGAGTTAACGAGCGGATGCAAAAATGGCAAGATTTCAAACATTTTGGATCCAAATGTGGAAAAATAAACTTTTGGACGAAAGTCGCAAAACTGGCCAAACCTCAGGGACGAAAATGACATTTTACTTACATCATTTCAATAGCAGTCTAATTTATTTGAATTAAACCAATTTAGAGGTTTTTGCATTTTGAATACGTTTTGGTCGATAGTTGACTTGCATTTTAACAAACTTGTTTAATTTACCCATCTGACCTGTTGGAGAAAAAAATATAATCCAGATACCTTATTATATTTATATTAATATTTTTTTGTCCAAAAACTACTATTGCATCTGACCAGTTTACTTTTGTCCAAAAACTGCGAATTGTCGAGATGCTTCTGTTTTAGTTTCAACATATTCATATTCTGAACCTTGCGGATATCATTTGTGGTTTATCTTATACATTGTTAGATTATTATTTGGTTTGTCTAACACCTGCAGTGGGTTTACTAATGTTTTTTCAGCTATCAAAGGATATTTATGATGAAAATGAAGATATTTCTTACACGTGGGTTCGTGAATATCACTGGGATGTATGTTCTCGACCTTTTTTTAATATTTTGATTCTCAGGGTTATGTTTGCGCATAAATGCATAATGATGTGTTTATGAGTCTCTTTTTGAAATCAGGTACGGGGTGAAGATGCAGATGATCCTACAAATTTTCTTGTGGTATTTGGTGAATCAGAGGCTCGTTACATGGTAATTGAAAAAAAAAATATAGATATGTGTCAATTCACTACTCTGTAGAGGTAGACAAAAACGGGTCAAAACTGGTAACTTTATGTATTAAGTATGATTAATATTATATCGCTACAAATACAATCTAAATTTCATAGTAGAATGATTTAGTAGGCTGCATGCATTAAAAAAGTAAGTTTCGACAACTTAAACTTGTTCAAACCAAAAAACAGGTAAGTGTTTGGTTTCGGTAAAAAAGGGTCTTGGGTAGGGTGACTTGAAACAATTTTTTTTTTTTTCATTTTTCTAAAAGTAAATAATTTGTTTGTTAATTATAATAAGCTGATTTAGTAGGTTGTATTGTATGCATTATTAACAATACTTGGGGCGGCATTTGACCTGTTTGACCCATTTGACCAGTTTCCAATTTATTAAACCTATTGGTTTTACTAGTTTGACATGATCAAACATAAACCAAATCAACAAATTTATAATTAAATAGGTCAATATTGCCAAATGTTTTCCTGTATAGAAATACCTTTGCTAAGTTTCGTTATTTATTCAGCCTCTGCCAACAAAGCTCATGCTTAGGAAAAAACGAGCCCGAGAAGGAAAAACAACAGATGAGGTTGAACATTTCCCTGTTCCTGCAAGTATCACAGTGAGGCAAAGATCACATGTTTCAGTTGATATGATGGACACCGAGGTACTTACCTTTTTCTGAATTCCTTTTACAAATATGCTAAGTTCATCAAGCTTCGTGATGCCTAGGGTTGCTTAACTATCCTAGCCAAGCTCGAACTCGTGCTCAGGCTCATAGTTAAATGAGCTAGCTCGACTCAGCTTGAAAACTATTAATGAGCTGAAATTTGAGCTTGAACTTGGCTTGGATAAAGCTCGAGCTGCGACTCAACTAGCCGGCTCGTATATTTTTGAAGATTTGTATTTTTTGCACATATGGATTGCTTCTTTTAAAAATTCTTTATTTGACCCATTTGATTGTCTGTACATACAAGCCCGAGGTAGACCAGGCTCGAGATTGAGCTCGATTAACTTATGAGAGCTTGAGCTTGAGCACGGCTTGTTGAAAGTTTCTCAAGCTCGAGCTTGGCTCGTTTATTATCTATTAATAAATATATTAAATAAAAATAATATAAATAAGAGACTTGTTCAGGCTCGCGAGCTCGATAAGTGAAGCTTGGGCTCGTTTACTAAACAAACTTATTTTTAGGTCCGGGCTTGGTTCATAAACAAGTTTAAGTAAGCTCGGCTCGGCTCTTTACTAGAAAACTTTAAATAATAAATATGAATAAAATCTAATATTTCACTAAGGCTCGATGAGCCTAACGAGCTTCACATATAAACGAGCTTTATTTTAGGCTCAAGCTCGGCTCGGATCGTTTCGAGCTTTTTCTCGAGCAGCTCACGAGGCTTGTTTGCACCCCTAGTCTTCTTTTCGAAGTTCTTTATTTGACCCGTTAAAGATAAAACACAACCCAAATCGACCAATTCTTAAGTAAATAGGTTTAAATTGGCATGTGTAGTTTTGTACACACATTAGTATTCTCTCATCTTTGGCAAATAATTACATGGGAAATTGTTGCAGAGTTATGGTGGTTTAAAGGGGAGAAATTCGAACCCTAGGCATCATGGTAGAATGGAAATTGATGATGATGTCAATCGACATCAGCATCATCATCATCATCATAACGACATGGATGATGGTGATATGGACCAATCAAGTGGAGCCGAGGATTATTTATCTGATTAACATCTTCAAGGGTAGTTATGGAAATTGAAAAAAAAAAGAAGCTAAACTCCAAAAATGGAATGAGAAAACAGAATATACAAAATCTGCAGTGTGAGGTAACTGGTAAGTCATTTTCTCACTTGTTATCGTTTTTCCCCATTTTTTACTGGTTGCGTTTTATTATAACACCCTATTATGTTGAAAACATGTAGATTATGTATTGCAAGCTTTAACATATTTCTGTACACAAGTGTTTATTTTATTTTTGAAGAATCGGGAATCTTGTTTGCTCATACATAAAATCTGAGTTCTGTTGATTTTGAGTTAAACAATGTTGTGTTTGTCGAACCCTAGCGCCATATATTTTCAGAATAATAATATGATTAATTACTTATCCAACTCTACTCTAGAATTCACTCCATTCATTCATTCTGTCTTTTTAGATGGTTGAACTTAGGGATGGCAACGGGTCGGGTTTGGGACGGGTTTAGGTAATCCCAACCCCAAACCCGATTAGATATGCTTGTCCCAAAACGCGTCGGGTTTCGGGTAACCCATTAATTTGAACTTGACATATGATTAATTATTTATTACAATGATGATGGTTTTACTACCTCCATTTAGGAGACATCATGCAATCGAGCATGCTTTAAATGACTTGGTCCACTGGTCGATCCAATTGACTTGTATTTTTAGTTAAAACCAACAAAATTCCAAAGAAATAACCTTTTGTAAATGAGCATCAAACTCGGCAAAATCCCCACCACTTTTAGCCGGGCGTTATGAACAACTGTGGCTTTGAGGTAATTTGATAGTTGAAAACCTTCATCGATGAAATACCAATGGTGTATACTGATCTTGACTAGTGTTTGGATGTGTCTTTGTTTCTTGTGTATTAAATAAGATACCAATAGACAAATACACATACACATACAAGACAGTTTTTGTGTGTTGCATGTACATTTTGGTTATTCAAAAACAAAAAGGTGATGCACGATGGGGATTATTCATGTACGATGGGGTCTTTAGCCGACATTGATGGAATACACTCGGATATGTGTATGCTTCGCCTAACATATTGCTATAGGCGAAATCTGAAAAATGACTACCCACATGATTTTCTCGTCTTAATTTAGCAAGTGGCAATGCGTGGGTTGTAATTTCAAACAAACAAGTATGTGAAGTTGCGAGAAAAACTGTGATTTGGCGCAAAACTGGTGAAAACACAGGCGATTGGGAGTCATTCATGGGGGGCTAACTATCTTGAAGTGCTTCTTATTTTTCGATTTGGAGAGAGGCAATCTAATACGGAATGTCGATGCTTGGTTATTTTGATATGTTTTATCGAATCTCAACTCATGTGTGGAATTTGGAAGAAGTGATTTGATCGTCGTAAGATAAAAGATTGTTTACTTTAAGAAATAAATGCCATAAAACATCCAATAACTTGGTAAATATATAGAAGATTATTAGATAGTTTCCCTTAACTTTTGTTTTCAATTCAACAACATTTACATAGCATTATCTTATGCCAAATAAGAATACTGTTTTTTCACATCATGTATGCTCCTTTACTATGCTTCGTTTTTTCTTACGTGATCATCTGGCGCCAAAAATTAGTTCAGAAAAAGAAAGAATATACATCACAGGTATGTGGAATTTGAAATAAGTGGAAGTTGTACATGTCGTCTGAATGAACACACAAATTCGATTAGGCCATGTGTAGTCATAAAGCCCATTTGGGGGCCTTATGCGACAAGTGGCACGCCACGTCATAAACGGGCTTTATGAGGCGTTATATCACTAGAGTCCGTAATCATAAAACCCCTAACCATAATTGCCTAATCATTAATTTTTATTAATTATTTAAAAAACACCTTTTCTATTTTTTTTTCATTCACTTACAAATATCTGAAAAACCTTTTCTATGTTTCGTCATTCACCATCTCCTCACCTCAGCGTCACCTTCTTCATCTAAACTGCAAAATCTCTGAGTTTAGGGTTTTTCAAAATGGCCACAATTTCAGCATCCATTCCATCATCATTCAAACCCATTTCTACAAAATCAAACCCTAATCTTCCTCAAACCTGTTTCAGATTCCAACTTTCAACCGCTAGACAACCCACAAGACTTCTGTGTCGTCGGAAGCCGCCAGGCGACTGTATGTCGGTAACATTCCTCGTACCACAACCATTGATGAACTCCAGAAGGTGTTTGAAGAACATGGTGCCATTGAGAAAGTTGAGGTATTTGATTTGGGATTTTATATATTTTAAAAGTTCTATAAATTTCAAAAATTTTCGTCCCTAGCGCCGCGATTAACATCACGGGGACTCCATATTTCTCCCCCATAGCGCCCCCTGTTTTGATGTTGGGCGGCGCTATGGGGCGCTATAGTTCAATCCCAGGTGATATACCGCCTCATTACACAGACTTAGGAAACTCAAAAACCGAATTCTTTTGCATTTAACCGGTTTCCGTGATCCATGCGTGCGTGTGAAATGATGTTTTTAGAACATATAATATTAGGGTCAAGTTATTCTACAAATGCTCCTAATTGTAAGAAGTGTAAGAAGGATTTATAGAGTGACAAGTGTCCAATAACCTAAAATTAAACCCACTACATCACCACCCAAAACCTAAACACCCACCCCCACCCCCACCCCCCCCCAAAATAAATAAATAAATAAATAAAAAAAACTAATAATAGGGGCTGGCCAAAAAGTTGAGTTTTCCGGTCAAAAAGTTGAGTTTTCCGGCCAAAAAGAAGTTTTCTGGCGAAAAAGGAGTTTTTCCGGCGACCTTAATAATAGGGGCTTTTACTATAAAAAGGTTCCTAAAGGTCCGTAACAAGGTTACAAAGAAGTTTGGGACGAAAAGGTTGAGTTTTCTGGCCAAAAATGGTTTTCCTGTGACCGGAGACTAATGACGTTAGGATTCTGTTAGTCAGAGTTCATTGGAGGCCAATATGTTAATAGATGAGACCGATGAGACCACCAGTGGAAATTGTTGAAGTTGGGACCATTGTCGGCCAAAAGGCAATAGTTAGAACTATTAAAATCCATTATTCATAAAAAAACAACATTAAAATTCAACACAACATTTTTTATGTTGTCAATTTGTCATTCATATTAATGACATCTTTGACCTTGATTTTGTTGTAAACTAAATGCTTGCTTTCATTAGAAATGTTATTGTGCCTTTCTAAAAAAAATTAAAAAGTTGAAAATCTTATTGTGTGTAGCCCAACAGAAAATTCATTTCTGTTCTATAAATGGGAAAAGCTTGCTTTTATTGGAAATGTGATTGTATGAGAGAGATGGTATAGAACTTTTCTAGGGAGACAAGTGTAGCCCAGAAAATTTGCAATGGGGCACTCTTTCCAAAAATAGTAAGACCATCCCCAATAAGACCGTGGGGTATAGGGATGAGCTCGGTACCTACCGGTACCGGAACCGAAAGTACCAGTACCGAAAATCCTCAAAAGTGGGTACCGGTACCAAATATACCCAGTACGGTACGGTTCGGTACCGGTACGGTACTGGTATTTGAGGGTAAAAACCGGTAAATACCGGTACCGTACCGGACTGGTACCGAAAATGTCAAAAGTCGGTACCGAAAAGGTACCCGGTTCGGTAAATTCGGTACCGGTGCCGGTTCGGAACCGGTTCGGTACCGGTACCGGGTCCATTTTGCTCATCCCTAGTGGGGTATGGTGGGGCTTGGGTTGGGGGCATGAGTTGACACGTGGAGTTCGAGCCCCCCACTGGTGAGTGACGTGTCCGTGGGGCATGGCGTGGCTTGGGTTGGGGCGTGGCTTGGCAGTTTATTAAAAAAAATACAAAAAATTAAACAAAATACACACAACATTAAAAAAAAAGCCTAAAATTTTATTAAATTCTAAAAAATTACATAATTCCTAAAAATTACAAAAAAACATAAAAACGATTACAAAATAAAAAAAAACCTAGAGCGTTAGGTAAATTTCAAAAAGCGCGAGCTTGTCGAACGGCCTTCGCTCCTTGCCCCGAAACTCAATGTTCGCCACCGTCACCCGGTCCTCGTGGCTTAACTCACCGCTCGGAACGGCTTCGTAGTAGGCCTTGAAACGATCAAGCTTCGGCCGTAGCTCGCGCCATTTATGTTGGCACGCGTTTAAGTTGTGCCGGTCGTGTCCGACGTTATGTCGGTAGCTTGCAAAGGCTTCCGGCCAATATCGTGTTTGACCGGGTTGTCGCCCCTTCATTGCGTCAACGACGCTTGTGACGAGAGCTAGCTCTTCTTCGTGGGGTCCAAGAGGTCATCGATCAAGTGGGTTGGGGTAACGGTGGACAGCGATGGTTTGGGTTTTGGTTAGGGTAGCGGTGGACAGCGATGGTTTGGGTTGGGGTAGCCGGTGGGGTTGGGGTTATATTTATAGTGGATGTTGACTGTTGGGTTGGGGTGACCGCTTGACTTGGCCAAACGGTTACAATTTAAATTTTAAATTACCCCGCCCCGCTATGACATGACCAACAAAGCGAATAGGAGCCCGCCACATAGGATCGCTAGCCCGCCCCACGCCCGGCTTCAAACTCCCACCCCTTGGGCCACGCCCCAACCCAAGCCCCATACCCCACAGTCTAAGGGGTTTTTGATCCATTTTTTCTGCCCATGTGTCATTTTTTTTGTCATTGGCATATGTTTTTTTGATTGTCTATTTAGCCATTAGTTCTTCTACAAAAACGTTAAAAACAATTTTTGGTGGGCTCTTTTGTACTATAAACATATAATATAGAGTTAAATGCTATTTTAGTCTCTGTGGTTTGTGCCATTTTGCCAGTTTAGTCCAAATGTTTCATTTTTAACCTGTGGGTCCAAAAAGGTTTCACAGTTGCCATTTTAGTCAACTTGGTTAACTTCATCCATTTTTTCTGTTAACGAGAAGGCCAATTCGGTCATTTTATATGTAATTCTGTTAACTAAAAGTGCAATTCAGCCATATAAAATGACCGAATTGGCCTTCTCGTTAACAGAAAAAATGGATGAAGTTAACCCAGTTGACTAAAATGACAACTGTGAAACCTTTTTGGACCCACAGGTTAAAAATGAAACCTTTGGACTAAACTGGCAAAATGACACAAACCACATGGACTAAAATAACATTTAACTCTATAATATATTATGGAGAGAGAATTAGTGGTGGACCATGTTAACTTTCTTTTATAAAATATATGAAGAGGGTAATAAATTAATGGCTAAAAATAAGAAAAGATAATGATGTGGTAGTGTTTTTTTGTTTTTCTTATTGGGTGAGTTTTTAAAGCTTCAACTTCACTAAACCGGTGCTATACTCTTCACGGGCTTTCCTATAATTTCCGCTTTCGATTTCAACGAGATTGTTGAAGGTTTCGGCTATGTCCACGTTCCTTACGTTGGCGGAACCACCATTCGTACACATGTCGTCGGAAATGTGTTCACGGAAAATGAGTTCCCTCTTCATCACAAAATCCACTTCCATCATGAGATGGCTTTGGTGCTTCATACTCCACTTCCTTTTAACTTCTATACATTATTTCTTTTCTTATTTACAACTTTTATAAACGCATTTGAGTCGAGTCTAAGCTCGTCTAAGCCTAGGCTTGGCGTGGCTTGTCTAATGTACGAGATTTCAAGCTCGGCTCATTTCTAACTTTTTGCGAGCCAGTATGAAACTGCTCGCCTCGTAATAATTCACCCCAAGTTTTTTATCACAAAAAACAAAAAGCTTTTTCTGTTTTTAGAAACTAGATCTTGGGGTTGATCTGTTCTGTTTAGACATAATAGAAAACATACATTTGATTGCATCAGTACAGGCCAGCAGAGAATCCAGATGGAGACGCAGCAATAAGGTTTGACATGATTGTCAGCTTGGTCTGGTTCCTCCTTAGGATGCAATCTAATGATGGTGATGAAGAAAACCGATAAAGGGTAATCGGTTGAGGAGAGGAGGTCGATTTGATGTTATGTGATTAATCAAGTTGTCTAACCTTGAAACCTCTACATTAGTCTCCTTATATATGCACCCAAGAGGAAACCCTAATTAGTTAATAAGGGTAATTTGGCCCATCAACAATTACCAAATAATTATTTAATAGGTTGTTATATATTTTTGATCTATATAATGTAAATGATTATAATGTCTACTAGATTAAATATAACATAAAATATATTTAATCTTACATTCTCCCACTTAGCCGAGTAATCATTTACTATGAGTATTAGATAAGCCTGATCAGGATTTAACACTCATTTTAGCCTTAAACAAGAACTATAGCAGAGAAATACAGCCGTTGAATCATTATGCGACTCAGGACCCCCATTAGTCATACTATAGCCTTAATTTAAAACCTAATCGTTATGATCAAAATACGCATAAGCCCTTTGTTTGATTTGTAACTTTATTTGTCTATATGCCATTATGCCGGCTTGACATATTTTTAGAGACATACAAAATCAAACTGATGAGGAAAATTAACTAATACTTAGTCATTCATAGACGATATGCAATTGCGCACGACCATTAATTAATACCCGTCTATGAGCTCTCTTAATAAGACTTATGGGTAATAGCCCTTCAGTTATAGGATCCTTAAGCATATCATGAATGTATTCGATACAAAACTTAGTTTCCTCAATTAATTAATTGCGTATCGAAATTTAATGCAGCACCTCTTGAACTGTTACTGTTCAAGGAGTCATGGTAGCTGACTTTATCACACTAAGTCTTCAAAACATTAATTATATGGAGTTAATAAACTTATGAGTCCACTGATAAATTTCCAACAACATTTAGTGACTATATTACGTCGTTATAACTTAGGTTGTTGTTATCAGGTTATTATGACTCCTCCATGAAATAGGTTTTGTCTGCTGACATAAAGATATACCTGAAATTACATTCTTATCATCTTTGAATATCACAAAGTTAAAGTAATAAACCGGTTTTAATTCTCACTTCTTCTTCAAATCATAGCCTCTCGTTTCTTTTAAAGATATTGTAATACTCTATTAAATGCTTCACATTAATCTAGATATATCTAGTGTGTTGCAATGTGAGTAATATCTAAACGAGTATAGACTTGAACTTACATAAGGCTTCTAATTAATGAAGCGTAAATAAATAATCTCATTAATCCTATTATCCTCTAAAGGAAGAGCAGTATTGTTTGTTACATATGTAAGGACCCATTTAATGTTAAACTTATAGAACGGAACTAATGTCCCATTGGGTCTATCTCGGCATGTTATGATATCTATCACGTAAGAGATATCACTGAGATCTATTATTCAAAATTTGTATTAACAATGCTTTGACTTATGTAACATATACTTGTCAAAAGAATATCATCTATATAGACAAGTTTATCTTAGTTGCTCCCACTCATTTTGAGGTAGGTACATTAATCTACTTGATTCTTGATGAAAATAATTACATTATAATTGCGTTAAGATTTCATCACATTATGATGTTTGCATTAACCCATACATGGATTTTATTGGCTTACAAATAAAGTATTCTTTAACCTTCAGTTTAGAACTTTCAGTTTGTTTTATGAACATGTAAATATGCCAGCCAGTTATTCGGAAAAAATGTTTTTAATGTTCATCTAATGTAGCTTTAAACTATTATAAGCTACTAGAACAGTGATGATCCTCAAAGAAATCTTTTGTTAGATATGTAATAAAGATTCTTTAATAATTTATCTCTTCATGAGTACAACCTTTGACAATCAATCATGCTTCTTCGTGTCTTAACGCTTATATTAGGATTTGGTTTAGTTATGAACACTCTTAGGTAATTCAATCAAATCCCAAACGTTATACGAACACATAAAATCAGTTTTACTAGAAAACTGTTTTATTCCATTTAGAAGATTGATTGACACTAATGGCTTAATTTGAAGAGATAGGATCAGTAAACTTTTCCAAAATTCGTTTCAACTTTAGTTAGGGAGGTTATGTAATCATCAAATTTAGTAGGCTTTTAAACCTAGATAACCTCCTAAGTTTATTATTGGGTTTATTAGAAGTTTCAGTTTTATGGATTAGCTCTTGGTTAGGTTGCTATCATTTCAGGATTCTAAGTTTGTAAGAGTTGGTGCAGTATGGTGTACAAGAGGTGTAATCGGAGTTAAATTCGGAGTGAAATTTAATGACACTCTTCCCCCCGCCTCTTGTATTCCTTGCAAGTCATGATAAGGACTTTGACTGCTCCCACTGACCTTAGAAATCTTTAGGAACTCAGCATGCTTAGGGTCAATATTTAACGACCAACAAATTCTAATAGAGAAACACAAATTAATGACGTTAATCCTTGTAGTTTCTCTTGTTGAGGATTATGTTAGTTTAGGTAAGAAATCTAAGTGTGCCCACAATTAAGCAACAATGAAACTTTTGTAAGAGTAGCATTAGATTTTAAGGAGACAAGTTTTGATGTAACAGTGTCGTGATGGAGCGGTGTCTTGTACAAGAGGTGTAAATTTAGGTAATGTAAAATTTTCACTGCCCACCTCTTGCAACTATTGCAAGTTATTATTAAGACACTTAATGCTCTCACTGATCTGTGATATCTCTAAAATGTTACAAGAGAAGTTTCAATGAGTTACGTGAGGTGGGAACCTATCACATATACGTTAGACTTTATTTGATTTCTTTAATGTCCAGATATCATAAGAAACTTAGGGACATATTTAATAGAAATCTTATTAAGTACATATATGAATAGATTTCTTCTAAGACCGTGGGCCATATACGACAAAATTTAGATACAAGTTGATAGTCTTTTAAATGATAAG
Source organism: Helianthus tuberosus (assembly GCA_030545235.1). Taxonomy (NCBI): domain Eukaryota; kingdom Viridiplantae; phylum Streptophyta; class Magnoliopsida; order Asterales; family Asteraceae; genus Helianthus; species Helianthus tuberosus. Next base: position 185,337,486 of record CM060358.1, on the reverse strand, counting down.
TGAATTATGTCTGAATATTCCGTTTGGAATAAGTTCCACGAATGTCAATGAATGACTTATGATGGACCCATACTTATTCCTTAAGCCAAGTCATATTTTAGGGCTTTAACATCATGATTTAAAATCACTTAGAATGAGATTAGATGAAAGAAAATCATCCTCATTAACCATGTCATGATTTCTCATGAATTTCGATTATAATGGATGAAATTTATAAGTCTCATTTTCCTTTTGTCAAATTCTCATTTACATGATGACAAAAGTTGTGAAAGTGTAAGGTATCATCTAGTTTTATCTTAGTAATGTTTCAATCCAGATATTTAGAACAAATAAGATGAGAGTTTAAGGTAAGTGTGACTTTATGTTGACTATGCAAACCTCACAACCTTCATAACACTGCTTAATTATGATACTATATTTTGATTAATCTTCGGAATATATATAAGGTATCGAAAGGCGTTGATAGAAGACTGCTTATTATGGTTCTTATAGCCTTAACATTTAATTTTGTCACTAACTCTCATGTTATTTATTTGTCGAATTCTGGTAAGGAAACGTATGGAACTAGAGTCAACTAATCATGTGTTAGTTGGAATATTAAAATTATTAGACTTAAATATCATTAGTAAGTGACTACCTAATTAACTTATCCAACCATTCTTCTGAATAATGGATAGTCTCGTTGGTTATGCCTAGTCTAATGGCATAATCATGTAGTGAGATTTTCCCTTGAAGAACCTTAGAGTTGAGATTTTGTACTTGTAATTTGTCTATGGACCTTAGAACAATCCTGTTGGGATTGAACCCTACCAGAGGAACAGATAATAAAAGCCAAAACTGGATCAGAACAGTGGATCCAGAATAAGCAGATGTTACATACAAGTCTCTCCCTTGAAAGTGATTTCAACATCTGCTGACCTCCTATCTACTGATCGTGCAATCTGCTGATCTACCAACTGCTGATCAAGTAAAGACCTGATGGAAGACTAAAGCTCTGCTGCTCAATCTACTGTCTTGAGTCAAGCACTGCTGATCCGGACAAGTACTGCTGGGTTCACAGCAGTGGAAGGAAGCAGCAGTTATTTAACATGTCTTCTATGTAATAGCAGTAGTTAGCATAGCAGTGTTTATATTGATCAGATGTTAGAGTTTGTTAGGAGGTTAGACGTCACTTTCATGGTGACGTCAGCTTAGATGCTCAGTGGTTTGCTAGTGCCTATAAATAGAACAGTACCATGCACTGTTCTATTTAGCTCTTTGCAAAACCGTCTTCTCTGCACGAACAAACACTGAGCTCTGGCTGAGGGGGAGTTTGTATCAAGCATTGCATTGTAATCGGTGTTGAAATTAAATTCAATCTTTCGGTTCATTGTGATAAGTGTTTTGATAAAAGCAATACTCTCGTTTGATTGTATGCAAAGTTTGTTATCATCTTAATTCCGCTGCACAACTCATTCATCTTCATTCTATTTCAAACGAAAATTACAATCAAAACCAAACTCAGATCCAACAATTGGTATCAGAGCTAGGACAGTCAAATTTGATTTAACAATCAGTTTGACATAAATAGTTCAGCTCATAATCGTTGATATCGATAGTTTGTTCGTTTTTGTTGGAAAACAGTGCAAGGTTTAATCACCATTAAAGTTGATTAATCAGTGTCTGTAAAACAACCAGGATGACGTCACAATCACAAGATGATAAGAATAACGTTGGCTCGCTTTTTAAACCACCCATGCTTAAACGAAATGAATACAACATCTGGGAGAGAAGGTTGGGTCACATCCTTGCTCAACAAAACACTGGATGTTGGAGGTCTGTTGTTTTTGGTCCCCATGTTCCTATGGTGCCAAGTGCTGAGGATCCAAAGAAGTTCGTACCAAAACCTTATGAAAACTATACTGAAACTGATTTTCAAAAGTTCGAACTCGATGCCAAAGCATTTAGCATCATAGCATCTGCATTACCCAATGAGATCTATGCTGGACTGTTACATTGTAACAGTGCCAAAGAGCTATGGGATGCATTGAAGGAACAGTTTGGGGGAACCGAAGAAGTTATTGAAAACAATAGGGAAATTCTGAATCAGCAGTATGAAACCTTCTGTCACATTAAGGGTGAATCATTGACCCAACAGTTTGAACGTTTTAGTTGTCTCATCAGCGAGCTAAGGCTTGTTAAGGTTGAATTTCAAAAATCAACACAAAATAGCAGGTTTCTTAGATCGCTACCTGATAAATGGGACACAATTGCATTTGTGACTAGAAACTCTGTTGAGTTCAAAGATCTGACCCTGACCCAACTTCATGGTAGACTCCTGACCTATGAAAGGGAGTTGAACCAGAAAAAGAAGTTGCAAGAGTCTGGCAAAGCTACTGATGATTACTCATTTGGTAGCACAGCTCTTCTTAGTCAGGAAGAATCTGGTAGCAGTGGTAAGGAACAGGGTTATGATCATTTCATAGATATAACTGCTGGTGGAAACTTTAACAACCCTGATCCTCACTCTGCAAATTATGATTTTACTGCAAATTGTGAAAACCAGATGTCAGATAATTTGTGCTTTGAACTCAATGATTTGCAACACTTTGATCCCACTGACTTAGAAGAGATGGACATTCTGCATCAATTGGCTGTGCTTAGTGTAAGAACAAGCAAATTCTACAAAAGAACAGGGAGAAAATTCCCAGGGCTACATGGGAATTTAAGGGTTGGGTTGGATAAATCGAAAATCAAGTGTTACAAGTGCAATAGGCTAGGTCATTTTGCTAGGGAATGCAGGAGTCAAACTACGGGTCCTATAATAACACATCCCAGCTCAAACCCTATACCACAAAATCAAAGCACTGTGCACTATACCCAATATACCCCTGCAGCCCATGTTAACACTGCTCACTATGCTGCTACCCCTGTGCCTGTGCATTATGTCCAAACCACTGTTCCACAAATTCAGTATGTTCAAACCCCTGTCCCCCAGGCACAAGTGCAACCTGTTGCACCTCAAACAGCTGCTCCAGCAGTGGTACGACCAGATCAGCAAAGCTTTTTCACTCAAGGCTTTGTTGACTGGAGCAGCATGTGTTGGGTGTCGAATCCAGCAAATAAATGTAATATAAACCCACTAAACACACTAAAAATAGTATGAATGGAAGTAAGGTTCGTGTCCTCAGGGATACAGATTAACTAGTTATGCCAAAACGATTTTATTCAGATACGGTTGTTTTAAAAAGGGGGGTTTTGATTTAGACTTAAAATTAATGAGAACGAAAATTTTATAAAAATGCTAATTAAAGTGGTTGTGAAGTTCAGATGTTAAAAACTAATTTCAACACCAGGGCAATTTCTTGATTCGGTTCGACTTACGATCATTAACGGTCACAGTGCAATGATCCTTTTTAAATAATAGTTTGTATCGACACTAGACGTCACGCAGTTCGGACATCCACTCCATCTAATGTCTAACCAAGCGCAGTTCGTTGGTTAGAGCCAACCCGCTACTCTAAACTCACGCCGTTCGGATTTTAGTGTGCGGGTTGCGTGATAGAAGTATCGATTATAACCAAACACACACGCCGTTCGGTATGTTTAACTAGATTGTATGATTCTATAATAAATTCAAATTCATAGACAAACTTGAACCATTATTTGTTCCTTTTATCAAAACTTAAAATCTGATTAGAGACTAAAATCTTGATGAACTTTATTAGAAAAATTAATAAATTGATCAGGTTTATTAACAATCTAATATTTTCCGGATTGAATCCGTATTAAAAACAAGAATCACACAAACAAACCACTAAAATAATCGGATCTAACATAACCGTTTCACATAAGGTTGTGAACCAAATCAAAGAAAACAAACCCTAATGTTGAAACTATTAGATTCTAGCAAGACATGGTGGCTAGAACAATCAATTCAAATACTAAATAAAATATCAAAGTTGAAACTTACTACACAAAAAAAATGTCAATTCTTTTGATTCAATAATAAAATCAAAAAGTTCCAATTGCTATTTCTTCTTGATTGCAGCCGTCCCCCCGAAAAAAATCCAAAGATCCCTTTTTTTTACTTTGACTTCGAATGCCAGCCCCCTTTTTCGTTCAACTTGTTGCTTTTTGATATCTTCCTTCTTTTTTTCTAAACTGGGCTTCCATTTTTTTTTTTGTATTAAGATAATAATCTCAATCAATATTGATATGGCTATCCAAATTTAGCCCAAGGAGATTATAAGTGAGCCCAATTTAATTTAACTGTTGTAAATTATAACTTTTTGCTGGACTTGTGTTTCTCATAATACATTTTTAAACTCCATCTTGAGCTCTTAACCGTCCTCCATTTAAAACCACCAACAATTGCCTTTTACATTCCATGACTCCTTTGCTTTTAAAGATCCATCTTTACCACCCGCAATCACTCAAAATCTACAAAAACAATCAAAACAAACCAAAGTAGATTCCATTCCGCAAAAACAAGTGTTTAACAAAATAATGAGGTACGACTATGAAATATGCATGATATGTGATGTTATTTTAATATTATAGTGCTATAAAACATGCCTAAAAATGCAACTAACAGCATGCCTGATGAGCTTGGTGATGAAAATTTTGCACTCTATGCTTTTGATGAACCTTCTAATGATGAATTCTGTTTAATAGCATTAGAGTCAATACCAGAGGGGATTGAAACTGAAGGTGAACAACTAAGTGATGAAACAGTGGATGAGGTGACTGAAGCAGTTGTTAATGTAGTTGCTGGTGAATTGTTGCTGGGAGAAATTTCAGAAACCCTGATTGAACCACTGACAGACCCCTGGTCCAAAGAGGACAAAGAAGAAGGGGAAGAGAAGAAAGCAGGTGAGAAAGAAGCTAGAGCTGATGATGAAGAAAATCATCAATGTGATTGTGCAATGATGGCTGCTGCCAAGGTATCTCCTCAAGTTCTTGAAAAACTGTGTTCTGAAAATTGCATTATTGCTTTTGCAAACATCAAAGAGGTAAATGAAAACCTTCGGGATAAAATCTTAACTGATGAAGTCAAATTTGAAAGATCTTTAAAAGAACTTAAAAGCAAATTGACTGAAAAGGAAAAAGAGATCAGCAGTCTGAAAGAAGAGCAGAGCATAACCAGAACTCAACTCCAAACTATGGTAGAAAAATACCAAGTTTGCAAACAGGAGTTGGAGTCCACCCAAATCACATGTGAGAAATGGGTGGAATCCTGCAAAGGATATGAGTTATTGCTTGAAAAACAGATTAAAAACAATGTGAAATTTGGTATTGGTTATAGAAAACATGATGATGAAAACACTGCTGTTGGAAAATCTGTTCAAACCACTGATGTAACCACTGAGTTCATCCCCACAAACAAGAATGGCCAAGAAGTGAAAATCACTGATAAACTTGGTAACAAAATCACACTTGACAGACCAATGGGATCCTCTGCTTTGAGGAGCTTGAAAAATATCAGTTTAAACCAACATGGTCTGATGAGTGTGACATTCTTGAAAATTTCAAGCCCATGGACTTTACATCAACTGATGGTGTTAAAGCTCCAAAAGCTAAAGTCATTCCTCTCAAGGACATCCCAACAGAGGTTACAACCTCTGCTGCAAAGGAGTCCGAAAAGAGAAAGAAGAAAGAAAAGATCAATAACCTGTTTTGTGAATTTTGTGAGAAAAGGAATCATCTAACAAAAGACTGTTTCCATTTAAAAGCTTATGATTTGAACAAAACAAGTGTCATTGTTCCAGCTGAAAGCTGCATTGTTTGTGGTAAAACAAACCACAAAACTCAAGCATGTGTGTATCTCAAAAACTTTGATGTGAAAAAGAATGAGTACATTGCTAAAACATCCTTGAGTCCATCAACATCATCTGTCAAATTCACTAAAAACCAACCACTGTTTGTGCCAGTTCAAACAGCTATCACAAAACAGCTGAACCAAACATCTATTAAAAGAGATGTTCAGGTTACTGATGCACCCCCTGCCAATCAATTCAGAAGAGGTAAGGGACAACCACCATACCCTAAGGTTCCACACGTTTATGAGGCCTACAAAAGGCCCTCTAAACCTAAAGTGAACAGGCATCCTTTTGGGTACCAACAGGTGATTGGTCAAGACCCCCAACAGTGGTTAGCAAGACACAGTCCTAAAACTGTCCAAACCCCTGACCTAACCACTGTCCATCAATGTGCATCCATCCCAGACACTGTTGAGACCCCATCCAAAGCCTTATTGGCTTTGGAAACCCTAATGAACTAATCTTTTTACTTCATGTGCAGGGAGCTTCTGCCTGTTTAGATAGCCTTTAGTATGTTGATAGTGGAGGCTCCAGGCACATGACTGGATGTAAAGCCCTACTCAAAGTTTTCAAAATTCATGGAGGGGGTGATATATCCTTTTGGAATAACAGTAAAGGGAAAGTTCTGGGGTCTGGTACAGTACAGTCTGGCAATGTAAAATTTGAAAATGTCAATCTGATAGACAGTCTAAAATTCAACCTCCTGAGTGTTTCACAAATGAGTGACAAGGGGTATGGGTCATTCTTCACAAAGGAGTGTTGTAGGATTGTTGGACCAGAAATGGTCAAAAAGATTGAAGCAATAATAAAATCTGGTCAAACAAAACTTGTTGCTCAAAGAAGTGGCAATGTTTATGTTGTTGATATGTCAAAAGAGTGTCCTAGAGCTGATGCCTGTCTGTTCTCAGCTGCCTCTAACAAAGAGACAGAACTTTGGCACAGGAGACTGGGGCACACAAATCTTAAGACAATCACTGAAATTTCAAAAAATGGTTTGGTAAGAGGCTTACCACAAAAATTGTTTTCATGTCCTGAACATTGCATTTCCTGTTTAAAAGGAAAACAACATAAAAGTTCTTATAAGTCCATTGAAGAGTCCAAAACAACCCAGTGTTTGCAAATGCTGCACATGGATTTGTTTGGCCCAGTTCAAGTCATGAGTCTCAAGAAGAAAAGATATTGTTTGGTTATTGTAGATGACTTCTCTAGGTTTACATGGACTTTCTTTTTACACTCAAAAGATGAGACTGCAGGCATTTTGCAAGACTTTGTGACACAGGTTGAAAAGCAATTTGACCATCCAGTAAAAGTCTTCAGGAGTGACAATGGCACAGAATTCAAAAATAAGGAGTTGGATGCCTTCTGTGTGAAGAAAGGGATTGTAAGGCAGTACAGCATCCCTAGAACACCAGAGCAGAATGGGGTAGTTGAAAGAAAGAACAGAACTTTGATTGAGGCTGCCAGAACCATGCTTGCAGATTCAGGTTTGCCATTAACTTTTTGGGCAGAGGCAGTAAACACTGCTTGCTATGTCCAAAACAGAGTTTTAATAAACCCCAGGCACAAAAAGACTGCTTATGAAATTCTGTATAAAATCAAACCACTGATCTCATATTTCAAGGTATTTGGCTGCCCATGCTTTATTTTGAACTTAAAAGACTCCATTTCAAAATTTGCAGCCAAAATTGATTGTGGTTATCATCTGGGATACTCAACCACTGCCAAGGCCTACAAAGTGTTTAATACACGGACCAAGGCAGTGGAGGAGACCTTGAATGTAAAGTTCAATGAACTTTCATCAATGAAAATCCCAGCAAATCCTGCAGATCTGTTTGATCTTGATAAATTCACTTTTGAAAATACTGCTGTCAAGATTAACAGTGTAGGTCCATCAGAGGATTCAACACCAGACTATGGGTATGAAATCATCATTCCTCAAAAGTCTGTCAAAATGGGAAGAGCATCAGATGTTCAAAACAGCTGTCAAAGCTCAACCACTGCTACCTCAACAGTTGTTGACCAAAGTAGCCCATCAACCACTGCTTCCACATCCTCAAACACTGCTGACAAAAGTCACCAAACAGTGGATAAAAGTCAGCATGTGTCTACTTCATTACCTCCCATTCCACCACCTTTTGAAGCCACTGTTGGGTCATCAAAGTCACCAGCAGTGGTTAGCTCAGATGATACACATTTGCAGCTTTCACCCACAAATGCCATCATTCCATATCAAGGAGATTTAATCTACTTGAGATCTCATCCACCTGATCAACTCATTGGCAACATCAATGAAGGGGTGCTCACAAGAAGCCAAACCCAAAACATTTGTCTTTTTGCTGGTTTTCTATCACTCCATCAGCCAGTCAAGTACCAAGAGGCACTGAAAGACAACAGCTGGGTAGAATCCATGCAAGAGGAGTTCCAACAGTTTAAAAGACAACAAGTATGGGAACTTGTACCACTGCCAGAAGAGGTTAGTCCCATTAGCACAAAGTGGGTCTTCAAAAACAAAACTGATGAAAGGGGTATTGTTGTCAAGAATAAAGCCAGGCTTGTGGTTCAAGGTTACAGACAGGAAGAGGGGATTGATTATGATGAAACATTTGCCCCTGTAGCAAGATTGGAAGCTATAAGACTGTTCCTGGCCTTTGCTGTCAACCACAACATGAAGGTGTTTCAAATGGATATCAAAAGTGCTTTCCTCTATGGTACATTTCAAGAAGAGGTGTATGTTTGTCAACCTCCTGGTTTTGAGGATCCATTTTATCCAGATCATGTCTACAGGCTAAACAAAGCCTTGTATGGCCTGAAACAAGCACCCAGGGCCTGGTATGAAACTCTTTCCACCTTTCTACTCTCAAATGGTTTCAAAAGAGGTACCATTGATAAAACATTGTTTCTAAAATGGAGAGGAAAGGATTTAATGATTGTCCAAATTTATGTGGATGACATTATTTTTGGAAGCACATGTAATAAAATGTGTGAAGAGTTTAGGGAAATCATGACAGCTGAGTTTGAAATGAGCGCAATGGGTGAGCTGCAATGCTTTCTTGGTCTCCAAGTTCAGCAAATGCAAAATGGTACTTTCATTCATCAAAGCAAATATGCAAAAGAACTTTTAAACAAATTTGATATGAATGATTGTAAACCATGCAGCACACCCATGGTAACAAATAAGCTGGTCATGTCTGATGAAAAGGATGAGCTGATTGACCAAACTCTTTATAGAAGCATGATTGGGTCTCTTTTATACCTAACTGCATCTAGGCCAGACATCATGTTTGCAACATGTGTCTGTGCAAGAAGTCAACCAGCCCCTAGAAAATCCAATCTTATTGCTGTAAAAAGGATATTCAGATACATTAAAAGTGCTCCCACACTTGGTATCTGGTATCCAGCTAATGGGAATATCAAGCTTTCAGGATTTTCAGACAGTGACTTTGCTGGATGTAACACCACAAGGAAGTCCACATCAGGAGGGTGCCAGTTTCTAGGTGATTGCTTAGTTTCATGGCAAAGCAAAAAGCAAGCAGCTGTTTCAACATCCACTGCTGAAGCTGAATACATTGCTGCTGCAAGCTGTACAACCCAACTCCTGTGGCTTCAAAATCAGTTGCTGGATTTTGGTATCACTGCCTTAAAGACACCACTCATGTTGGATAGCCAGGCAGCAGAAAATATCATCAAAAATCCAGTTTCCCATTCAACCACCAAACACATCGACATCAGACATCACTTTGTGAGGGATTGCTATGAAAAAGGTTTGATTTCTCTGCATCATGTTCCAACTAAAGACCAGCTGGCAGATGTACTCACAAAAGCATTAGATACTGCCACCTTTGAAAGCTTGGTCTCTAGAATTGGCATGCTAAACATGGAATAACAAGCAACATCTTGTTTTTCTATGAATAAAAGCATTAAAATGTTTTCAGAAAATCAAAAATCCATCCTTAAAAATAGCTAAAAATGAAATTTTCATTAAATCCTTAAAAGTCTGCCTTAACCACTGCCTGTTCAAAAGTCTGCTCTACATCAAAGTCTGTCCACTGCTGAAAGCCATCCTCTGTTCTCCCATTTCCTTGATAAACTCTGTTGTTCAAAAGCAGTGTCTTATCCATTGATATGCTATCCACTGATAGTGAAAATCATCCACTGCTTCCATTTTACCGTTGTAACCACCGCCTTCATCAGTAACTTTCATAAAAGTACTGTCCTTCATTTCCTCAGAGTTTGGCATGTGGGCAGTACATTGTGGTCAGTACTTTTGTAACCGCTGCCACGTCAGCCTTCACTTTTTCTTCTATAAAACCCCCACTTTACACCAAAAACAAGGTTTTACTATCGAATTGAATTCTCAAAAATTCTCTTCTCAAAACAGTTTTTCTTCAAATTCCTTCACAAATCTCTTCGATCATCATCTTCAAAATGACAAAATCGAAGCCATCTGCAAAACCCACTTCCAAATCATCTTCAAAAGATGCCTCTCAAAAGGCCACACCCACTGAAATTCCACACAAACCAAATCACAATCTTCTGGGTCTCCTCACAAAACCCAGTACCACAAATATCTTCAACTCCATCATTGATATCATCTCTGCATCGAAGTACAAAACTTTGTTAACAGCAGATGCACCAATATACTTGACAACCCAAAGAGAGTTCTGGAATAATGCAACCCTTGAAAAACAAGGAGACACTGTAATAGCCATCAACTCATCTCTAAAGGGTAAAGCCGTCAAGATTACATCACAATCCATCTCAGAGGTCTTTCAACTCGACGATCAGGAAGGTAAAATTACTTTTCCTAAAAACGAGTTAAAAAATGATTTTCTGGAAAGAGGGTATAATGCTGAAGTGAAAAAGGACACCTTACAAAAAGGCTACTTTCCTTCTGCAACAAGGTTTTTATTCCATACCCTCCTAATGTGTGTTTCAAACAAAACCACTTCTTTTAACGAAATACCATTAAAAATTCAAAAACTGGGATATGCTATTCTCCAAGAAGAAAATTTTAATTACTCCCGGGAAATTTTTAATGATCTGGTTAAAAATGTTGAAACAAAATCATTCTTACTGTTTCCAAGATTTCTAAGCTATTATTTTGAAAAGAAATCCAGTAAGGATGATATTGCTACAATAAACCAAGGTGCATCTATTCAAATAAACTGCTTAATTGCTGAAACTTTTACAAGGATGTCCACACTCCACACCTTGCAAAACACAGGCAGAGATGCCTGAGCAGATTTTAGCAGCTACCACTGCTCCTCAGGTATCTGCTGTTGAGCCCACTGCTCAAGGTGATCAAAGTAGCACAACAACTGCTTTGAAACCCACACCTAAAATCACCAAAAAGCCAACAAAAAGAAAAACACAACCCCCCCCCCAAACCCATCAAAAAGGCAACTCTGGAGGATGAGATACCAGAGCTACTGCCAGTGACAACACAAAAGTCACAAGAAACCACTGCTGCTACTTCCTCACAGCAGTTGGTACAAATATCTCAACCTATAGCCGAAACCCCTCCTGCTTCTTCACAAAAAGAACAGGTTGTACAAATTGGGACACCACATCATGATGCTCTGGAAGCACTTGTTTCCATCATCCACAGCCCAATTCCCAGGGCAAATCCTCTTTCTACACCAAACATCACATCCACAATTCCCACACCCACTAAACTTCTGTTGGAGGCAATTGATTTGAACCAGGCACTAACCAATCCTTCTCAATCACCTATTAATGAGAATATACCTCAACAAATGACTGGGTCTGATGTATCAATCCTTGCTAACCCACCAACACAACCTGAGGAGGTTACACCCCTTGAGTTACAAGTAACTCTTGGTGGTATTCCAAGTGAAGCAGCCACTACAAGTGCTGAACCCACTGGTTTGCACTTGGACAGTGGTTACATTAATAAGACTTCTTTGGAGGCAATTCCTTCCATAGCACCTCTGCCAACCACCATTGGATTTGTTTTTCTCACTGGCAACATCAAAAGGTTGTCAAGTGTTGAAGGAAGAAGACCCCTGTACCAAGACAAAGGGGCATCAGTGGTTAATGTTTGGAGTACACTCCCTACTTCAACCACTGATAAAACCACTGCTAGTGGGAAATCAGATGATCCCATTAAATTGGGTGATGGTTTAAAATATTTGGAATTGACGGAACGTGTAGATAAACTGGATACTTCAGTTGCAGATATCAAAGAAATGCTGCAACAGTTGTTGACAGTACAAAAGATGCAATCCACTGTTGTTCCAACTCAAGCACCTGCTCCACCACAAGCATCTGCTACAAATGAGCTCTGGAACCTCTTCCAACCTTTTCTCCAACAACAACAAGAAATGGTAGATCAGCAACATGAAATACATGTACAAACGCTGAGAAACATCATGGAGTCTAGGTTCAAGAACACTCAAGCAGACATTAAGGCAATCAAGGCCCATTTATTGGAAACCACTGGCACTACTCCTCCAACAGTTCTTTTCATTGATCAACTTCCCCCAGATAATGCCAAAAAAGGGGAGAAAATTCAGGAATGGAAGAAGAAGGGAATAGATTATGGTCTTTACATTGAACCAGAAAGGGATGCTATGACCAGAAAAATTCCTGTGCCAGATGGTAGTAAAAAGGTTGATGCTACCCAAGAAGCACTTAATGAAGGAGTAGCAAGTGTAAAAAGGGGTAGAGTGGCAAAGGATATTTCAAGGTGGAATGAGGAGAAAAGAGCTTTAATGGAGCTGTATGCGCAGGGTTGTTCTGGGTCAAAGGATACTAAAAATCCTAAGCCAAAAAGGAAACCTAAGTCCATCCCATCCAAAATTCCAAAGCATATTCCAAAACCACCATCCAAAAGCCATCAGCATCAAACCTCCACCCAAACAGCTGTTGTAACTCCTGCTGTATCAACTACTGCTGGTACTTCAGAGGTTTCAACATCTGTTATCACTTCAACACACACCACTTCAACACACACCACAACCACTGCTTTACCACCACCACCATCACCACCAAAAACAACCTTACCACCACTTTTTCCTGCCAAAAAGCAGAAGACAACAGATGTTACAACATCTGCTGTAATGACAACAGTGGTTGAGACACCAGTTATTTCAACAGTTGTTAGTCAATCACAAACCACTGCCACTCAAACTACCACCACTGTTCCACCCAAAGCATCATCAGCCCCTCCTCAAATAAAAAGGAGAAGGCTAATTCTAAAAGATGATGACACATCTCCACCACCAACATCTTCAAAATCCCTGCCACTTATCACAATTCCAAAACCCATACCTTTCTCTTCAGCTCAAATTCTTAAGCCATTGCCTCCTGCTGGTGTCTCATTTCCTCTGGAACTCATTGCAGTTAGGGAAGAAATCAAATCTTTCTACTATGAGGATGACCCAGCTAAAAGGAGTTTGCCATCAGTTGAAGGATATCCCAGGCCAAATAATATTGAAGAATATTTGAAACTCAAGGCCAAGCAAGCAGAGGATATCTCAATAAAAAATAAACAAGGGAAATCTGATAGAGAATTTCAGCAAAACTATCAGTTTCTACTCACACAGGTCAGAGCTATGGAACAATTTGCCAAAAATGTATGTCAGCAAATCTCAGAAAGGGCAGATGAGTCCTTGAGAAAAGACTACATTGAGAACATCATGACCTACAAGAAATACAAGGGGGAGAAACACATGTACAAAAACTGGACCATTCCTGAGCTTGAAAAAGAGGCAGCCAGGATTCAAGAAATGATCAAAAATAAGGTCAAGCAGACTCCTCCTGAAAAATTCAAAAAATTTGAAGCTGATAAGATTTTAGAGTTGAAGAGAATGAAAGAGGAGCTGATAGCAGCTGATTATGGGTCAAAGAATTCAGTGACAAAGTGGGGAGAAGATAGGGTCAGGGCTACCTACAAAAGGTTGGAGGAACTTAGAAAGAAAGATCCAACAGTTCCACAAAAGCCTGACTATTCCAAAGCAGAGGTCTCAAAAAGACCACCAAAGCTGCAAGTCAAAAGAACCACTGCTCCAGCTGGTGCTGCCATCTACAAAAGAAGGAGTCAAAACCAGTCAGGTGCTGAAACAGTTCAAGATCTAAAAGCTGGAAATGCTGTTGTAAAAGAGGGCATTAGATTAATGATGAAAGAAGATCTTGAATTGGAACAATCTGCAAGTACTGCTCAGCCAGTCATGAATAGGCCAGCATCTCCAAACACCTCTTCAAATAAAAATCTCCCAAGAAACCCATCAGGCTCAAAAGTACTAAAGTGGGAAACTGACAAACAGACCCATGTACTGACTATGTTCAGGTCTGATGGAGAAGTGAAGAAAATATCAAGGGAACAAGCACTTGGCCTAAGTCTTGAAGATTTGCAGGATCTCCTTGATCTTCCACTTAGCAGGGATGATGATGACACAGATGCCCTAGACTTTGAACTACAATTTAAAGGTCAGATAAGGGAACTGTTGATGAGGCAATAAACTTCCACAATAATGAAGAGTTTTGGCATTATCTGTTCCAGGGGGAGATTGTTGGGATTGAACCCTACCAGAGGAACAGATAATAAAAGCCAAAACTGGATCAGAACAGTGGATCCAGAATAAGCAGATGTTACATACAAGTCTCTCCCCTTGAAAGTGATTTCAACATCTGCTGACCTCCTATCTACTGATCGTGCAATATGCTAATCTACCAACTGCTGATCAAGTAAAGACCTGATGGAAGACTAAAGCTCTGCTGCTCAATCTACTGTCTTGAGTCAAGCACTGCTGATCCGGACAAGTACTGCTGGGTTCACAGCAGTGGAAGGAAGCAGCAGTTATTTAACATGTCTTCTATGTAATATAATGTAATAGCAGTAGTTAGCATAGCAGTGTTTATATTGATCAGATGTTAGAGTTTGTTAGGAGGTTAGATGTCACTTTCATGGTGACATCAGCTTAGATGCTCAGTGGTTTGCTAGTGCCTATAAATAGAACAGTACCATGCACTATTCTATTTAGCTCTTTGCAAAACCGTCTTCTCTGCACGAACAAACACTGAGCTCTGGCTGAGGGGGAGTTTGTATCAAGCATTGCATTGTAATCGGTGTTGAAATTAAATTCAATCTTTCGGTTCATTGTGATAAGTGTTTTGATAAAAGCAATACTCTCGTTTGATTGTATGCAAAGTTTGTTTTCATCTTAATTCCGCTGCACAACTCATTCATCTTCATTCTATTTCAAACGAAAAATACAATCAAAACCAAACTCAGATCCAACAAATCCTCTTTTAAAGTTTTAGTGGTTGTAAGGTGAATAACATCTTATTTTCCAGTTTCAAACATTTATTTCTTTGTACATATGTTGCTTATCAACACACTCATTATACTTTGGTACTTTTGAGTGTTATAGTTGATTTATAAGGCATCAAATTGTACAAGTGAAAATCTTAGTATGTAATGTACTGAAAATTGTACTTATTTCCATGCGTAAGCCCTTAACTTTATGGGTCATGGTATTGTACATTATAATGTATTCATATATACCACTTAACTTTATAGTTTAGAATTTTAAATGAAGGCATGCATCTTAAGAGTTATTGTGATTATTCCACAATAATAGATTAGTCTTAGGAAAGACTTAATCTAGAATAACTTTAGTGATAGCATTTATGTTAGAGAGTTCTTGATTATCATAAGAGACATCATGTTCGATTTATCCTAATCATCAGGCTCTACTTTTCTACTGTAGTGCTTTATCAGAAGAGAGCAGTAGGATTATAGTGTCTTGAGAGATAATCAAGGATTTAATTTAAGAGTTAATTCTTATAGAAACTTTAAATAAAGCAAAATATTTTAGGTTTAAGAATTAGAGTGGATGAGATATATATAGAAGAAAATTATAGTGAGTAAAGTTATGGGTACTAAAAAATAAGGCAGGCGAAATGATCATAAAATTAATGAAGGATCATTGATATAAGGATCATTATGTGAAGAGGTTGTGATATGTCTATTACTAACATCAAAATAATAGACTTATTTAAAGTTCTACTTAAACGAAGACAAATCAGCTTTGGCCAGAAGTGTAATCATTTAAGCATGTGTGCAAAGTAATCGTGACAAATCAACTTTGGCCAGAAATGAGACAATCACTTTAGTTATGCACTTGTTAAGTATGCTATACATGAAAGAATTAAATCAGCTTTGGCCAGAAATGATACATCAGAAGCTCATTCAAGTAAAGCCATTTTGGTTTTGTAAAACATTATTTGATCCTTATTAATTAACTAAGTATTTACAAAACCAATCATTTAATAGCAAACCACCTTTTAGTTCACATTAAACAGCCTAAAGTAATGAGGTTGAGATTTTGAGTTAGTCTTAGGTCTCGAGTGAGATCTCGACTCAGTTATGAGATCTCGACTCAGTTATGAGGTCTCGAGTGAGATCTCGAGTCAAGTCTCGACTCATCTTGTAGTCTCGACTCGGAACCATGGTCTCGAGTACTGAATTTTATGAGATCTCGACTCCATAATGAGGTCTCGAGTCGCAACCATGGTCTCGAGTTGTGAAGATTTAAAACCCTTAGTCGAAACCTCAGTGGTCTCGAGTCGAAACTGTCACGGCCCCCGCCACCGGTTTGACCCGGTCCAGGAACTCGCGTGGTATTTATTAATTGAGTTTGACAGCGGAAGATTTTACCAGGATCTTTTAAAACTTGAAAATGCCCGATTATTTTATTTCATAATTCGGGATAAAACCCCTTAATTTATAATAGAAGAATTTTACTAGGAAATTCCCTGATTTATAAAACATGTTTATTTATTTTAACCGAGCCACCTCTTTAAGCTTGTTAGTGCTCCGCAGCACGTTTTCCTTGATTTATAGCAGGTCGCCTGAAACATGTTTTAAAAATATTTTGTCAGCGGGGAAATACTGGTGAGTCACTCAATTTGATAAAATTGACATATAGTTATTAATTACAGCATAAGAGCGATTACTATGGCTTCTATCTTATTTTTATCTGGCGCCGTGTCACAATGGTGACGATGGTCATACCACTATTGGGTTATCACTGTTAGGATTTATTAGCCTAACCGTGAGAAATTAGTAATGTGCACAATAACCCACTAGCCAGTGATTAAGATAACCACGACTTAATCCCTGTAATTATAACTTTTTGGAAATAAAATGGAGTATTGTAAAATACTTTTGATAAAAAGAGAATGACTCACATTGCAGATTTACACGGGCAGAGTATAGCCTACTGATTAGCCTTGTAATCTAATTTAATAACATGCACACGAACTAGGTCAGTAACTAATACAGCATTTACGATAACTCACGAGATTAAACCCTCACAACGAATGACAAAGTGCGATACTTAAACATCCATCGAATTTACGACGAATGACAAAGCATAACCCTAATGTGGGCAACACTTAAACATCCATTGGATAGTTTCAATCGATCGGACATTGAATCGTAGTAGCGATCGAGTTATTACCCTGTTATTGTGGTAGCGTTTCGTGATTTGTGTGTGTTTTGTAGTATATAGACGATATCTCAGCGCACAATTGGAATTTTAACGTCGAACGAATGTAAAAATGCAAGTGCCAATGCCCTGATTTATATGCTGAAAAATGGGTTCCCCCGCGTGGCGCGCCAGGGAGACCTGGCTCCCGCGCGTGGCGCGACAGGCCACTTTTAGCATAGAGTAGGCTCGTGTCTCAGTAGCTTAGCTGAGTTGACGGTTCGACGAAATTCAATTTAGACAACGAACTGTGTAGATAATACCGAATAGGAAATGCCCCCCCTGAGTTTTAGGGGCCTTGATCCTGATTCCGATTGTTCTGAAAATTTTAGGGTTTATGCAGGATCACTTGGGGGGTCTCAATTAGGGTTTCCTATTGGTCAAAATAAAATAAGAGATAGTAATTTTAATGAGAGTTGTTACATCCTCCCCACCTTAATAAAAATCTCGTCCTCGAGATTTACTGGAACAAGTAAGAATACTTTCGCTTCATCTCTGATTCCAACTCCCAGGTGTACTCCGGTCCTCTTTTGAAATTCCACTTGACTTTGACCAGCACTAATCGTTTGTGTTTGAGAAACTTGACCTTTCTGTCTTCTATCTGTAGTGGCTTCTCAACAAATTTTAGCTTTTCATTTACCTCTACATCTTGAAGAGGTACTACCAGGGATTCGTCAGATAGACATTTCTTGAGGTTGGATACATGAAACATGTCATGTATTCCAGCTAGTTCTTCTGGTAGTTGTAAGCGATAAACAACTGGTCCTATACGTTGGATTACCGGAAATGGTCCTACGTACCTAGGACTTAGTTTCCCTTTCTTACCGAACCGCACTACTCCTTTCCAAGGAGAAACTTTTAAGAGTACCTTGTCACCGACTTGGAATTCTAACGGCTTGCGCCTATTATTTGCTTAACTCTTCTGGCGATCTCGAGCCCTCTTTAGTCTTTCCTTGATTTGAGTGATCTTGTCGGTAGTTTCTTGCACTATCTCAGGACCTGATAATTGGCTTTCTCCTATTTCTGCCCAACAAACTAGAGTTCTGCACTTGCGTCCATACAGTGCTTCGAATGGGGCAGCTTCAATGTGTAACACCTCGAAAATTCACGTCCTATAAAGTGTTGACACGTGTCATATGTTTGAACGTGTGAAAGAATGTTTTGAAAGGACTAAAGTTGACAAACATGAAAAGTATATGAAAATACGAGTTCTAAATGTCAACATTGAATAAATATATTGTACATTAACCCTACATGATGCTCATACCTTCAAACGAATAAATCATGGATCATACGAAGCTAAATATGAAAGAAAGTGAGAGATTACAAACTACAGGGGTTAAATGTGTCAACATGTTTAAATTATACCTCTGAGTGACCTTTTAGCAAACCCGAAGCTTTGTAACGGTTAATTATGCTCACTAGAATTCACGATTAAAATTTCATAAAGTTTCGTTATCGTATGAGAAAGTTATGATCAAATTCCTATGCGAGGGGTTAAAAGCGTCAATGTTGAAAGTTTGGACCTTTCGGGTGACAATAAAGTTAACCGGGGACTAAACAAAGTGGGTATATGTCTTGAAGCCCTTATACGTCAATTATGAGGGCTCAAAATGCAAGAAAATGAGGTCTAAACAAAGTTTGAAGAGCCAAGGACCAAAACTGCAATTATGAAAAAATATGTTGGCTGACCTCACATGCTCGCGTAGCGCGAGCCTTACACCCCCTTGCAGTCGCGCTACGCGACTGCCTTGTCTGGACATATTTTTGATTTTCTTGGATTTCTTGTCTGCCTTAGCCTTGCAACTGCCATTAAATCGACTTGCCTCTTCATGCTTGGCCCCTAAACAACCCCTAAACATCTAGGGACACTTGTTAGTGAGTTGTGGTGGGTTGTAGACTTGTGTGTCAATCTTTTGTGGTGATTAAACCACTATATAAAGGCCTTGAGTTGCAACCAATGCTTCACACATTCATTCTCGCAAGTCTGATCATTTGTGGAGCACAAGAGCACCTTCCAAGTCATCCTAGTCGACCATTAGACACTTGTAAGTATGCTTAACCTTCTCTAATTGAGTTTAGCTTAGTTATTTAGCTAAAAGTCAAACCGTCGTAATTAACGGTTGACTTAACGATTAATCACTAATGGCTCAGTGATTAGTCGAATTGAAAGTAGTTATAAGTTGGTAATTATGTGGGTAATAAACCCTCAAAAGGGTTCCCCCTGATTCCCACTCTAACTAACTCTAATGTCGGGTCAAACTTGCTAAGAAAAAGTCAACAGGATACTTAAATTCTAATTTATGCATAATTAGCAATGTAGAACATATACAACCTATTTGATCATTAATATAACTTGGTAATAAGTGTAAGAACATGTCTAAACATGTTCAACCCGACAATTTCCTGTTTAGACCCGGTTCGGAACCGAAAGTCGCATTGTTTGACTTTCACTTTGACTTTCAGTTCTGACCCATTTTGGTATGATTTAGAAATACCTTAGAGCTTCATTTGGACCAGGTTACATGCTAGTATAACCCTCTGTGATTATACACCATGGTTCATTAGTTAACCGATTAATACGCATGATTCCGTTAATTGTTCATATGTTGACCATTATGCCCTTTTCACCTTAAAACGTGATTTTTGAGAATGTAAAAGTGTAGAAACCTTAGTTACTGATATATAAACTTGTATGCAAAGTTTGACATCAATTTGGGGTGTAGATCGAGAGTTATGCTCGTTAGCGTAATTAAGAACCTTTATGTTAATAAAACGGCGTAATTAGCGTATAGCCTAGTTAAGCCTACTTTTTGATATCAAAATCATTACCCACTGATGTAATATATTATTTTGGGATTTTTGAAGATTTTTAATTAATTTTAGGCTGAGCATAACTTATAGTCGTAGGTTTAATCCGGTAATTGTCGGTTTTGCCCTTACGGGCCATAAAATGAGTTTTACATATCTAAACGACTCCAAACCTTTTGCTACTGATTACATATGATAAATAAATTATTTTAAACCTCCTGGAATAATAAAAATATCAGATTTCTATATAGAACCCGGAAACGGCTTCTAATCGCCTAATTAAGCGTTTTTAACGCCTAGTATGTACTAGAACTCTTTTAAACATACTAAGGGTGATACCTACTGATATTTGAGGTAAATAATAATATTTTAACAGTAAGCAAATGTTGTTAACCTCAGACTTCAGTTTTGAGCTTTTCGGCTTATGTGAAATTACCAAAATGCCCCTACGGTGCATAGTTTGGTTATAATTGATAAATTTCACATATATACTTTACCCTACTGATATAACTTAGCAAATTGATTATCTTTTCTGATTACATCAGACCTGTAACTCAGGATATTACTTAAACTCTTTTATCACCTTATAAATGACCAAACTACCCCTACGGGGCATAGTTTGTGTTTAAATTCATTTCGGGCATAATAAATGATATCTTACTGATGTCACAACATATTTGGAGCATATTAACTTAGGAAACCTGTAAATGGCTCTCATTATTACCCGTTACGCTTATTACGCGTGCGGTTTGGTTTATGTAACTAGTTTACATAAATTAGCCGAAACGGGTCAAACCTTATCGGTTTTATCTCAAAATCCAGAGTGTGTATGAAATACCCATATTAAGCAAGTCTCCGAACTTGCCGGGTCTAAATCACATTCTATCCGGTCTTCGCTTAATAGTGCGTACGAACCGTATCATTGAAACTAACCGGTCTAAGCTAAGGCTTAATTAAGGACTCGTTAGAAATCTAATAGGTTATTATAAACCTTCGTTCCAGATTAGGAGCCCAGTAAAAGTACTTGCATTTGCTGTATTTGATTGATACTTTGCTCAGGTAAATACTCTTAACTTATTTTCCCTATACGGGCTTGGGATACGGTACTATAAAAGTACCGCTTGGTCGGGTATGTAGTCATTTAAATCGGATTGTGATTAATGTATTTACATAACCTGCTTTGTTCTGTATTATTTGATGTATGGCCCTTGGGGGTTAAATGACCATGTCCCGGATATCCTTGGCATCATTTTACGAAATGGCCACGACCTAAGCACGGGGTGTAGGCGTACACCTGACAGATGCATTATGTAAAAACTGGTAATCCACGTAAAGGAATCAACCTTGTGGGCATTATACCTGTGGCGTGTCAGTTAACTTAAACCGGCTCTTCTAACCGGTGCTAATGGACGGCAAATGAGTAAATCTGTATACAAGATTATATACAAATAATTGTCCCAAGTTGTAAAGATATTTTGCGCCGAAGTGCATTCAAATCAATTTACAAACTCTTTTCAAAATGAGTCAGTTGAGTTGTATTTACCAGTGTAAACTGACGTATTTTCCAAAAAGGTTAAGTGCAGGTGCTAGACGAAATAGGCTGGCTACTCCAGGCATCATTACTCAAGTCTCGCAAGCTCTAGATGTCAAAGTCTGTTGAACTATTGTTTCTATTTTTTTCGATCCGTCTGTGGATAAACAATCGACTATTGTGATACTTGATATTACAACATTATATTCGGTTGAATTATATCTTACAATTTGCTTCCGCTGTGCATTTATATAATTGTGTTGTTTGACTATTATGTTGCCAACCACATCACGATACTCCCCACCGGGCCCACCGGTGACACGTGGAAACCGGGGTGTGACAGGTTGGTATCAGAGCCAACACTGAGTGAATTAAACACTAGCCTTTGGTGTTTAATCTCAGTTACACAGATGCACATTCTTGAGTCTAGACAAGAACATAGGACAAATCCAAATTCGTTTCATTGTCTTTTAATTACTTCTTTGTTATTTTCCTGATTAGCCCTTGCATGGGCAAGTCATTTTTATTAGAAGACCCGTTTAGGGGCAATCATATACTTGTTTAAATTTTAAAGGAACGATTATGTTTAAAATATCATTCCTATATTATAAGATCTACCATTATAATAAAAATGGCAAAATCTAAAAAGGGCAAGACCTAGCCATATGTCATCTTAAGACAGGGCCAAGATGGTAGTTCCACAATTAGATTCAGATCCTTGTTAATAGTTCAATTTAGGATTGTTCTGCGTTAAATATTAAAAAGAATCTTAAAGGTAAAACCTAGCCTAAATGTCACGGCATACAAGGCCAAGATGGTAGAACCTGTTCAAGAGATTCAAATCCTTATTAAACATATGAAAGTATATTAACATGCTTGACAAAGTGTGATACGATAAAATCACATAAGTCATTTTTGGGGTTATTCTGAATTCCCTTATTTATATAATCATCCCCTATGGATGAAGTGCCCACGGGCTATAATTAACGTCCTCTGGGACTAAAGACAGCGGTAGCTTATGACTCTCTGTCAAGAAAAGGTAATGAACTTTGATTCAAACCTTAATGCCTCGATTCTCTGAAATCGTGGCTTATAAATTAAACTTGTCTACGTGACTAGGCCTTTTGTGCTACTATTAACTTATAATTTAGGATTATGATAAAGATCCTGAAAAATTTTTATATTTAACAAATTAACTAAAATGTGTATTAAAAGCATGGTTAATAAATCGTTTAAGAACGATAGTACTGTAAGGGCTTCTAAATAAACCTTGCCCTTATTTGTCTTTTTGTAGCAACTAAGACTACATGGCTGACTCTGACGAGATAAACAGTCATCCTTTGGAAAACCGCGATGATAATGATAGGATTAATATAACCAAAGGAGAACTTCGTTCACTGATTGATACAGCTGTATCTAAAGCTGTAGAGGAACAGTTCAGGGAGTATAGTGGGACTAATAGTAAAGCCTTATCTGTACCCCACTCTAAGTCTGTCCCTAAAACTCATTCAGAGCCTCATAACAAGCCGCCCTCTAAGAAAGAGGAGCCAAAGAAGAATGATGATCGACATTCATCAAATGAACACAGTGTTCCATCCAAGAAGATAATGTTCGACAACGAACCACGTACCAAGTCTTGTACCTATAAGTACTTTGTTTCCTGTAAACCCCGAGATTTCACTGGGGAGAAAGGAGCAGTAGATTGTATGACCTGGTTGGATGAAATGGACACGGTGGTGGACATCAGCGGTTGTGCTGAAAGGGATGTAGTAAAGTATGTATCCCAATCATTCAAAGGAGAGGCACTGGCATGGTGGAGGTCTCTCATTCAAGCTGCTGGGAAGATCCTGCTCTACAACATGTCATGGGAGCAGTTTGTTACTCTCATTATGGAAAACTACTGCCCGCAACATGAGGTCGAAAGAATTGAATCTGATTTCTTATCATTGGTGATGACAAACTTAGACTGTCAAGCTTACCTCACCAGTTTCAATACCCTGTCCAGACTGGTTCCTTACCTTGTAACACCAGAGCCCAAGCGAATTGCTCGCTTCATTGGGGGGTTTAGCCCCAGAAATCAAAGCCAGTGTTAAGGCCTCAAGACCTGCTACGTTTAGGTCAGCAGCTGATCTCTCTCTATCCTTTACTTTAGATGCGGTCAGGTTGAGGTCGCTAAAGAAATCTGAAGAAAGTAAGAGGAAGCGTGAGGATGATAACTCACGGGGGTCAGAGAAGAAGCACAAGGGAAACACTGATTCTAAGAAGTTTGGGTCTGTAAGGAATAGTCAGCGGACAGAGGAAAAGCCAAAGTGCACGACTTGCCAGAAACGCCACTTTGGAAAGTGCAAACTTGAGTCCGATTCTAAGTCAGGAGCACCTGCATGTGGGATATGCAAATCTAAAGAGCACAAGACGATAGAGTGCAAGAAGATAAGAGATGCCACATGCTACAACTGCAATGAGAAAGGGCATATTAAGACCAACTGCCCTAAGTATGCCAAGAAGCCTGAAGAAGTCAAGAAGACCAATGCAAGGGTCTTTCGAATGGATGCAAAGGAAGCAGTCCAGGATGACAACGTAATCACAGGTACCTTTCTCATCAATGATGTCTATGCAAGGGTACTTTTTGATTCAGGCGCTAATAAGTCTTTCGTAGATCATAAGTTTTGCAAATTGCTGAATTTACCTGTCAAAACCTTGAGTATAAATTATGAGGTAGAGTTAGCAGATGGCACCATAGAAACCGTCTCAACTGTGTTAGATGGATGTGTTATATCCATTAAGAACCACTCTTTTCCTCTATCTCTACTTCCCTTTAAGTTGGCCGGTTTTGACATAGTTTTGGGTATGGACTGGTTATCTCATAAACAGGCCCAAATTGTCTGTAACAAAAAGCAAGTGGTGATTAAGACTCCGTCTGGTGAATCACTTACCATTCGGGGAGATACCCAATATGGGCTGCCTGAGCAAGTGACTATGCTCAAGGCTTCCAAGTGTTTAAAGAAGGGTTGTGTCATCTACATGGCACAAGTGATTATTGATGAGCCGAAACCAAAGATAGAAGACATCCCTGTCATTTCTGAATACCCTAAAGTGTTTCCTGAAGATCTACCTGGTTTGCCACCAGATAGACAAGTCGAATTCAGAATCGATATCATCCCTGGAGCAGCGCCAGTTGCTAGAGCACCTTACAGGTTGGCGCCAACAGAAATGAAGGAATTAAGTATGCAATTAGATGAATTGCTAGCTAAAGGTTTCATTAAACCTAGTTCGTCTCCATGGGGAGCACCTGTCTTGTTTGTCAAGAAGAAGGAAGGATCGATGCGTCTGTGCATCGATTATCGTGAGCTTAATAAAGTCACGATAAAGAATAGGTATCCTTTGCCCAGAATCGACGATTTGTTCGATCAATTGCAAGGGGCAAGTTATTTCTCGAAGATTGACTTGAGGTCAGGCTACCATCAACTGAAGGTTAGAGATGAAGACGTACACAAAACTGCATTTAGGACTCGTTATGGTCATTACGAGTTCCTAGTGATGCCTTTTGGGCTCACTAATGCACCAGCCACGTTCATGGATCTCATGAATCGCGTTTGCAAGCCGTACTTAGATAAATTCGTCATCGTGTTCATCGACGACATTCTCATTTACTCTAAGAACCAAGCTGACCATGAGAAACACCTTCGCTGTATTCTCAAGCTTCTACATCATGAGAAACTCTACGCCAAATTTTCCAAGTGTGAGTTTTGGCTACGAGAGGTCCAATTCCTTGGACATGTGGTTAGTGAGCGTGGTATCCAAGTGGATCCCGCTAAGGTTGAAGCAGTAATGAACTGGCAAGAGCCAAAGACGCCTACAGAGATTCGTAGCTTCCTGGGATTGGCAGGATATTACAGGCGTTTCATCGAAAATTTTTCAAGGATTGTTGCACCCCTAACTTCCTTGACTAAGAAGAAAGTAAAGTTCATTTGGGGCCCTAAGCAGCAAGAGTCCTTTGATATTCTGAAGCAAAAGTTGAGCAACGCCCCAGTTCTGACATTGCCAGATGGAATAGAAGAGTTCGTGGTTTACTGCGATGCATCGCACACTGGCATGGGGTGTGTGCTTATGGAGAAAGGCAAGGTTATTGCCTATGCTTCAAGACAGTTAAAGGTGCATGAAAAGAATTACACCACCCACGACTTGGAATTGGGTGCCGTTGTATTCACACTAAAACTGTGGAGGCATTATCTATATGGGATCAAGTGTGTGATCTATTCTGATCACAAGAGCCTTCAACATCTGTTTAATCAGAAGGAATTAAACATGAGGCAACGCCGTTGGATGGAAACTTTAAATGATTATGATTGTGAAATCAGATACCATCCCGGCAAGGCGAATGTAGTCGCCGATGCCTTGAGTCGAAAGGAGAGGGTGAAACCCATCCGAATCAATGCCAAGCGCATGGAGATAGAGAACAGTTTGACTGAAAGGTTGTTAGCTGCACAGAAGGAAGCTGTGTTGGAAGCTAACTATCCTAATGAAAAGCTAGGGGTAACTGAGGAGCAGTTAACTCTTAGAAAGGACGGAATTCTAAGATTAAATGGACGCATATGGGTTCCAATTTATGGAGGACTTCGAGATGTCATCCTCCAGGAAGCCCATAGTTCCAAATACTCCGTTCATCCTGGAGCTGATAAGATGTACCAGGATCTAAGGGCAAATTATTGGTGGATAGGCTTGAAGAAGTCTGTAGCCACCTATGTAGCTAAATGCTTGACATGTGCGCAAGTCAAAGCCGAGCATCAGAAGCCGTCAGGCTTGCTACAACAGCCTGAACTTCCTACGTGGAAGTGGGAAATGGTAACTATGGATTTTATCACCAAGTTACCTAAGACAAGGAAAGGAAATGATACAATATGGGTTATAGTTGATAGACTGACTAAGTCAGCACATTTCTTACCCATCAAGGAGACTTATAGCTCCGACATGTTAGCCCAGTTATACGTGGATAAGATTGCAGCCTTACATGGCATACCTGTGTCTATTATCTCTGACAGAGATACTAGATACACGTCACATTTTTGGAAAAGTTTCCAGCAATCTTTGGGCACGCGTTTGAATTTCAGTACGGCTTACCATCCTCAGACAGACGGTCAGAGTGAGCGTACTATTCAAACGTTGGAAGACATGCTACGTGCATGTGTAATTGATTTAGGTGGTAGTTGGGATAACCACCTACCCTTGATTGAATTCTCCTACAACAATAGCTACCATACCAGCATAAAGGCTGCGCCTTTTGAGGCATTATACGGTAGAAAGTGTAGAACGCCAGTTTGTTGGGCGGAAGTTGGAGATGTCCAATTATCAGGACCAGAGATAGTGTTCGAAACGACGGACAAGATTGTCCAGATTCGTGACCGTCTCAAAGCTGCCCGGGATAGGCAGAAGACTTACGCAGATCCAAAGCGTAAAGCTTTTCACTTCGAAGTAGCTGACAAAGTATTACTTAAGGTATCACCCTGGAAGGGGGTGATGCGATTTGGTAAGAAAGGCAAGCTAAGCCCGAGATACATAGGACCTTTCGAGGTTATCGAACGTGTCAGGTCAGTTTCCTATAAGTTAAACTTACTAGAAGAGCTCAGTGGAATTCACAATGTGTTCCACATCTGCAATCTGAAGAAGTGCTTCGCTGACGAATCACTGGTTATACCACATACAGATGTGCATATAGATGAGAGCTTAAAATTTGTGGAAAAACCATTGTCGATTGAAGATCGACAGGTCAAGAAGCTTCGAAGGAAGCATGTGCCTATTGTAAAGGTAAAATGGGATACCCGTAGAGGACCCGAATATACGTGGGAAGTTGAATCCACGATGAAAGAAAAGTACCTTTATTTATTTCAGTAAATCTCGGGTCGAGATTTATTTTAAGGGGGTGAGGATGTAACACCTCGAAAATTAACGTCCTATAAAGTGTTGACACGTGTCATATGTTTGAACGTGTGAAAGAATGTTTTGAAAGGACTAAAGTTGACAAACATAAAAAGTATATGAAAATACGAGTTCTAAATGTCAACAGTGAATAAATATATTGTACATTAACCCTACATGATGCTCATACCTTCAAACAAATAAATCATGGACCATACGAAGCTAAATATGAAAGAAAGTGAGAGATTACAAACTACAGGGGTTAAATGTGTCAACATGTTTAAATTATACCTCCGAGTGACCTTTTAGCAAACCTGAAGCTTTGTAACGGTTAATTATGCTCACTAGAATGCACGATTAAAATTTCATAAAGTTTCGTTATCGTATGAGAAAGTTATGATCAAATTCGTATGCGAGGGGTTAAAAGCATCAATGTTGAAAGTTTGGACCTTTCGGGTGACAATAAAGTTAACCGGGGACTAAACAAAGTGGGTATATGTCTTAAACCCCTTATACGTCAATTACGAGGGCTCAAAATGCAAGAAAATGAGGTCTAAACAAAGTTTGAAGAGCCAAGGACCAAAACTGCAATTATGAAAAAATATGTTGGCTGACCTCACATGCTCGCGTAGCGCGAGCCTTACACCCCCTTGCAGTCGCGCTACGCGACTGCCTTGTCTGGACAGATTTTTGATTTTCTTGGATTTCTTGTCTGCCTTAGCCTTGCAACTGCCATTAAATCGACTTGCCTCTTCATGCTTGGCCCCTAAACAACCCCTAAACATCTAGGGACACTTGTTAGTGAGTTGTGGTGGGTTGTAGACTTGTGTGTCAATCTTTTGTGGTGATTAAACCACTATATAAAGGCCTTGAGTTACAACTAATGCTTCACACATTCATTCTCGCAAGTCTGATCATTTGTGGAGCACAAGAGCACCTTCCAAGTCATCCTAGTCGACCATTAGACACTTGTAAGTATGCTTAACCTTCTCTAATTGAGTTTAGCTTAGTTATTTAGCTAAAAGTCAAACCGTCGTAATTAACGGTTAACTTAACGATTAATCACTAATGGCTCAGTGATTAGTCGAATTGAAAGTAGTTATATGTTGGTAATTATGTGGGTAATAAACCCTCAAAAGGGTTCCCCCTGATTCCCACTCTAACTAGGTCTAATGTCGGGTCAAACTTGCTAAGAAAAAGTCAACAGGATACTTAAATTCTAATTTATGCATAATTAGCAATGTAGAACATATACAACCTGTTTGATCATTAATATAACTTGGTAATAAGTGTAAGAACATGTCTAAACATGTTCAACCCGACAATTTCCTGTTTAGACCCGGTTCGGAACCGAAAGTCGCATAGTTTGACTTTCACTTTGACTTTCAGTTCTGACCCGTTTTGGTATGATTTAGAATTACCTTAGAGATTCATTTGGACCAGGTTACATGCTAGTATAACCCTCTGTGATTATACACCATGGTTCATTAGTTAACCGATTAATACGCATGATTCCGTTAATTGCTCATATGTTGACCATTATGCCCTTTTCACCTTAAAACATGATTTTTGAGAATGTAAAAGTGTAGAAACCTTAGTTACTGATATATAAACTTGTATGCAAAGTTTGACATCAATTTGAGGTGTAGATCGAGAGTTATGCTCGTTAGCGTAATTAAGAACCTTTATGTTAATAAAACGGCGTAATTAGCGTATAGCCTAGTTAAGCCTACTTTTTGATATCAAAATCATTGCCCACTGATGTAATATATTATTTTGGGATTTTTGAAGATTTTTAACTAATTTTAGGCTGAGCATAACTTATAGTCGTAGGCTTAATCCGGTAATTGTCGGTTTTGCCCTTACGGGCCATAAAATGAGTTTTACATATCTAAACGACTCCAAACCTTTTGCTACTGATTACATATGATAAATAAATTATTTTAAACCTCCTGGAATAATAAAAATATCAGATTTCTATATAGAACCCGGAAACGGCTTCTAATCGCCTAATTAAGCGTTTTTAACGCCTAGTATGTACTAGAACTATTTTAAATATACTAAGGGCGATACCTACTGATATTTGAGGTAAATAATAATATTTTAACAGTAAGCAAAAGTTGTTAACCTCAGACTTCAGTTTTGAGCTTTTCGGCTTATGTGAAATTACCAAAATGCCCCTACGGTGCATAGTTTGATTATAATTGATAAATTTCACATATATACTTTACCCTACTGATATAACTTAGAAAATTGATTATCTTTGCTGATTACATCATACCTGTAACTCAGGATATTACTTAAACTCTTTTATCACCTTATAAATGACCAAACTACCCCTACGGGGCATAGTTTGTGTTTAAATTCATTTCGGGCATAATAAATGATATCTTACTGATGTCATAACATATTTGGAGCATATTAACTTAGGAAACCTGTAAATGGCTCTCATTATTACCCGTTACGCTTATTACGCGTGCGGTTTGGTTTATGTAACTAGTTTACATAAATTAGCCGAAATGGGTCAAACCTTATCGGTTTTATCTCAAAATCTAGAGTGTGTATGAAATACCCATATTAAGCAAGTCTCCGAACTTGCCGGGTCTAAATCACATTCTATCCGGTCTTCGCTTAATAGTGCGTACGAACCGTATCATTGAAACTAACCGGTCTAAGCTAAGGCTTAATTAAGGACCCGTTAGAAATCTAATAGGTTATTATAAACCTTCGTTCCAGATTAGGAGCCCAGTAAAAGTACTTGCATTTACTGTATTTGATTGATACTTTGCTCAGGTAAATACTCTTAACTTATTTTCCCGATACGGGCTTGGGATACGGTACTATAAAAGTAGCGCTTGGTCGGGTATGTAGTCATTTAAATCGGATTGTGATTAATGTATTTACATAACCTGCTTTGTTCTGTATTATTTGATGTATGGCCCTTGGGGGTTAAATGACCATGTCCCGGATATCCTTGGCATCATTTTACGAAATGGCCACGTCCTAAGCACGGGGTGTAGGCGTACACCTGACAGATGCATTATGTAAAAACTGGTAATCCACGTAAAGGAATCAACCTTGTGGGCATTATACCTGTGGCGTGTCAGTTAACTTAAACCGGCTCTTCTAACCGGTGCTAATGGACGGCAAATGAGTAAATCTGTATACAAGATTATATACAAATAATTGTCCCAAGTTATAAAGATATTTTGTGCCGAAGTGCATTCAAATCAATTTACAAACTCTTTTCAAAATGAGTCAGTTGAGTTGTATTTACCAGTGTAAACTGACGTATTTTCCAAAAAGGTTAAGTGCAGGTGCTAGACGAAATAGGCTGGCTACTCCAGGCATCATTACTCAAGTCTCGCAAGCTCTAGATGTCAAAGTCTGTTGAACTATTGTTTCTATTTTTTTCGATCCGTCTGTGGATAAACAATCGACTATTGTGATACTTGATATTACAACATTATATTCGGTTGAATTATATCTTACAATTTGCTTCCGCTGTGCATTTATATAATTGTGTTGTTTGACTATTATGTTGCCAACCACGTCACGATACTCCCCACCGGGCCCACCGGTGACACATGGAAACCGGGGTGTGACACAATGCTTGCATGATAACTATTGTTATAGGAGAATTCAATTAAGGGTAGGTGGTCGTCCCAGTTTCCACCAAAATCTATCATAGATGCTCTAAGCATGTCTTCCAGGGTTTGGATCGTCCTTTCACTTTGTCCGTCTGTCTGAGGATGATAAGCAGTACTTAGATTTAGTCGAGTTCCCATAGCTTCTTGGAAACTTGTCCAGAAGTGGGAAGTGAAACGACTATCCCTATCCGATACAATGGAGAGTGGGACTCCATGTAAGGATACTACTTCGTCTACATACAACTTTGCCAATCTTTCCATGCTAAAGGTTTCTTTCATGGGTAGAAAGTGAGCTGATTTGGTTAATCGATCCACAATTACCCAAATCGCATCATTACCTTTTCTGGTTTTGGGCAACTTAGTAACAAAGTCCATTGTTATAAGTTCCCATTTCCAAACAGGCATTTCTAGTTATTGAAGTAGACCTGAAGGTTTCTGGTGTTCTGCTTTAACTTGTGAACAAGTAAGACATTTAGAAACATATCTAGCTATGTCCTTTTTCATTCCTATGCACCAGAAATTATTTTTTAAATCTTGGTACATCTTATTGTTACCAGGATGCATGGTATACCTAGATTTATGGGCCTCCTCTAGAATCTTATTTCTTAAGTCTCCGTGCTTAGGTACCCATATTCTTTTCTTATGGAATCTCCAAATTCCATCAGCTCCTTGTTCTAATTCCTTTATTCGTCCCTTCATTCCTTCAACATCGTCCTCAATTGCTGTTTCTTGAACATTCTTTAGTTGTTTCATTAAATCTAATTGTAGATTTAATCTAAGAGCACGAACCCGTCGTTGTTTCTCATGATACTTACGACTTAAGGCATCTGCAACTACGTTTGCCTTTCCTTCGTGATATTAAATATCACAGTCGTAGTCACTTAGAATTTCCATCCACCTTCTTTGCCTCATGTTTAATTCTTTTTGCCCAAAGATGTATCTTAAAATTTTATGATCTGTATAAACAGTAAACTTACTTCCATACAGATAGTGTCTCCATATTTTAAGGGCAAAAATTATGGCTCCTAACTCTAAATCATGAGTAGTATAGTTTTCCTCGTGCTTTTTCAATTGCCTAGATGCATACGCAATTACCTTCTTGCGTTGCATTAGCACACATCCTAATCCTAGCTTTGAAGCATCACAATATACTTCAAAATCTTCTGTTCCTTCTGGTAAGGCTAGAATAGGGGCATTGGTTAATCTTTGCTTCAAAATCTTAAAAGCTTCTTCTTGCCTAGGTCCCCATTCAAACTTAATTGCTTTACAGGTTAGCTTAGTTAATGGTACAGCTATCTTGGAAAAATCCGTAATAAACCGTCTATAGTATCCGGCTAACCCTATAAAACTCCTAATTTCCATAGATGATTGCGGAACCTTCCATTTGGTGATTGCTTCTATTTTAGCAGGATCAACGTGAATACCTTCGTGATTTAACATGTGTCCTAAAAATTGCACTTCTTGTAGCCAAAATTCACACTTCGAGAATTTGGCGTAAAGCTTTTCCTTTCTTAACAAAGTTAAGAGTGCATGCAGGTGTTCACAATGTTCATCCTGACTTTTGGAATAAATAAGTATATCGTCAATGAAGACAATTACAAATTTATCCAAATACGGTTTACAGATCCTATTCATCATGTCCATAAATGCTGCTGGAGCATTTGTTAATCCAAAGGGCATGACTGTAAACTTGTAATGACCATACTTAGTTCTGAAAGCAGTTTTAGGTATGTCTTCTTCTTGTACCTTTAATTGATGATATCCGGAGCGTAAATCTATCTTAGAAAAATATCTAGCTCCCTGAAGTTGATCAAAAAGATCATCAATCCTAGGTAATGGGTATCGATTCTTAATTGTTACCTTATTCAATTCCTTATAATCGATACACATTCGCATCGAACCATCTTTCTTCTTTACAGACAACACAGGTGCTCCCCACGGGGATGAACTAGGTTGTATGAATCCTTTACTGAGTAATTCATCTAATTGCTTTTTCAGTTCTAGCATTTCGGTAGGTGCTAACCGATAAGGTGCTTTGGCTATCAGTGTAGTTCCAGGAATTAGATGAATTCTAAATTCTACCTCCCTATCAGGTGGTAATCCAGGTAGTTCTTCTGGGAATTGTTGGGATTGAACCCTACCAGAGGAACAGATAATTAAAGCCAAAACTGGATCAGAACAGTGGATCCAGAATAAGCAGATGTTTACATACAAGTCTCTCCCCTTAAAAGTGATTTCAACATCTGCTGACCTCCTATCTGCTGATCGTGCAAACTGCTGACCTACAACTGCCGCTCAAGTAAAGACCTGATGAAAGACTAAAGCCCTGCTGCTCAATCTACTGTCTTGAGTCAAGTACTGCTGATCCGGACAAGCACTGTTGGGTTCACAGCAGTGGAAGGATGCAGCAGCTGTTTAAGTGTCTTTTATGTAATGAAATGTAATAGCAGTAGTTAGTATAGCAGTGTTTGTATAGATCAGAGGTTAGAGTTTGTTAGGAGGTTAGATGTCACTTTCATGGTGACGTCAGCATTAGATGCTCAGTGGTTTGCTAGTGCCTATAAATAGAACAGTGCTCTGTACTGTTCTATTAGCTCTTTGCAATACCGTCTTCTTTGCACTAACAAACACTGAGCTCTGGCTGAGGGGGAGTTTGTATTCAAGCATTACTTGTAATCGTTGTTGAAATTAAATTCAATCATTCGGTTCCTTGTTGAAAATGTCTTGATCAAAGCAATACTCTCGTTTGATTGTATGCAAAGTTTGTTTCCATATTAATTCCGTTGCACAACTCTTTCATTTTCATCTTAATTTCAAACGTAAAATACAATCAGAAACAAACTCAGATCCAACAATTGGTATCAGAGCTTGGACAGTCAAATTTGATTTAACAATCATTTTGACGTAAATAGTTCGGCTCATAACAGTTGATACTGATCGTTTGTTCGTCGTTGAAAAACAGAGCAAGGATTAATCACCATTAAAGTTGATTTCTCAGTGTCTGTAAAACAACAAGAATGACGTCACAATCTCAGGATGATAAAAACAACATCGGCTCACTTTTTAAACCACCTATGCTAAAAAGAAATGAGTACAACATCTGGCAGAGGAGGATGGGTCACATCCTCGCTCAACAAAGCACAGGTTGTTGGAGGTCTGTCGTCTTTGGTCCCCACGTTCCCACAGTGCCAAGCGCTGAAGATGCTAAAAAGTTCGTTCCAAAACCAGTTGAAAATTATACCGAAACCGACTATCAAAAGTTCGAACTAGTTGCTAAAGCTTTTAGCATCATAGCATCAGCGCTGCCCAATGAGATATATGCTGGACTGTTACACTGTAACAGTGCCAAAGAGTTATGGGACGCGCTTAAGGAATAATTTGGGGGGACCGAAGAAGTCATAGAAAACAATAGGGAAATCCTGAACCAACAGTACGAAACATTTTGTCATGTTAGAGGTGAATCACTGACGCAACAATTTGAGCGTTTCAGTTGTCTCATCAGTGAACTGAGGCTTGTTAATACCACTTTTACAAACTCAACTCAAAATAGCAGGTTCCTCAGATCACTGCCAGAAAAATGGGACACCATAGCTTTTGTCACCCGAAACTCACCTGAGTTCAAGGATCTGACCTTGACCCAACTCCACGGTCGACTCCTGACCTACGAAAGGGAGTTGAACCAGAAAAGGAAGTTACA
This sequence comes from Helianthus tuberosus, assembly GCA_030545235.1. NCBI lineage: Eukaryota > Viridiplantae > Streptophyta > Magnoliopsida > Asterales > Asteraceae > Helianthus > Helianthus tuberosus. The sequence continues at coordinate 185,302,567 of CM060358.1, read as the reverse complement.
AGAGTCAGGAAAAGCCGTTGATGATTATACATTCGGTAACACTGCTCTTCTGGGTCAAGAAGAATCTGGGAACGGTGGTAAGGATCAGGGTTATGATCACTTCATTGACATAACTGCTGGGGAAAATTTTAACAACCCTGATCCTCACTCTGCAAGTTATGCATTCACTGCAAACGAAAACCAGATGTCAGATAATCTAAGCTTTGAACTCAATGATTTACAACATTTTGATCCCACTGACTTAGAAGAGATGGATATTCTGCACCAGTTGGCTTTGCTCAGTGTTAGAACTAGCAAATTCTATAAAAGAACATGGAGAAAATTCCCAGGACTTCATGGGAATTTGAGGGTTGGGTTGGATAAATCGAAAATCAAGTGTTACAAGTGCAATAGGTTAGGGCACTTTGCTAGGGAATGCAGAAGTCAAAACACTGGACCAATAGTTACTCACCCTAGCTCAAACCCTAGACCACAAAGTCAAAACACTGTGCACTATACCCAATATACCCCTGCAGCTCAAGTGAACACTGCTCACTATGCTGCTGCCCCTGTGCCTATGCATTATGTCCAAACTACTGTCCCACAAATTCAGTACGTTCAAACCCCTGCTCCACAGGTACAAGTGCAACCTGTTGCACCTCAAACCACTGCTCCAGCAGCAGTACAACCAGATCAACAAAGCTTTTTCACTCAAGGGTTTGTTGACTGGAGCAGTATGCCTGATGACCTTAGTGATGAAAATTTTGCACTCTATGCTTTTAATGAACCTTCTAATGATGAATTTTGTTTGATGGCATTAGAGTCAATAACAGAGGGGGTTGAAACTGAAGGTGAACAGCTAAGTGATGAAACAGTGGATGAGGTGACTGAAGCAGTGGTTACTGCTATGGCTGGTGAACTACTACTAGGAGAAAATTCAGAAACCCTGATTGAACCACTGACAGACCCATGGTCCGAAGAGAACAAGGAAGAAAAGAGAGAAGAAAAAGCAGGTGAGAAAGAAGAAAGAGCTGATGATGAATAAAATCCTCAATGTGATTGTGCAATGATGGCTGCTGCCAAGGTATCACCTCAAGTTCTTGAAAAACTGTGTTCTGACAATTGCATTATTGCTTTTGCTAACATCAAAGAGGTAAATGAAAACCTTCGGGATAAAATCTTAACTGATGAAGTCAAATTTGAAAGATCTTTAAAAGAACTTAAAAACAAATTGACTGAAAAAGAAAAAGAGATCAGCAGTCTGAAAGAAGAACAAAGCATAACCAAAACTCAACTCCAAACTATGGTAGAAAAATACCAAGTTTGCAAAAAGGAGTTGGAGTCCACCCAGATCACCTGTGAAAGATGGGTGGAATCATGCAAAGGGTATGAGGTTATGCTTGAAAAACAGATAAAAAGCAATGTGAAATTTGGTGTTGGTTATAGAAAACATGATGATGAAACCACTGCTTTTGGAAAATCTGTTCAAACCACTGATGTAACTACTGAGTTCATCCCCACAAACAAGAATGGCCAAGAAGTGAAAATCACTGACAAACTTGGTAACAAAATCACACTTGACAGACCAATGGGATCCTCTACTTTTGAGGAGCTTGAAGATTATCAGTTTAAACCAAAATGGTCTGATGAGTGTGATATTCTTGAAAATTTCAAGCCAATGGACTTTACATCAACAGATGGTGTTAAAGCTCCAAAAGCTAAAGTCATTCCTCTCAAGGATATCCCAACAGAGGTTAAAACCTCTGTTGCAAAGGAGTCTGAAAAGAGAAAGAAGAAAGAAAAAATTGATAACTTGTTTTGTGAATTCTGTGAGAAAAGGAATCATCTAACAAAAGACTGTTTCCACTTAAAAGCTTATGATTTAAACAGAACAAGTGTCATTGTTTCAGCTGAAAGTTGCATTGTTTGTGGTAAAATAAACCACAAGACTCAAGCATGTGTGTATCTCAAAAACTTTGATGTGAAAAAGAATGAGTACATTGCTAAAACATCCTTGAGTTCATCATCATCTGTCAAATTCACCAAGAAACAACCACTGTTTGTGCCAGTTCAAACAGCTATCACAAAACAGCTGAACCAAACATCTGTCAAAAGAGATGTTCAGGTTACTGATGCACCCCCTGCCAATCAGTTCAGAAAAGGCAAGGAAAAACAGTCTTACCAAAGGATTCCACACGTTTATGAGGCCTACAAAAGGCCCTCTAAACCAAAAGTGAACAGGCATCCTTTTGGTTACCAACAGGTGATTGGTCAAGACCCCCAACAGTGGTTAGCAAGAAACAGTACTAAAACTGTCCAAACCCCTGACCTAACCACTATCCATCAATCTGCATCCATCCCAGACACTGTTGAGACCCCATCCAAAGCCCTGTTGGCTTTGGAGACCCTAATGAACTAATCCTTTTACTTCATGTGCAGGGAGCTTCTGCATGCTTTGATAGTCTTTGGTATGTAGATAGTGGAGGCTCAGGCACATGACAGGATGTAAAGCCCTCCTCAAAGACTTTAAAATCCATGGAGGGGGTGATATATCCTTTGGGAATAATAGTAAAGGGAAAGTTATGGGGTCTGGTACAGTGCAGTCTGGAAATGTAAAATTTGAAAATGTCAATCTGATAGACAATCTAAAATTCAACCTTCTGAGTGTATCACAAATGAGTGACAAAGGGTTTGGGTCATTCTTCACAAAAGATTGTTGTAGGATTGTTGGACCAGAAATGGTCAAGAAGATTGAAGCAATAATCAAAACTGGTCAAACTAAACTTGTTGCTCAAAGAAGTGGCAATGTTTATGTTGTTGATATGTCAAAAGAGTGTCCCAGAGCTGATGCCTGTCTGTTCTCAGCTGCCTCTAACAAAGAGACAGAACTTTGGCACAGAAGGCTGGGGCACACAAATCTTAAGACAATCACTGAAATTTCAAAAAATGGTTTGGTGAGAGGCCTACCACAAAAATTGTTTTCATGTCCTGAACATTGCATTTCCTGTTTAAAAGGAAAACAGCATAAAAGTTCTTATAAGTCCATTGAAGAGTCCAAAACAACCCAGTGTTTGCAAATGCTACACATGGATTTGTTTGGCCCAGTTCAAGTCATGAGCCTCAAGAAGAAAAGATATTGTTTGGTGATTGTTGATGACTTTTCTAGGTTTACATGGACTTTCTTTTTACACTCAAAAGATGAGACTGCAGGCATTTTGCAAGACTTTGTGACACAGGTTGAAAAGCAATTTGACCTTCCAGTGAAAAGCTTCAGGAGTGACAATGGCACAGAATTTAAAAATAAGGAGTTGGATGCCTTCTGTGTGAAGAAAGGGATTGTAAGGCAGTACAGCATCCCTAGAACACCAGAGCAGAATGGGGTAGTGGAAAGGAAGAACAGAACCTTGATTGAGGCTGCCAGAACCATGCTTGCTGATTCAGGTTTGCCATTAACTTTCTGGGCAGAGGCAGTAAACACTGCTTGCTATGTCCAGAACAGAGTTTTAATAAACCCCAGGCACAAAAAGACTGCCTATGAAATTCTGTATAAAATCAAACCACTGATCTCTTATTTCAAGGTGTTTGGCTGCCCATGCTTTATTTTGAACCTAAAAGATTCCATTTCAAAATTTGCAGCCAAAATTGATTGTGGTTATCATTTGGGATACTCAACCACTGCCAAAGCCTATAAAGTGTTCAATACACGGACCAAGGCAGTGGAGGAGACTTTGAATGTAAAGTTCAATGAACTTTCATCAATGAAAATCCCAGCAAATCCTGCAGATCTGTTTGATCTTGAAAAATTTACTTTTGAAAATACTGTTGTCAAGACTAACAGTGCAGGTCCATCAGAGGATACAACACCAGACTATGGGTATGAAATCATCATCCCTCAAAGGTCTGCCACAAAGGGAAAAGCATCAGCTGTTCAAAACAGTTGTCAAAGCTCAACCACTGCTACCTCAACAGTTGTTGACCAAAGTAGCCCATCAACCACTGCTTCCACATCCTCAAACACTGCTGACAAAAGTCCCCAAACTGTGGATAAAAGTCAGCAGGTGTCCACCTCATTACCTCCTATTCCACCACCTTTTGAAGCCACTGCTGGATCATCAAAGTCCCCAGCAGTGGTTAGCTCAGATGATACACATTTGCAGCCTTCACCAATAAATGCCATCATCCCATACCAAGGATATTTAATCTACTTGAGATCTCATCCACCTGATCAAATCATTGGCAACATCAATGAAGGGGTGCTCACAAGAAGCCAAACCCAAAACATTTGTCTTTTTGCTGGTTTTCTATCACTCCATCAGCCAGTCAAGTACCAAGAGGCACTGAAAGACAACAGCTGGGTAGAAGCCATGCAAGAGGAGCTCCAACAGTTCAAAAGACAACAAGTATGGGAGCTTGTACCACTGCCAGAAGAGGTTAGTCCCATTGGCACAAAGTGGGTCTTCAAGAACAAAACTGATGAAAGGGGCATTGTTGTCAAGAATAAAGCCAGGCTTGTGGTTCAAGGTTACAGACAGGAAGAGGGGATTGATTATGATGAAACATTCGCCCCTGTTGCAAGATTGGAAGCCATTAGACTGTTCCTGGCCTTTGCTGTCAACCACAACATGAAGGTGTTTCAAATGGATATCAAAAGTGCTTTCCTCTATGGTACAATTCAAGAAGAGGTGTATGTTTGTCAACCTCCAGGTTTTGAGGATCCATTTTATCCTGATCATGTCTACAGGCTAAACATAGCCTTGTATGGCCTGAAACAAGCACCAAGGGCCTGGTATGAAACTCTTTCCAATTTCCTACTCTCAAATGGTTTCAAAAGAGGTACCATTGATAAAACACTGTTTCTAAAATGGAGAGGGAAGGATTTAATGATTGTCCAGATTTATGTGGATGACATTATTTTTGGAAGCACATGTAACTCAATGTGTGAAGAGTTTAGAGAACTCATGACAACTGAGTTTGAAATGAGTGCAATGGGTGAGCTGCAATGCTTTCTTGGTCTCCAAGTACAGCAAATGCAAAATGGAACCTTCATTCATCAAAGCAAATATGCTAAAGAACTTTTGACCAAATTTGATATGAATGATTGTAAAACATGCAGCACACCCATGACAACAAATAAGCTGGTCATGTCTGATGAAAAAGATGAGTTGATTGACCAAACACTTTATAGAAGCATGATTGGGTCTTTATGTTAGGCCCTAAAGTGTGAGACTGATGCATCAAATTAACACAATGGGTTATGGTTACGAGCTGGGCCTTACCGAGTTAGTTTATATTAGGTTGTGAACCTTTATAGGTCACTTGGGCCAAGCTTTAGGCCATGTGGGCCAAGCAGGCCCAAGGGGAGCCCATGTAGGGACTTGGGCTTGAGTTAGTATAAAAACAAGTTTCTAACTTGTTTTTTTTTTTTTTTGAACCTCTAGGAACCTCCATTGTTATAGGAATTCTAGAGAGCTAGAGAGAGAGGCGATCTTGGTGTCAACTTGTTCAACTTGTGCCAGACGTTTTGCTTATTCAAGTAATAGAACGTGTGCAAGTTTGAAAGTGATTCAGTATTATGTTCTTCATATTTTCATATTTTTCGATTTATTCTTGAATCACATCAAGTTTGGATTCCGCACAAACTTGGTGTTGTTTGATATCATTGAAAGATCCGGTTAACGGGACTTACAAGTGGTATCAGAGCTATTAGAACCTATTTCTAGGCTCGGTGTGATATCAAATATTCAAGATTTTCGTTGTTTTTGGGTTGGTGTTCTTCGTGTTCTTCGAAGTGTTCTTCGGTTTTTATTGAAAACTCATTATATTTTGCTGTTTGATCTATCGAAATTCTGTTGTTAATGGGATGTTCTTAATTTTTAAAAGGATTTAAAAAAGGTTTTATTTTTGAAAAATCCCAAGTTTTTCGGAAAAATTGACATCTTGTTTTGGAAGTTTGTTATTTCATCATCATCAAATATCAGTCAAAATCTTCTTCCTGGAAGTTTGTTATTCCCACTCATAACCAGTGTAATCCGAGTCGCAACCACTGTCATTAGAATCATTACAACCAATGTTTTAAAAACCGGTTTTTAAGTCATATCGGGTTGGGCTATAAAATGGTTCAACCGGTTGAACCGGGTTGTATCGGGCGGTTAAACCAGGTTACTAGTTAACCTTATAAATTCCAAAAAATACAAATTCATCTAAAAAAACAATCAAATCTCAACTTGAATTTATGTAACCGATCATAGTTTTATCTAAAAACAACTATTTTTATTGTAACTTATTAAACATTTTAAGAATATTTTTATTAGTTATAAACAATATTGCATTGTACGAGGTGAGTAATAATTTCAACACCGATGAAATATTAGAATAGAAGACACTAGGTTAATTACCGGAACTATGGAAGATAAATATTACCTTAATATCGTATTTTATTAAAATTAAGAAATCAAATCTTAAGATAATGCAAACCGGTTCAACGGTTTGAACCGGTAGAACCGGATTTACCGCCGGTACGTAAGATATACCGTATTCGGGTTTTACCGGCCTTTATCGTACCGGACTCGTGTCCGATATCCGGTTTAACCGGTATAACCGGTCGGTTCATACCGGTATTTAAAACATTGATTACAACCATCTTCTCTGGTTTCGAGTCGCAACAGGAGGTTTCGAGGTTTCGAGTTTCAGTCGCAAGAGGACTCGCAACCTCTGGTCTCGACATATCATTTTTGTCTTCACTGGTCTCGAGTCACGGTTTCGAGTATCATATCACCGTCGTTGCCGGCAACAACATTCAGATCACCATGAACGACCACCGTGCAACATCATCTTCAACAGTCTCGACAAATCAACATCTTCACGGTTTCGACTCTACAAGTTCACCAGTCGCAATCACAGTCTCGAGTAATCAGCTTCGTCACGTTTTGTCTCCATCTCCAAGGTCTCGACTCACAGAGCTAGGGCTGTAAACGAACCGAACGAACACGAACAAGACCTTGTTCGTGTTCGTTTGTTAAAAAATATATGTGTTCGCGAATCGTTCACGAACACTTATCGAACGGGATTTTATGTTTGTGTCCGTTTGTTTAGGAAATGAACTTGTTCGTGTTCGTTTGTGTTTGTTTGTTAATTTTAGGCAACGAATGTTGACGGACAAAAATGAGCACAAACTAATGTTCATGAACACAAATGGAAACAAACGAACACAAACAATCGTTCATGAAAAAAATATACAATACACTGACACTTATTAGATATTTAATTTGTCAGAATTTTGATATATTTAAATAAATATAAAAACACTAATGAACTATCGAACACAAGCGAACACATTACCGAACGTTCACGAACATAAACGAACGAACGCGGCCTCTGTTCATGTTTGTTCATTTAACTAAACGAACAAAATTTCTTGTTCGCGTTCGTTTGTTTAATAAACGAACGAACACAAACGAACTTCTCGCCGAACGGTTCACAAATTGTTCGCCGAACATTTGGTTCGTTTACAGCCCTACACAGAGCTTTCAAGGTCTCGAGTCAACTGGTCTCGAGTCATCAACAACTAGTCTCGACTCACAAAGTCTCGACTGAGGTCTCTAGTCTTCATCTTCCCATCTGAACTGAGATCTCGAGTCTCTTCCGAGTCGCAACCACCTTCTACACTACAGTCTCGAGTCGCAATCTTGGTTCCGACTCGCGCCGTACAGACTCGCAAATGTCGCTTTGACTCGCAACTTCCATCACCTCCACCGGTTTCGTGTAACACCAATACACCATCACTGCCGGTTTCGACTTCACAACATCACATAACCACCCTCCGTTCACTGTTAACTCTCCTGTCACCGGGTCACAGCATTCTCCGGTCATCTTCTCCGACTCCGACCTTCTCCGTCATTCTACAACCACCGTCATCACCTCATCCGTCAACCACCACGATCACTGTGCTTCACCCACCAAATTCTATTGCTTCGTTTCTTCATTCACATTCTAAAGATTGTTACTTGTTATCGTTTGTGCCAAAGAAAAGGAATACAGGTTTTGAACGTTTTTTTGAAATTAGGGTTTTGGTGGGTTTTGATCAAGGAAGAAGACAACTGCTGCTCGTTTAAGTTATTTATTATAATAATTATATTAATCCTTAGTTCATTATTACCTAATCATTAATTTTTAATTATAATAATAATTAGTTTATATTATTAAAATTAAAAAAAAGGTTTTATTTTTAAATAAATAAAAATACAAAAAAAGGGAGAAAAAGTTTGTTTGGTTGTGAAAAGTTTGACAGGTTTGTGGTGCGGTTCAGAAAGTGGGTTCATTCGCCTACAAAGGTTTGAGTTAGCGAGTACACGGGTTCTCGTTTGGTTTGTGTTTTGAGGAGAAGAACAAAAGTATCAACCAACAACTGAAATTATGGCATTCGTGTTTCACAAACCAGTGGCTCAAGAAATTACCAGAGAAGAGATACTTTCTGTCTTTTGCACTCCTGAGTGTCGGGAAAGGGTTGAGGCATATAGAATACACAACGCTGAGCTAATACAAGATTATCAAGACATAAAAAATAAAAATTTTACTTTATCAAAGAATGAAATGCTTTATAAAGATAAAATTGAAGCTCAGCGAAAAGACATCATCAAACTCAAAGATGATGTAAGTGTAAAAACAGCCCATTTTCTAGAAGCTCAGGAGAAAGTATGTATTTTAACTAAGGAACTGGAAGATATCAGAGATAGATATCAAATAAATGAGCTAAACATAAAGAAATTTAATTCTTCTAGTAAATTGGTTAAAAATTTGTGTGATCAACAGCTCGCATACAAGGAAAAGAAAGGGTGTGGTTTGGGTTTTAATAAGGCTCCTCCTCCTTATAATGACAATTATACTTATTTACCTATGACTGAGGAGGAGATGATAAATGAAAGTCAAATGACTTATGGTCCCAAAAACTGTAAGTCATCATTTAATGGCAAACCAGTTGGGAAACAGAAGTCTGAACCAATAAATTTTGTTTCTAAAGGCTCAATTGATCCTAACACTTCGTCTTCATGTGCAGATAAAGTATCTGAAGTAAAATGTGGAGATGTTCTTGGGAGTGAACCAGTTGTTCATACTAATATTTCTGAAAATTATTTTGAACAAACTGAATCTGATATTGCTTTTGGTCGGTCTTTATTTGCGTCATTTTCTGCTTATGTTTCGTCTTGTGAGCCTGATGTTTTGGGCAAAATTGATAATGTTTGTGTTGAACCTTTGAACAATATGTCTGATGATGGTTTCTCTTCAGTTAATGATTGTGAATCTGATGTTTCTAACCCTTTGGTTGATGAAAGTGTTACAGGTGAGGTCCCTCAGGACACATTCAGTGAAACCACTGAAACTTCTTCTCAAGAAAATCAAGAGTATCCTGATTCTTCTTCTGAATCTGTCTCAGTGGGTGTCCCTAATGTTGAATCTAGTGGGACCCCATTGGAAACTGTAGATGAAAGCAAACCTAAATCGGATTCACATGAAACATGTGTTGATGAAATTTCTACTTGTTCTAAAATTGAAATTGAAACTGAATCTGAATCTATTAAAGAAGAAAAAGGAGTTGAAATAAATGAACAGTCACCGAAAAATGTTTCTGAAAATAAAGACAAAACTGAAACACCGGTTTTTCAAAATGATCATGATAAAAATGAGAAGGATGAATCTCACCATCCGTCTACATCTCATGCTTGTGCTAGTTCTGATCAACAGGTACAGAAGAACTCAGAAAAGGCACATGGAACACAAGCAACGCAAGCTCGGCCATCTAGACCCATCAAAACAACTAATGCTGCTAGCTCTCAGAATCTCCATACATTGAAACGACAGACATGTTTCAACTGTGGAATTCCTGGACACATTGCTAGAAATTGTGTTCATCATCCAAAAGTGCAACAAAATGCCAACACTCACTTGTGTGCTGATGTTTGTGAGCCGGTTTACAACACGCAAAAGGAGCCAAAACGAGCAGATCAAAATCGAGGGTATAAGAAGTCTGCTCATCAAGGACAAGGCAGCAATAATCCTCATAAGGTTCGTGACAAGGTGAATGAAAGATCCAATCAGGGAGAAAAGACGAAGAATGGTGCTCATAGCAACAAGAGTTCTGCAAACAGCAAATATAAGCACCCAAATTCGTCTTCGTCTGAAAGTAAAGTGCAGGCGCATTCAACGCAAAAAGGACCGGTTTGTCCTTCAGGACCTGCTAGAGCGAATCAAGCTGCTCAAAACGTCTTTCCGATGAAAAGACAAACTTGCTACAACTGTGGCATTGCGGGTCATATTGCTAGAAACTGCACACGGCTTCCCCATGTACCCTATTATATGCGAAATCAGAGGGTTACACCAAATGATAACAATCATTCTAAGCCGATGAAGGTATCATCACCTAAGGAAATGAAGAATGTTAATCCCAAGGTTAAACCTTCTGATGGGAATTGGAACGCTGCTAAAAACAAACGCAAGGCTGTTCAAGAACAAAAACGTCTTTCTAAAACTGAATCAGCTAAAGTTTCCCAACTGAAGGCAACGAACACGTTTGTTAAACCGAAACAGATTTGGAAACCCAAATCCAAAGCAGCGATGTCTCCAATCCTTGAGACAAAAGGGGACTTATGTTTGAAGGAAGTGTCTTATTTTGATGCTTCAGGAAAACCCAGGACCACGATGGCCTGGGTACCCATGTCTTACTAATCTCCTTACCTTTCAGGAACAACCAAGGAGGAGCTGTTGACAATCTCTGGAATGTTGATAGCGGTTGTTCCAGAGATAAAAACGGGTAACATTTCACTGTTGCAAAAAGTTCAAATTTTTTTTTTACAGATGACATGTTTCCTTTGGAGGAGATTAGAGAAGTAAGATAAGATCAGCAAAAGGTACCGTTTAAATTCAGTACTTTGATTTGAATATTGATTAGTCTTCAATCTGATGACAGAACGGTTAAGCAAAAATATTTTTTTTCTTAGTTCATTACTTTGTATATAAATTGTCCTTTCTCTAGTAAATGGTAAATTTGCGCAAAAATACAAGATTTATGCACAAATTTAGGGGGGGGGAGGAACATATAGATAGATATAGAGTTTAGGGGGAGAAAACTCAGAAAAGAAAAATACAAAAACATTAGAAAAATGAAAAAGCCAAAAAGATAGATTGCATGATATGGGAAGTGAAATAAATGTTCGTGTTAAAGGGTTTGACTAACACATGTAAGGTGCCATAGCTGAAAAGACTAGGATCTACTGCGATATGTCGATAGGCTTGACGCTCAACATGATAAAAGATACTAAGTGATATAAAACATAACGAACTATGTACCATGTGAGTAACATACCAACGGCGTATGATTTTATGGTCTTAAATCTTGCGTTTATAGATAGCCAACATCTGAGGTTTCGGGTCTTTATATTGTTGAATCATCCTGGGATATCTTGGCTGTCCTTCTGTTCAGAACTAAAATTGTACATGAACCCAGGAAAGAAAGTCACTTGGAATTAGCTCATTTCTATTTGAATGTCTGTATGTTGTCCCGATACACACAATTTTGATCTGATTCTGAAATCTTCTCTGAAAAAAGTCGTGTACCTCCTCTGCTGCATCCAGATATATGCTGACCTGGAGGTGCTAGGCAACGACAGCTTCTGCTGCATCCAGATACATGCTGACCTAGCTGTACGTTGTCGCGCTATAGATCTAATACACCCGAAAGAGGCCCTCAAGTGCCCAAAAGAAACCCAAGAAACCTATATCAAACTGAGAAAAACTCATTTGATCTGTATATTATACCATCTCTGCAAAAGATCTATTCTGTTCTTTTCTCAATCTATTCCCAGTTAAGATTTCAGAGATTTGGATTGGACTTGTGAAATATGTGGTAGGGAAGCTACTTGCATGATAGAGTGTGCTGTATATAACTCCGGGATTTGATTAGTATTTATTTGGGTGTTCATTGTTAAAAAATCAAAACATGATAAAACATATTATATGCAGACCTAGACACAGTCAGGATATCTTAAAGGATGACATCAGTATACTCACCTGCTACGATGAATCGTTGTGCTTACCTTGATCGCGGGGGTATGCCTTGGAATGGGACACACGGGTATAATAGTATTATATTACCTTAAGCATATCACGAAGTTAAAAAATTGAAAGTTGAGCGTTAAAGTTTAAGTGGACAAACATATTGGCAATCGCATAGACCAGTTTGATTAGGCTCGTACTGAAAAGTGTTCCTTAGTCTGCCTGAGAACGAATTTTGATCCCATTGTAATTGTATATTATGGTAGTTGTTTATATTTTGAGTTTTTATTTGTTTTTTTTTGTTCTCAATATTAAAAAAAAAAAATTTAAAAATATATATTGGAAAAATACAAAAATAGTGTCTTGTTTTTCTATAAAACCAAAAATCCAAAAATAGAGTGTTTAATTGATTTTCTTAAAATAAAAAAATGTAACCGTTCTTGAAGATTTGACTGATCATCAAAAGTTGAAAGAATTTAAATTGTGAAATCCGAGTACAAGTACTTGGATGTACCTGGTGTTCATATGGTACTCTCCCTGTTGCATAAGAAATGTTTGCTTATGAGTTTGTGAGCATGTGCAGAACTTGATTTCAATCAAGAACAGGGGTTGTTGAAGACTGAGATACTGTTAGTTGCTGAAGAAGCCTGAAGCAGCACAATAACAAGATGTACCTGAGTCAGAAGAACCGGATACGAAACGTCGTCTGACAGTGAAAGTACATTTGAAGAAGTACCATGAATCTGCTTGAAAGAAAAAGATTGAAGAAGAAAAGAGCTGCTGAGAATCCTCTTCTCACATTTTTTTAACAAGATTTTCAAGCAAAGCTGATCGAGATCCTGATATGAAGCTAACCACAAGAGCTGAAGAAAAGAGACCCAGTGCTGAGAGTTCAGAAGTCAAGAACTTCCACAACATCTGCAGCATAGCGACAACCATAGACTTCGTTGAAGACGTTGCTGAATTCATGTTATGAAGACAATTTGATGGCATCAGTCTAGGGGGAGATTGTTAGGCCCTAAAGTGTGAGACTGATGCATCAAATTAACACAATGGGTTATGGTTACGAGCTGGGCCTTATCGAGTTAGTTTATATTAGGTTGTGAACCTTTATAGGTCACTTGGGCCAAGCTTTAGGCCATGTGGGCCAAGCAGGCCCAAGGGGAGCCCATGTAGGGACTTGGGCTTGAGTTAGTATAAAAACAAGTTTCTAACTTGTTTTTTTTTTTGAACCTCTAGGAACCTCCATTGTTATAGGAATTCTAGAGAGCTAGAGAGAGAGGCGATCTTGGTGTCAACTTGTACCAGACGTTTTGCTTATTCAAGTAATAGAACGTGTGCAAGTTTGAAAGTGATTCGGTATTATGTTCTTCGTATTTTCATATTTTTTGATTTATTCTTGAATCACATCAAGTTTGGATTCCGCACAAACTTGGTGTTGTTTGATATCATTGAAAGATCCGGTTAACGGGACTTACACTTTATTGTACCTAACTGCATCTAGACCAGACATCATGTTTGCAACATGTGTCTGTGCAAGAAGTCAATCAGCTCCCAGAAAATCAAACCTCATTGCTGTAAAAAGGATCTTCGGATACATAAAAGGTGCTCCCACACTTGGTATCTGGTATCCAGCTAATGGGAATATCAAGCTTTCAGGCTTTTCAGACAGTGACTTTGCCGGATGTAACACTACAAGGAAGTCCACATCAGGAGGGTGCCAGTTTCTAGGTGATTGCTTAGTTTCATGGCAAAGCAAAAAGCAAGCAGCTGTTTCAACATCCACTGCTGAAGCTGAATACATTGCTGCTGCAAGCTGTACAGCCCAACTCATGTGGCTTCAAAATTAGTTGCTGGATTTTGGTATCACTGCCTTAAAGACACCACTCATGTTGGATAGCCAGGCAGTAGAAAATATCATCAAAAATCCAGTTTCCCATTCAACCACCAAACACATCGACATCAGACATCACTTTGTGAGGGATTGCTATGAAAAAGGTTTGATTTCTCTGCATCATGTCCCAACTAAAGACCAGCTGGCAGATGTGCTCACAAAAGCACTTGATACAGCCACTTTTGAAAGCTTGGTCTCTAGGATTGGGATGCTGAACATGGAATAACAAGCAACATCTTGTTTTTCTATGAATAAAAGCAACAAAATGTTTTCAGAAAATCAAAACTCCATCCTTAAAAATAGCTCACAATGAAATTTTCATTAAAATCCTTAAAAGTCTGCCATAACCACTGATTGTTCAAAAGTCTGCTCTACTTCAAAAATCTGTCCACTGCTGAAAGTCAACCCTTGTTCTCTCATTTCTTTGATAAACTCTGTTGTTCAAAAGTAGTGTCTTATCCACTGATATGCTATCCACTGATAGTGAAAATCATCCACTGCTTTAATACCACTGCCTTCATCAGTCACTTTCATAAAAGTACTGTTCTTCACTTTCACCAGGGGTTGTCACGTGGGCAGTACATAGCGGTCAGATCTTTTGTAACGGCTGCCACGTCAGCATTCACTTTCTTCCCTATAAAAACCCCCACTCACCACCAAAACAGGGTTTTACTGTCGAATTGAATTCTTAAAAATTCTCTTCTCAAAGCAGTTTTTCATCTCATCCTTCACAAATTTCTTCGATCATCCTCTTCAAAAATGACAAAATCGAAGCCATCTGAAAAACCCACTTCCAAATCATCATCGAAAACAGCCTCTCAAAAGGCAATCTCCACTGAAATCCCATATAAACCATCTCACAATCTCCTGGGTCTTCTCACAAAACCAGGAACCACAAATGTTTTCGATTCCATCATTGACACCATGGCAAAATCAAAGTACAAAACTTTGTTCATCGCCGATGCACAAATCTATTTGGCGGCCCAAAGAGAGTTCTGGAAGAATGCAACCCTTGAAAAACAAGGAGACACTGCAACCACCATACACTCTTCTATAAAGGGTAAAGCTGTCCAAATCACGCCACAATCCATTTCAGAGGTCTTTCAACTCGATGATCAGGAAGGTAAAACTTCTTTCACTAAAAACGAGTTACAAACTGACTTCATTGAGAGAGGGTATGAAGCCACAATGATGAAGAAACTTACCTTACAAAAAGGTTATTTTCCTTCTGCAACCAGATTTTTATTTCATACCCTCCTACTATGTGTTTCAAACAAAATCACTTCTTTCAATGAAATCCCTTTAAAGATTCAAAATCTGGGATATCCAATTCTTCAAGAAGAAAATTTTAACTATTCTCAGGAAATCTTTAAAGATTTGGTTAATAATGTTGAAACAAAATCATTCTTACTGTTTCCAAGGTTTTTAAGTTACTATTTTGAAAAGAAATTCGGTAAGGATGATTTAGCTGCAATAAACCAAGGTGATTATACTCAAATAAACAGTTTAACAACTGAAACTTTTTCAAGAATGTTAACACCTTGCAAAACACAAGCAGGGGTGCCTGAGCAGATTTTAGCAGTTACAACTGCTCCTCAGGTATCTGCTGCTGAGCCCACTGCTCAAGGTGATCAAAGCAGCAGAACAACTGTTTTGAAACCCACACCTAAAATCACCAAAAAGCCAACAAAAAGAAAAACACAAAAACCCCCCAAACCCATCAAAACGGCAACTCTGGAGGATGAGATACCAGAGCTACTGCCTGTGACAGCACAAAAGTCACAAGAAACCACTGCTGCTACTTCCTCACAGCAGTTGGTACAAATATCTCAACCCATAGCCGAAACTCCTCCTACTTCTTCACAAAAAGAACAGGTTGTACACATAGGGCCACCACATCATGATGCTCTGAAACCACTTGGTTTCATCATCCACAGCTCAATGCCCGGAGCAAATCCTATTTCTACACCAAACCTCACATCCAAAATTCCATCACCAACTAAACTGCTGTTGGATGCAATTGATTTGAACCAGGCACTAAACAGTCCTTCTCAATCACCCTTCAATGAGAATATAACTCAACAAATGACTGTGTCTGCTGTATCAATCTTTGCTAACCCACCAACGCAACCTGAGGAGGTTACACCCCTTGAGTTACACGTAACTCTTGGTGGTAGTCCAAGTGAAGCAGCCACTACAACTGTTGAACCCACTGGTTTACAGTTGGACAGTGGTTACATTAATAAGACTTCCTTGGAGGCAATTCCTTACATAGCACCTCTGCCAACCACCAGTGGATTTATTTATCTTACTGGAAACATCAAAAGGTTGTCAAGTGTTGAAGGAAGAAGACCCCAGTACCAAGACAAAGGGGCATCAGTGGTTAGTGTTTGGAGTACACTCCCTACCTCAACCACTGATAAAACCACTGTTGGTGGGAAATCAGATGATCCCATTAAATTGGGTGATGATTTAAAACATAAGGATTTGACGGAACGAATTGAAAAGTTGGATACATCTGTTACAGATCTTAAAAACATGCTACAGCAGGTGTTGAAAACACAAAAGATGCAATCGACTGTTGTTCCATCTCAAGCACCTGCTCCACAACAAGCATCTGCTACAAATGAGCTCTGGAATCTCTTCCAACCTTTTCTCCACCAACAAAAATAAATGGCTGATCAGCAACATGAACTTCATGTCCAAAAGCTGAGAAACATTATGGAGTCTAGGAACAAGAACACTCAAGCAGATATTAAGGCAATCAAGGCCCATTTATTGGAAACCACTGGCACTGCTCCTCCAACAGTACTTTTCATTGATCAACTCCCAGAAGATAATGCCAAAAAGGGGGAGAAAATTCAGGAGTGGAAGAAGAAAGGAATAGATGATGGTCTTTACATTGAACCTGAAAGGGATGCTATGACCAGAAAAATTCCTGTGCCAGATGGTAGTAAAAAGGTTGATGCAACTCAAGAAGCACTTGATGAAGGAGTAGCAAGTGTTAAAAGAGATAGAATGGCAAAGGATATCTCAAGATGGAATGAGGAGAAAATAGCTTTTATGGAGCTGTATGCGCAGGGTTGTTCTGGATCAAAGGATACTAAAAATCCGAAGACAAAAAGGAAACCTAAGTCCATCCCATCCAGATTTCCAAAGCCTCCAAAACCACCATCCAAAAGCCATCAGCATCAAACCTCCACCCAAACAGCTGTTGTAACTCCTGTTGTATCAACTACTGCTGGTACCTCAGTTGTTTCAACATCTGTTCTCACTTCAACACACACCACTACAACACACACCACAATCACTACGTTACCACCACCACTGTCACCACCAAAAACAATCTCACCACCAATTTCACCTGCTGACAAAAAGCAGAAGACAACAGATGTTATAACATCTGTTGTAATGGCAACAGTGGTTGAAACACCAGTTGTTTCAACAACTGTTAGTCAATTCCAAACCACTGCCACTCAATCTACCACCACTGTTCCATCTCAAACATCATCAGTCTCTCCTAAACCAAAAAGGAGAAGGCTAATTTTAAAAGATGATGACACGTCTCCACCACCAATATCTTCAAAATCCCTGTCACTTGTTACAATTCCAAAACCCATACCTCTCTCTTCAGCTCAAATTTTAAAGCCATTACCTCCTGCTGGTGTCTCATTTCCTCTGGAACTCATTGTAGTTAGGGAAGAAATCAAATCTTTCTACTATGAGGATGACCCAGTTAAAAGGAGTTTGCCATCAATTGCAGGATATCCCAGGCCTAATAATATCGAAGAATACTTGAAGCTCAAGGCCAAGCAAGCAGAGGATATCGCAATCAAAAACAGAAAAGGGAAATCTGATAGAGAATTTCAGCAAAACTATCAGTTTTTACTCTCACAGGTCAGTGCTATGGAGCGATTTGCTAAAAATGTATGTCAGCAAATTTCAGAAAGGGCAGATGAGTCCTTGAGAAAAGACTACATTGAGAACATCATGACCTACAAGAAATACAAGGGGGAGAAATACATGTACAAAAACTGGACCATTTCTGAGCTTGAAAAAGAAGCAGCCAGGATTCAAGAAATGATCAAAAATAAGGTCAAGCAGACTCCCCCTGAAAAATTCAAACAATTTGAAGCTGAGAAGGCATTAAGGTTGAAGAGAATGAAAGAGGAGTTGATAGCAGCTGATTATGGGTCAAAGAACTCTGTGTCAAAGTGGGGAGAAGATAGGGTCAGGGCTACCTACAAGAAGTTAGAGGAACTTAGAAAGAAAGATCCAAAAGTTCCACAAAATCCTGACTATTCTAAAGCAGAGGTTTCAAAAAGACCACCAAAGCTGCAAGCTAAAAGAACCACTGCTCCAGCTGGTGCTGCCATCTACAAAAGAAGGAGCAAAAACCAGTCGAGTACTGAAACAATTCAAGATCTAAAAGCTAGAGATGCTATTGTAAAAGCAGGCATGAAATTAATGATAAAAGAAGATCTTGAATTGGAACAATCTGCAAGTGCTGCTCAGCCAGTTATGAATAGGCCAGCCTCACCAAATACCTCTGCAAATAAACATCTCCCAAGAAAAACCACCAGGCTCAAAAATACAAAAGTGGGAAACTGACAAACAGACCTGCGTATTGACTTTGCTCAGGTCTGGTGGAGAAGTGAAGAAAATATCAAGGGAACAAGCTCTTGGCCTGAGTCTTGAAGATTTGCAGGATCTCCTTGATCTTCCACTTAGCAGGGATGATGAAGACACAGATGCCCTAGACTTTGAACTACAATTTAAAGGTCAGATAAGGGAACTGTTGATGAGGCAATAAACTTCCACAATAATGAAGAGTTTTGGCATTATCTGTTCCAGGGGGAGATTGTTGGGATTGAACCCTACCAGAGGAACAGATAATTAAAGCCAAAACTGGATCAGAACATTGGATCCAGAATAAGCAGATGTTTACATACAAGTCTCTCCCCTTGAAAGTGATTTCAACATCTGCTGACCTCCTATCTGCTGATCGTGCAAACTGCTGACCTACAACTGCCGCTCAAGTAAAGACCTGATGAAAGACTAAAGCCCTGCTGCTCAATCTACTGTCTTGAGTCAAGTACTGCTGATCCGGACAAGCACTGTTGGGTTCACAGCAGTGGAAGGATGCAGCAGCTGTTTAAGTGTCTTTTATGTAATGAAATGTAATAGCAGTAGTTAGTATAGCAGTGTTTGTATAGTTCAGAGGTTAGAGTTTGTTAGGAGGTTAGATGTCAATTTCATGGTGACGTCAGCATTAGATGCTCAGTGGTTTGCTAGTGCCTATAAATAGAACAGTGCTCTGTACTGTTCTATTAGCTCTTTGCAATACTGTCTTCTTTGCACGAACAAACACTGAGCTCTGGCTGAGGGGGAGTTTGTATTCAAGCATTACTTGTAATCGTTGTTGAAATTAAATTCAATCATTTGGTTCCTTGTTGAAAATGTCTTTGATCAAAGCAATACTCTCGTTTGATTGTATGCAAAGTTTGTTTCCATATTAATTCCGCTGCACAACTCTTTCATTTTCATCTTAATTTCAAACGTAAAATACAATCAGAAACAAACTCAGATCCAACAGGAATACATCGGGATATTCTGATACTACTGGAATTTCTTTAAGTTCCTTACCTTTAGTGTTAATGATTACTGAAATCATATACACTATTCCTTGTTTTCGTTCATAACTAGCAACTTTCATTACTGAAATGAACTTCATTGGCTTTTGTGGCTTGTCTCCTGTAATCACCACTAATTCTCCTGAGGGTGTATGAATTTCTATGGAATTCTTATCACAAATAATTCGAGCATGGTTAGCTACCAACCAATCCATTCCTAACACCACATCAAATCCGGCTAACTTCATAGGTAACAGGTTTGCAGAAAATTTATGACCTGATAGTTCTATAATTTCGTTTTGCAAAACCGTATCTATGTTGACAGAATTTCCATCAGCCGTTTCTACCTTAAAAACTTGCCTAAGTTTCGTTAATGGTAGCTTAAGAGCTTGGCAAAAGGAAGTATTTATAAAACTTTGGTTTGCACAAGAGTCAAATAATACTTTTGCGTAGATGTTGTGAACTAGGAACGTACCAGCTATTACGTCAGGAATTAGTTCTGCTTCCTGAGTAGTCAACTGGAAGGCTCTTGCATTCTTCTTGGTAGTTCCTTCTGCAGGTTTGACTTTGTTATCAGCTGGTTTGACCAGTTTCGGGCAGTCTGGCCTCAAATGTCCAGCTTCTGCGCAGTTGTAGCAGATTGATGACTTCTTTCTCCTGCAATCTTCTTCTTGATGCCCTAGAATTTTGCAAAAATTGCAATACCCCTTGCATCTTCCAAAATGCTTTCTTTTGCAAGAATTGCAAAATGGAACAGTGGAAGATTGCCCAGTTCCCTTTTTTCTTGAAATTGTTACGATTACTCATACGAAATCCCTGGGTAATCTTTTGGGCTACTTCCTTTTTCCGGTTTTCTTTTCTGGTCCACACTAATTCGTCAGTCAGAGTATTGGCTAATTCCACCGCATCATCGATCGTGCGGGGTCTTGCCGCTTTGACAATATTACGGATCTCGCTAATTAAGCCCCAAATGTAGCGAGATATAAGTACCGGTTCTGGCGAAGCCAGGGTTGGTACCACTCTAGCATACTCGAAGAATGTCGAAGTATACCCTCTACAATCAACACCCATCATCCGATGGTTCAGGAACTTATTCGCCATTTGTTCCTTTTCATATTCGGGACAGAATTTTCTTTCCACGAGATTCTTAAATTCTTCCCAGTTCATAGCATACTCCCAATTCCTTCCTTTAGCTTGAAGTACCGTATTCCACCCTTCTAGCGCCCCTTCTTTAAAAAGATGTGACACATACATGACCTTGTCTTCTTCGGCACATTTACTTATCATAATTACTGCTTCGGTTTTCTCCAACCAACGCAGTGCCGCAGTTGCCCCTTCGTTACCTGCAAACTCAGCCGGTTTACAGGCAAGAAACTCCTTGTAAGTGCAACCAGGTGTTGCAACTTTCATTTTCTTAAGGAGTGGAGCTTGTATTCCCTCATTGTCATTATTAATATGGTTGCCGCCTCCGTTTATACTATTACTGAAATTATCGTCATTTGTACGCTTGCTAGGAATAATTTGTTGAGGTGCAATTGGATTTCGAGCAGCAGCAAGGATTTCTGGAATAGCATTGGCTATTCCCTGAGCAACGATATTTTCGATATCTTGCCTATTCAGAAATTGATCTTCATTGTGTTGCTCGGATTGGTTAACCTCGTTAACTGGTTCATTACCAGCGTTTGCCATCTGGTAATTAATATATATAACTTATTAGCACAAAATAAATAATAGTTATATACAAAACAATCACACAAATTTTACAACACACGTATAGCCAAAATTGTCAATTTCTTGACTTCCATTTTGTTGTTTTATTATGCATCCGTACACACTGTTTATCTTACAAAAGTTTTATTTTTAGGTTATTTTACAGACTTATATCTTTATTATTATTATTATACAACCACAACTTTTCTATCTCATCTGCTGGCACCTCAGAAGCGACGTTCCCTCTCGTCGTATTTCCTGGAGATCTGTTCTCCCACCTCCCTGATTCTATTCCCTGCATCTATCAGCTCTTCGCCAAAATGGCGGAGTTCAGCTAAGTTCTCATTGCTCATTGGTGGGTTTGGTGCAGGTTCTGGGTCAAACTGGGGGAAAAAGGTATAAGGATTATTTAGAAGGTTTTGAAACTGCCAGTCGTTGGTCCACCATTCGTCCATTCCTTGTGGTTGGGTGTGGATCAAAGGTTCTGGGATGGCTGGTTCCAGGTTTATTGGAAGTTGGGTTGTAGCAGGATATGGAAAGAGGTTGTTATTAATAGGCCTAATAACATCACAACTTGCCAGTATGCGATCTAATTCCTCTTGTAGTGGCAATTCCTCGGCTTGCCTAGAACTTTCTCCAACTTCTATTCCTGTTTGCCTAAAATTTTCCCCAATTTCTATCCCTTTTCCTTTATTCATAGGATTTTCTATTTTGGGAATTTTCCTAGTCATTGGTTTCCTTCTGCGTACACGCCTCCAACCCACAAATCTTCTTCTCTTCTTTTGCTTTTGTTTCTCCGGAGGTGGAGCTTGGAATTCCATGGGTTCCTCAACATCGGCTATGTAACCAGTAAAGTCTCTGGAAACTTTTATTTTCACAGGATAGAGATTGAGATTCTCAAGAGCTTCAGATAACTCATTCATGCTGTTTCGCATATATGCAAAATGCACAAAAAAGGCTAAGTTAAAATTTTGTAACTTGAATTTTCCCATAATCACATAATGGAAATAAGAAAATTTAATTATTAATTTAAACCATTTTATTGAAACACAATATTTATATCTAGTACAACTAAAATTCGAAAGATACTAGTGGTTATTTAATAGCTTAAAGTTTCTGGATTGTAGGGAGCATAGGTGATGATACTGGTTTGGTGATTTAACTATAAGTTAGCATTTACTGCGGTAGTGGCTAACATATAGAGATTTGCCCATTTTTCGTCTAATTCATCTTCCCATGGTAGTTTGATGCTTACTCCTTTTGGTTGGGACTTCTTTATTTTCTCTTGACTTTTTCTAATAATCAAACTTTTTTTATTAGGGGAAAGTGGTTTCTCATACTGTGCTTTACGAACAAATATTCCTTCCTCAGTAGCTGCTGAGTATCTTGAGGAATTTGATTGGGATGAGGTTCCCTTATTTTTCGGTGAACTATCTAATTTAAGATAGATATCCGAGATTCTTTGCTTACCCACACTGTAACTAACAGATAGTCAGTTAAAAGCACATAATCACAAGACAGTAATCAGGAAAATTAAGTATTTTTAAATACTTAATAGGCTTAAATCAGTGGCTCTGATACCACCTTTTCCTGTCACGGCCCTCGCCACCGGTTTGACCCGATCCAGGAGTCGCGGGGCAGGAACTCGCGTGGTATTTATTAATTGAGTTTGACAGCGGAAGATTTTACCAGGATCTTTTAAAACTCGAAAATGCCCAATTATTTTATTTCATAATTCGGGATAAAACCCCTTAATTTACAATAGAGGAATTTTACTAGGGAATTCCCTGATTTATAAAACATGTTTATTTATTTTAACTGACCCACCTCTTCAAGCTTGTTAGTGCTCCGCAGCACGTTTTCCTTGATTTATAGCAGGTCGCCTGAAACTTGTTTTAAAAATATTTTGTCAGCGGGGAAATACTGGTGAGTCACTCAATTTGATAAAATTGACATATAGTTATTAATTACAGCATAAGAGCGATTACTATGGCTTCTATCTTATTTTTATCTGGCGTCGTGTCACAATGGTGACGATGGTCATACCACTATTGGGTCCCACCCCAAGTAGTGATGATTATCACTGTTAGGATTTATTAGCCTAACCGTGAGAAATTAGTAATGTGCACAATACCCCACTAGCCAGTGATTAAGATAACCACGACTTAATCCCTGTAATTATAACTTTTTGGAAATAAAATGGAGTATTGTAAAATACTTTTGATAAAAAGAGAATGACTCACATTGCAGATTTACACGGGCAGAGTATAGCCTACTAATTAGCCTTGTAATCTAATTTAATAACATGCACACGAACTAGGTCAGTAACTAATACAGCATTTACGATAACTCACGAGATTAAACCCTCACAACGAATGACAAAGTGCGATACTTAAACATCCATCGAATTTACGACGAATGACAAAGCATAACCCTAATGTGGGCAGCACTTAAACATCCATTGGATAGTTTCAATCGATCGGACATTGAATCGTAGTAGCGATCGAGTTATTACCCTGTTATTGTGGCAGCGTTTCGTGATTTGT
Source organism: Helianthus tuberosus (assembly GCA_030545235.1). NCBI lineage: Eukaryota > Viridiplantae > Streptophyta > Magnoliopsida > Asterales > Asteraceae > Helianthus > Helianthus tuberosus. The sequence continues at coordinate 185,278,760 of CM060358.1, read as the reverse complement.
GTGTGTTTTGTAGTATATAGACGATATCTCAGCGCACAATTGGAATTTTAACGTCGAACGAATGTAAAAATGCAAGTGCCAATGCCCTGATTTATATGCTGAAAAATGGGTTCCCCCGCGTGGCGCGCCAGGGAGACCTAGCTCCCGCGCGTGGCGCGACAGGCCACCTTTAGCATAGAGTAGCCTCGTGTCTCAGTAGCTTAGCTGAGTTGACGGTTCGACGAAATTCAATTTAGACAACGAACTGTGTAGATAATACCGAATAGGAAATGCCCCCCCTGAGTTTTAGGGGGCCTGATCCTGATTCCGATTGTTCTGAAAATTTTAGGGTTTATGCAGGATCACTTGGGGGTCTCAATTAGGGTTTCCTATTGGTCAAAATAAAATAAGAGATAGTAATTTTAATGAGAGTTGTTACAGAAACCGTTGTCTCAAGTTATAAAGATTTGAGAACCCTTATGATTTCGAGTCGTGACCTTGTGGTCTCGAGTCGAGATCTTGGTCTCGGGTCGTTAAAATTGATCTCGAAACTCCTGTAAACAGCTGTTAGTGTGATAAGTTTGAAATTCGAATTTTAAGGGATTATGGGATTTTGTTTCCTATTTTAATGTTGATCTAAATTTATCAAAATAATATCTATTTAATTTTTTATAACAGATTTCGAAATTCTAAGAGATAAATTTTAGATCAAAACTAGGAAAAACACCCAATAATCTAAATTTAATTCCAAAACTTAGGGAATTTTCGAATTTCTCATAAGAACATAAGATGAACCCTAAAACTAAAACATAATTCTGGAACCCGAAACCTGAAAATTAAGGCTTCTAAACAGATTTCGGACATAAAATTTAACCATATTGGTTTCGAGTTATATAATAAACCAGTCTTTTTCTAGATCTTCGAGAATCCTTGATTTCGGAATTTTATTAGGTCTCTAAACAGGGTTTCGAATTTTTTTTATTAGGTTTTCAAAATTCTGTTTTCCAGATTTCAATCCCAAAATGATGGATACGAAATCAGAACTGATTAATCAACATATGCTCTGATACCACATGTTGATCTGTTCTGTTTAGACATAATGGAAAACATGAAAACATACATTTGATTGCATTAGTACAGGCCAGCAGAGAATCCAGATGGAGACGCAGCAATAAGGTTTGACATGATTGTCAGCTTGGTCTGGTTCCTCCTTAGGGTGCAATCTAATGATGGTGATGAAGAAAACCGATAAAGGGTAATCGGTTGAGGAGAGGAGGTCGATTTGATGTTATGTGATTAATCAAGTTGTCTAACCTTGAAACCTCTACATTAGTCTCCTTATATATGCACCCAAGAGGAAACTCTAATTAGTTAATATGGGTAATTTGGCCCATCAACAATTACCAACTAATTATTTAATAGGTTGTTATATATTTTTTATCTATATAATGTAAATGATTATAATGGCTACTAGATTAAATATAACATAAAATATATTTAATCTTACTCATGGTTATTTTTTTCGAGAGTTTAAAATATTATGATGATAATTATATGTTAAATAAGGGTGAGAGTTGGCTACAAAGTCCATTTTTCCTACAAAGTGTACAAAGTCATAAAACACCACAATTTCAGCCATAAAACACACTTAAAACCCACAAATAACAAAGTGAAGATTACTAAAACGCCATATTTGTGGGTTTTGTGTTGTGTTTTTGATGATAAGGCTTTGATTATCAAATGACTAACATTATTGTGTTTTTTATTGATTATCATGTTGTGTTTTATATTCATAATTCTATAGTTCTATGATGATGTGTTTGAAGTTTTTATGGACTGATAGGGTTTGAATATTGTGTTTTAGTGATCTTCACTCTGTTATTTGTGGTTTTTGAGTGTGTTTTATGGCTGAAATTGTGCACCATCATATTCATAATTCAACAAAACAACTTCCATAAAACCCAATGATTCATAATTCAACAAAACAACTTCCATAAAACCCAATGAAGGTGATCAAGTATATATCCGTCATTTACATTGTTAGAAAAAAAAAAGAACAATTAAAAAACACATTAAACAAAACAATCAGCACAAGCATCCCACAAAATAACAACAGAAAATGATGTAATAATATTTAATAGAATATGTTTGAGACAATAACAAATGATATAATAAATATTTAATAATATTTCATACAACGTAGTGGAAACCAAAACACTTAAGGTCTGTTTGGTATAGCGTAATGGAATAGATGAGGGAATGGAATGGACGATGTAATGGAATGGACAAAGGAATGAAATGGATCATTACATACCATAGTCTTGTTTGGTTACCATGTAGGAAACGAATAAATCATTACATTGTGTTGTTTGGTAGGTAAGAAAAGAGGAATAAATTAAATCGGCGGTGGTGGTGATCGGCGGCGGCTAGTAGCAGTAGCAGCGATGGGTGGCGGTGGTCGGTGGTAGAAGTGGTGGGTGGCGGTGGTCGGTGGGTGACAGTTGTTAGCGGTGGCGGCGGCGATGGTCGGGGTTGGCGGTGGTCTGCGGTGGCAGGTGGCGGCGACTACGGTGGTGGTGGTGGTTGACGGTAACAGGTGGTGGCCGCGAAGGATGGTGGTGGTGGTCAGCGGAGGGTAGTTGGATGGGGTGGCGGTTGTCAGTGTTTGCGGGTGGCGGTTGTCAGTGTTTGTGGGTGGCGGCGATGGTGGTCGATGGTGGTGGTCGACGGTAGCAGAAAGTGCCCGCGGAGGATGGTGGTGGTGGCCGACGGTGGGTGGAGGTAGTGGTCGGGGTGGCAGTGGTCGGTGGTGGCGACGACAATAGGTGGTGGTGGTCGACAGTATCGGGTGGTGGCAGCGGAGGATGGTGGTGGTGATCGACGGAGAGTGGCGGTGGTTTGCGATGGCGGGTGGCAGCGATGGTAGTCGATGGCGGTGGTGGCGGCGGAGGACGGTGGTGGCGCTTGGCGAAGGTTGGTGGCCGGTGGTGATGACGGCAGGTGGTGGTGGTAGATGGTGGAGGTGATGGGCAGTGTTTGTGACGTAGGCTGAGAGATGGAATGGAATGGGAAAAAAAACAGGGGGAGTGAATGGAATTAATTTGAGTGAATGGAATGACTTATGTAATGGGTGATTCCATTGCGTTGACCAACCAAACACACTTTTTTTCATTCTCTCGCAATAGTTTATTCCATTCCACCTCTCATTACTGCATACCAAACACTACCTTAGTTCTTTCACTTTAACTCCGCACTAACTTTATTTTGTCTTTTTTTTATCTAGGTTAAATGAGACTAATTCATAACTCATTAAAATTTCATTCCTTATGATATTTGTTTTTTGCCATATATCTTTTTATTATTCGTAATTGATAAAAATGTCATTCCTTATGATATTTGTTCTTTGCCATATGTTTTTTTTTTATTGCTTTCTATCCTTTCTATCGAAACCCAACTTCCTATTTGATCCTTACCTTATGACTCATTTAAAAAAAGAAGCTTTTTAATCCTTGTCATTATAATTGAACTAAGGGGGTGTTTGTTTAGCTCTTAATGAGACTCTTAATGATTCAGATCTCTTATTGGTTCAGACTGTTTGTTTAGCGAGCAGATGTCTGAATGGTTCAGACAATTACCTTTGAATGTTTAAGCATTATACTAAGTCTGAATGGTTAAGACCTCTAATATGAATTGGTCAGACATTTGCTTCTAAACGATTAAGCATTATACTGGCTCTTATTGGTTCAGACCTCTTACTGGTTCAGCACTTAATGATTTAGTAAGACATAAGACACTTAGGGGCTGTTTGGCAACATCTGAATGGTTAAGTGCTAAACCATTAAGAGGTCTGAACCATTAAGTGGTGAACCAGTAAGAGATCTGAACCATTAAGAGCATGTATAATGTTTAACCGTTCCGAGGCAAATGTCTGACCAATTCAGATTAGAGGTCTTAACCATTCAGACTCTGTGTAAATCTTAACCATTCAGAGGCAAATGTCTGAACCATTCAGACATCTGCTCGTGAAACAAATAGTCTGAACCATTAAGTGCTGAACCAGTAAGAGGTATGAACCATTAAGAGCCTTATTAAGAGGTAAACAAACAACCACTTAACCATTCAGAAGTTGCCAAACAGACCCTAAGAATCTTTCTTTTCTTTTTTTTTAAATTTGAAGATACATTAAAAACCTTTCGCATCTCATCTCTCATGTCTATTCCTATTCAGTTAAATAATACTAGGTTATAACCCTGTGTATTACTCGGATTGAATAAATAAATTTTATATACTAAATAATAAAACAATGTATCTTTAAAAACCTCCTTTATTGCACGGTTTGAATAAATATAATTTTATATATTAAATAATAAAAAGTTATATCTATAAGAACCATATTGTACGGGTTGAATAAATGTAATTTTATATACCAAATAAAAACGTTATATCTTTAAAACCACGTGTATTACATGGGTTGAATAAATGTAATATTTTTTACTAAACAATAAAATAATACATCTTTAAAAAACCTCATTTATTACACAGGTTGAATAAATGTGATTTTATATACCAAATAATAAAAAAATTACATCTTTAAAAATATACGTATTACACGGTTTGAATAAATGTAATTTTCTGTACTAAACAATAAAAAAATATATATCCTTAAAAACCTCATGTATTGTACGAATTGAATAAATCTAATTTTATATATCAAATAATAAAAAGTTATATCTTAAAAAACCTCATGTATTACATGGGTCGAGTAAATGTAATTTTGTATAGTGAAAATAAAAATATTTAATATATTAGTACAAAGTTTGGTTTTCGTGATAAAAAATAGATTATTCTGTTGTTGCAAAATTTGCTAACGAAGTCTCAATAAATGTAACCCTTTATTTAAACTCCGTAAATATATAAATGATAAATAATATTAGTTAATTTTATTTCAAGTTTCGTAAAATCTATTTAATACCAAACTAAACAAAACGTTCAAATATATAGTTAAGATCAAATTAGATAGCTAAGTTTGAATTTGAAGTAAATAGATAAATATAAAGGTAATAATTAATTGACTTAATTACTGTTTTCGTCCCTGTGGTTTGTCAAAAATCACTATTTCAGTCCATTAGTTTAAAAATTACGATTTCAGTCCCTGCGGTTTCACTTTCGCGACCATTTCTGCCCCTGTGGTTTCAATTTCGTAACAATTTCAATCCATTATTCTGTTAAGTACATGGACTGAAATGATTACGAGGTAGACTGAAATAGTTACGAAAGTGAAACCATAGGAACTGAAATCGCAATTTTTAAACTAATTGACTGAAATAGTGATTTTTGACAAACCACAGGGATGAAAACAGTAATTAACTCTAATTAATTCAAATAAATCTATCTATATAATAAAAGAAACCACTTTAGGGACACTTGTCGTCATATTAGACCATCTCTTATAGATAATTATTATTTTAATTTAATCTCTTCTAATTAATTATAGATAATCCCTAAATATTATTTAATTTAATATCTTATATTATAGATAACCCTCCTACTAAATATTATTAGTTTAATGTCTTAGAGATAATTATTATTTAGTTTAATCTCCTTCTCATTTATAATATTATTTATTTGAATTAATTATATTTGAACGTTTTGTTTAGTTTGGTATCAAATAAATTTTACGAAACTTAAAATAAAATTAACTAATAGTATTCATCATTTATACATTTACGGACTTTTAAATAAATGGTTAAATTTATTGAGACTTCGTTAAAAAAATTTGCAACAACAGAATAATATACTTTTATCACGAAAACCAAGCTTTGTATTAATATATTAAATATTTTTATTTTCACAATACAAAATTACATTTACTCGACCCATGTAACACATGAGGTTTTTTAATATATAACTTTTTATTATCTGATATATAAAATTAGATTTATATAATTCGTACAATGCATGGGGTTTTTTAAGAATATATATTTTTTATTATTTAGTATAGAAATTACATTTATCCAAACCGTGTAATGCGTATATTTTTAAAGATGTAATTTTTTTATTGTTTGGTATATAAAATTACATTTATTCAACCCGTGTAATAAATGAGGTTTTTTTAAAGACGTATTATTTTATTATTTGGTAAACAATATTACATTTATTCAACCCGTGTAATACACGTGGTTTTAAAGATATAACTTTTTTATTTGGTATACAAAATTACATTTATTCAACCCGTACAATATGGTTCTTATAGATATAACTTTTTATTATTTAATATATAAAATTATATTTATTCAACCCATACAATAAATGAGGTTTTAAAGATATATTGTTTTATTATTTAGTATAGAAATTACATTTATTAAACCCCGTGTAATACACGGGGTTATAACCTAGTAATATTATAAATGAGAAGGAGATTAAACTAAAAAATAATTATCCATAAGTTATTAAACTAAATAAATATTTAATATGAGGATTATCTATAATTAATTAGAAGAAATTAAACTAAAATAATAATTATCTATAAGAGATAGCCTAATATGATAACAAGTGTCCTCAAAATGGTTTCTTTTATTATATAGTATAGATTTCATTTATTTTACTATGCTTCTCTTCTTTCATTCAAAAAAATATAGTGAAAAATTAGGGAGTAAATAGTGAATCCCTGTATTTAGGGAACTCTTTAGCTTCCCCTTTAGATTACAGGAATGAGTTCCGAGGTATGAGGATGAGGATGAAGACCCTGATGTGGAGTGAAAAAGAATTTTTTTTGTATGTTCCTAAACATCAGGGACGAGGATGGGGATAGGAACCAAATGGGAATAAGTAATAACTAATAACCACATGGTTGCTATAGGATTTCAGTATACTAAAACTTTGTTTTGATAGGAACAAAGTTTTATAAGTATTTCTGGTACATAAAGGGGAGGCATTTAGAAATATTTCTTACAATTTGCTGTTGCGGGTGCTATTTATATGCTGAACCATCCCAAAATGATAAAAGTGACTTTCAAAAAGGCTACATGAGTACGCCATCAAAATGTCACATTACTCATCGTAAAAAAAAAAAAAAAAAAAAAAAAAAAAAAAAAAAAACACCCGCAAACGTAAGCGTGGAATGCATTGGCCTCTTTGAAACCTCCCACTTATCAATCCTTATCGGTTTTAGAATCATTCCAAGTTGTCCTTTACAACTTCAAGACTCATAAATGATGTGCTGCAATACCTTGGGAAAAAGACGATATATGACCCCCAACACCCCCCCCCCCCCCTCCCACCCACCCCAAGGGCCGTCCCTGGAGAGGGGTGAAGTGGGCGATCGGCCATATGGTCCGATTTTTATATATATAGTTATTTTAGATAAAAATACTATAATTATCAAGTTTAAAACCCAATTTTGCTTGTTAAACCCAACAACCCATTAACATTTGATATAGTTTAGCCCACTAAATATTTAAACCCATTTGGCCATTAACCCAAGTACCCAACTATACCCACCCATTAGCTTGAAGCAGGTCGGTTTTATTCCTAATGCATGAATTGCTAATAGAGTCTAGTTGACTCATCCGGTAACAATGGAATTAGCATAAATAAGCTTTTCAAAATTGAAGTTGTTAAAGTCCTACTTACGATCCACAATTTCCCAAGAAAAACTTAATAGGTTATTGAGAACCATGTATAAGAGAGCATGAACTATAAAGAGTTGATCGACAACTTTGCTTCGAAATATGTTAGGAGAGCCTCATGTTTAAGTAATTGAATTAGATCATTTTGCTACAATACGTTTGTTTTGTTTATTATTATTATAACACTCAGACCATGCGGCAGTCCAGTCAGCAAGGGACATTATTGGACATTTTTCTAAAATTGGTGTAGTGAGGATGTGGGTATTATGTTAAAAGGGGTTTAATTAAATAAAAAAAAACTAACCAAAAAAGGGGAATTGGCCAAGAAAAAGAGGGATACATCCTATGTAGCACGGGGACTCCATTTATGTGGCCGTACCCGTCTCAGGTACTTGTCGGGGACGGAAAAACCATGGGTACTCGTAAGGGGACGTTTCCTAAACGTTTCCAATGTCGGGGACGTATCTGGTAGAAGTATCCAGCCTGTTTCCATTTATTTATAGGGTTTTACCCTTTCAAATTCCACAACCGGCCATTAAATAAACAGACCTATCATATTCGGCTTCTCTAATCTCTAAACTCTCAAGTCTCATCATCTCTAATTCTCTATCGATTGCCGATCTCTCACTAGATGAACCGGAATTTGAAAATGATTTGATTATTGATAATTAATTACCTTTGGAAGATGTAGTATTTTTTGAACTTGTTTAATGCATTTTTATTTTTTATATTTTTTATTGCCGTACCCGTATCTTGGAATTTTGAGTTTTGCCGTTCCTCGTTCCCGTATCGTCCCCGTACCCCGATCCCGTACCCGTTCCGGTGCTAATTAGGATACATCTGATTGGCCATTGATTTTCCATTTGAGCGTGTTTTAAATCACGCTAGAGGGGGATTTCTTGCGAAAAAAATGCCCAAACACGCCCACGGGGGTGGGGTGCTTGGCGTGATGGGGCGTGTTTGGCTGTAGAAAACGCCGGACACCACCCACTACGGGTGGTCTCATCATCGTATTATTGACTTTTTATATATACGAGTTATTGAGTTTATATCATAAACATTTCCTAATAGGAGGCCAAAGTCGGGGTGGCACCGGTACTATGGGCCGGACCCCACAACATAAAAATGCAAAAGCAACTAGAAAAACAGATTATTAAACAAATGATGTATCAAAGCCTACGAAATCCTATTAACACTCAGGTGAAGAATCTAAATAACTATACACACGCTTATACATGCCGGTTCTACTAGCATATTAACGCCAAAATCTAAGCAAACTCGAGTAATAGAATAGATCCGGTTAAACGAATAATTAGATAAGAGAAAAACATTATTATCTACCTTGAACAAGACCACTGAACACCTGACTATTTCCAGCAAGAGTAGCTTCCCATTCCACAGATGACAAAAGAATATGTGAAAGTGTAATAACCACTTGTTTCATGTCGGGTCTCAATATCGGATCATCCTCCACACATTGCTTTGCCAGCATGGCCATCTACACATCAGTCAAATTATGAAAATCAATATTAAAGATGTGTACACGGATGGTCCCTACAGTCTACCAAAAATTTTGGATTTAGTCCCTAGCTTTTCAAAAGTACAAGGATGGTCCCTGTGTTTTGCACATTGTAACACATTTAGTCCTCGGCCAACAAATCTAAAAGTTTTTACACAGGTTCAAGTTAAGGACTAAATGTATTACAAAGTGCAAACCTCGGGGACCATCAATGTATTTTTGGAAAAAGTTGGGGACAAAATGCGTTACAATGTGTAAATCACAAGGACCATCCGTGTACTCTGGAAAGCTAGGAACCAAATCAAAAATTTTGGTAAACCACAGGGACCATCAGTGTACTTTACCTTTTTAATAATAATTGTCACATGTGATTACAAAAATTATACTACAAATCTATAGTTTAGTAAAAAAAATTAGAAGGTTTTATATCTAAAAACGACACTTGGCAACTTTTGGCATGTTCGACCCATTTCCTTTTTAGCTATTTTATTTTGCATGTTTGATATAAAACAAAACATAAATCAACCCATTCATAAGTAAATGGGCCGAAACTCCCACCGTACTCATTACCCATCGGATTCACGGGTCTATCCACAAGTATCAGGCATACCCGTTTCTTGCCAGATGTAACCAGCTAATCATGCTTTTGTAAACGATAAGACAATGCTCAAAAGATAAATGGAAGTAACACCTTGAAAACACAGTCGTGAGGATATAAATCCATCAAATTTGGGTCGATGTGATCTTTTAAGCTTGATGTACTGATTGACTCAGAAGCATTTTTAAGAAGTGCCATCATCTGCAATTTTTACACAAAAGAATAACAAATTTGTGAAATTCATGTACTTTTTGCATAGATGTTTCTTTTGGTGATTTATGTTATTATGTGGGAAATACAAATGAACATTACACTTTTTTTTTTGAACGGCAAATTTGGATCACTGATGAACCGCTGGAGTATCATCGTGCCACCAGCGAAACCACCCGATCATATCCATCTCCACTAGGCATAATGCCTATACACCAATTCAGGGGGAAACCCAATAAATATGGGAAAAACCCCCCTTTGTGGGAATTGAAGCCAGGACCTTTTGGTCCCAAAATTTTATCTCACCCCCAGTATGCCACTAGGCTATAAATAAAGCCATGGGCAAAAAAAAATTATCTGCACCTCATTTTTTTGGTCCCAAAACTTTTCTACTTGATAACTTGACACCTCATTTTTTTGAATTACTTTTACGACTTTACACTGCAACGACCGACACATTATTATACATTTTTTATCTATGCCTAAACACGTTAATGCCTAAATTACTTTTACGACAATTGCTATCTAAATTACTTTTAAGACTTTACACCGCAACAAACGAGACATGCTCTTTTTTTATCTATGTCTCGTGACGTTAATGTCACGAACATAACATAACGTGCGTAAAAAAGTAAAAAATCGCGTAATCACGTACGGGCACCACACGTTAATGTCATCATCGTACAGTGTAACCGCAATGTTTATATAGGTTACACTGAGTTCGATCGGATACGTCGAAACACGCGTTTTCATATGGTTAACGCATCACATATCGTGCCGCTAGCTATAAACAACTAAGGCGTCGCCGCCGCAACGCGCTTCCGATGGCAACAATCTAGTGTGCAAGAAAACGCATATATGAAAAAGATATAGAAAAAAACTAATTTACAAATTAGAAGTAGACTTACAACAGATGCCAAAGTCCGTCTTTCAGAATTCTTTGTTACACCAGCTTCGGTTCGTATTATGGCATCTTTTCCTGATATTATCTCAAAAAGAATAACACCAAAGGCGTATACATCACTCTTAGCTGTCGCTAAACCATCCCTAAGGTATCTGTAACAATATATATAGTCATCAGTGACAAGTCAGTTAAGTAATTTAATAAATTCATATAGAGGCAACACTTTATATTGGTTGATGTGTGGACACACGAGGTTAGATCGGATAAGAAATGAGGTCTTTAGGGAAAGATTAGGAGTGGCTAGCATATCAGATAAGATTAAGGAGGGGAGATTGAGATGGTTTGGGCATGTGAAGCGGAGGCAAACGACGGCACCAGTTAGAGTAGTGGAAACTCTTACTGTGGAGGGGAGGAGAGGAAGAGGCAGACCCAAACTGACATGGGATGAGCAGATTAGGCATGATTTACAAGAGTTGCATCTTTCTGAGGACATGGTCCAAGATAGGACTTCGTGGAGGCGTAGGATTAGGGTTAAGGACTTCTAGAGGATTTTACAGCAAGGTCTTGGGTGTGTTTTAGGGACGTAGGTTTTCCTATCCTTTAAGTGACTTTACCGGTGATTGCATTCTTGTGTTCATGCCCAAATGATGTTACATGCTATTATACATGATCTACATTATATTGGTTGTGGTGGTTGTTGCTACATTATATTGTGTCACACTGTTCATTTTCTTGGTTTTGGTGATTTCTTTTTTTCTATTCTTTGACGTGGTGTATTGGTATGCTGTTCGTTTTGGAGCCGAGGGTCTCTCTGGAAGCAGCCTCTCTATCCCTAGGGATAGAGGCAAGGTCTGTCTACATCCCACCCTCCCCAGACCCTATAAGTAGCTTTGCTATTTGTGGGATTTACTGGGTATGGTTGTTGTTGTTGTTGTTGTATATAGAGGCAACACTTTCAGCTCGTTTATTGAAATGGACCGTGTGTTTATGTAAAAAAGCAACATAATGATTTTATATTGATTTGTAGCTGTATCACAATTTGATGATCAACCAATTAAAAAATGCTTCTATTTCGCATAAAATAAGATCATAGGTGTAGTAAAAAATAGGGACTGGCTTAAAGTATGTTGTTATTATGCGTATTTAATGGATTATGTCTTTGACAAGTTAACGAAATATAAAATAAATTGGCCAAAAGAGGAAACAGATCAAGTGGGTCAAAGTTACCCAAAATTATTTATAGAGTAAAGTACACGGATGGTCCTTGCGGTTTATCGAAATTTTGGATTTGGTCCCTAGCTTTCCAAAAGTACACCAAATAGTCCCTGTGGTTTGTACTGTGTAAGTTGTAACGCATTTAATCCCCAGCCAACAAACCTAAAGGTTTTAGCATGTCCAAGTTAGGGACTAAATGTGTTACAAAGTGCAAGGGACCAACCATGTACTTATGCAAAAAAAACTAGGGATTAAATGCGTTACAAAGTGCAAACCACAGGGGACCAACCATGTACTTATGCAAAAAGTTGGGGATTAAATGCGTTACAAAGTGCAAACCACAGAGACTATCTGCATACTTTTGGAAAGCTAGGAACCAAATCCAAAATTTTGGTAAACCACAGGGACCATTCGTGTACTTTACTCTTATTTATATGGGACCCAAACTCATATGAATAAACTTACTCTGGAGCTAAGTAACCATAAGTTCCCACCACTCTTGTCACGGAAGCTTCACCGTCATTGCTTCTTCCAACAAGTTTTGCCAACCCGAAGTCCGATATCTAATATAATCCAAAAATAATCACATATATGAAAATGTAACATTTGGGAACTCAAATGTTAAATCTTAGGCAATGATGCAAGCTAGATCAAGTACCTTGGCTTTGAAGGCATCATCAAGTAAAATATTGCTTGTTTTGACATCACGATGTACATAATGAGGTTTTGTATGTTCATGTATATATTCCAATCCCCTTGCGGTGTCGAGCGCAATTTGAACCCTCATGATCCAAGAAAGTGTTGTATGACCTAGAGTGAAGTCAAATATAATTAATAAAGTTTTTTTTTATTACAAAATTGAATTAAATTTTTTAAGAGGTTCTATGCATTAAAACATCTAGGGTTGTAAACGAACCGAACGAACACGAACAAATCGTTCATTAAGGAATGAACATGTTCATGAACGGTTCACGAACGCTTACCGAATGAGATTTCTTGTTCGTGTTTGTTCATTAAGAAAATGAACACGTTCATGAACGAACTGTTGACGAACACTTATCAAACGTGAACGTAAAAGAATGCAAACGAACACAGACAAATGTTCATGAACATAAATAAACACAAATGAATGTTATATATTCATTCTAAAATAAAATCTACATTTTTCATCAGAAACAAGAAAAAAGATTACGAAGAATCCACCAAAAATAAATAAATAAGTACTAACTGTAACTATCCGAACATAATTGATATAAATATCATAAACATTATTAACACAAAAATTAACAGGTTTGTCAAGCTTTAACACAGACTGAAATTGAAATGCTCAAACGAAGAATGTTGAGGTGTATAGTATAACTATGGTTTTTAAAACTAAAACCAATAAAAAATAATATAAAACAAAAAAACCATTTAATTGAACGAACACAAATGAACATAAACGAACAAACATAAATGAACACATTACTGAACGTTCACCAACATAAACGAACGCAGCCTCTGTTCATGTTTGTTTGTTTAACTTATCGAACGGGAGTTCTTGTTTGTGTTTGTTCATTTACTAAACGAACGAACATAAACGAACTTCCCGCCTAATGGTTCATGAAATTTTCGCTGAACGTTCGATTCGTTTACAGCCCTATGTCTAACAAATTTGACCAACTTCCTTTTTAGCTAATATATATTTTATCTTATCCGTTTGAATCTAAAGAAAATAGTATAAGTTATAACAAGGAAATTCCAATTCATATTATTGAATAACACTGTCTATCTTAAGGTAAAAAAGAAAAGAGTTAAATGCCATTTTAGTCCCTGTGGTTTGGGTCATTTGCCAGTTTAGTCCAAATGTTTGAAACGTTGCCATTTTAGTTCAAATAGTTTCAAAAGTTGCCATTTTTGTCCACTGGGTTAACTTCATCCATTTTTTTTGTTAACTAGAAGGGCAATTCGGTCATTTTTTATGTAATTCTATTAACTAGAAGGGCAATTGGCCATATAAAATGACCGAATTGCCCTTCTCGTTAACAGAAAAAATGGATGAAGTTAACCTAGTGCACTAAAATGGCAACGTTTGAAACTATTTGGACTAAAATGGCAACGTTTCAAACCTTTGGACTAAACTGGCAAAATGGCCCAAACCACAGGGACTAGAATGACATTTAACTCAAAAGAAAATTACCTTTGTTTTGAGGATCATGCAGGTGACTCTTAAGGGAACCTTTTTGAGCGTATTCATAAATGAGGAACAACTCATCATCCGTAGCAGCATAACCAATCAGTTCTACCTTGTAATAAGAAAAACAGACAAACGTCAATCTTTGAAAAAAAAAAGAATAAAGGTGGCAATTTTGACCCATTTGCTTAAAAAGACGGGTCGTAACTCGTACGGGTAATACTTTATCACCAACGGATCAAATGGGTAAATCTAAAACTTATTAAAAAATGTAAGAGGTTAAATGCGTAAAGTCGCTGGAACTGTATACAATGGTTAACAACCTCCTAAAAATTGCTTCATTCAAAAAGGCACGTTAGTAACATTATTATAATAGTATAGTTTTTCATACATCAACCATTAACAAATTGAAGAATAAAGTACACGAATGGTCCCTGTGGTTTACCAAAATTTTGGATTTGGTCTCTAGCTTTCCAAAAGTACACGGATGGTCCCTGTGGTTTGCACTTTGTAACCGCATTTAGTCCCCATCCAACAAATCTAAAAGGTTTTAGCATGTCCAATTTAGGGAGTAAATGCGTTACAAAGTGCAAACCACAAAGACCATCCATTTACTTTTGGAAAAAGCTAGGGACTAAATGCGTTACAAAGTGCAAACCATAGGGACCATCCATGTACTTTTGGAAAAAGCCAAGGACACTAAATGCGTTACAAAGTGCAAACCACAGGGACCATCTGTGTACTTTTGGAAAGCTATGGACCAAATCCAAAATTTGGTAAACCACAAGGTCCATCAGTGTACTTTACTCTATATAAAAGGTCCATCCGTGTACTTTACTCTAATAAGTACCATCGCCTTACCAAATTTGTATGATGAACCTTGCACAAAACTTTCATTTCAGCCATGAACTCCTTAGTTTTTGTATCGGTCATTCTTTTGATAGCAACTTCCTATAGTTATGTAAAAACAAAGTCGTGACTAAGGGGTAGTTTGGTAAATTTGGAACATGAAGCAAAAAATAATAATGCCAACCTGATCACGAAGTAACCCGTAGTACACAACACCGTATGTTCCATGTCCAAGAAGATTCGATTCAGAGAAGCAATCTGTAGCTGAATATAATTCTTCATATAAAAAGACAACAGGCTTTTCAATGTCAAACACACCGGTCCCAATAACTGCAAGAATAAGACAAAATCACTATAACAGTTATATGTAAACATCATATAATTGTCTAATGACAAATCACTATAACAGTTTTATACCAAATTTGGCCAAAACATGTCTAATGACAAAACTGCCAAATTTGGTCCCAAGCTTTTTAAAAGTACATGGATGGTCCCTGTGATTGACCAAAATTTTAGATTTGGTCCCTAGCTTTCCAAAAGTACACGGATGGTCCCTATAGTTTGCACTTTGCAACACATTTAGTCCCTAGCCAACAAATGTAAAGGTTTTAGCATGCCCAAGTTAGGGACTAAATGCGTTACAAAGTGCAAACCACAGGGACCATCTGTGTACTTTTGGAAAGCTAGGGACCAAATCCAAAATTTTGGTAAACCACAGGAACCATCCGCGTACTTTACTCTATAATTGTCTAATGACAAAATCACTACAGCAGTTTTATACCAAAATCTGGCCAAAACATGTCTAATGATCAAATTGCCCTTATATATTTTAAAAAGGCAATAATACCATTGTAAAAAGCTACTAATAAATAAAGATAGTCAAAAGAAGTTTGAATTTTCAACCTTTTGGAATACTCGTATGACGGCCACTAGATTCCCCAATATTTTCTCTCCAATTATCAGATTCACTGCTGAATTTTCTTGAACTAAAACAAAAGCTTGTTGCCCTTAAGACACGAAACTTATGAGAAACTTTTTCAACTTCTGGATCCTTTGCATGACTCCGTGGGGAATCATCAAAGCAAACCGATGATCTTGAACAGATAAAAAAACCTATGACTGCTACGATTAGTGACAAACAAACCCCCAAGCTTCCTATGATCCATAGGTATGGTACACGAGCCTTATACTTGTCTTGATTTACTGCACAGGAGAACAATATTGTTTATCGTTGAATCTGTAAGACAGATTATATTGTGTAATAGCATGACAGAAAAAGACTTAACTAACTGAAAGAGCTCTAATATGTAAGGAAAAATGCTATATTTGCATCAATATTTTTACATGAGATTATATATATTTGATTATCATAACAATTATGTATGATTAACCTCTTATATTTTAAACTTAGAGTAAAATGCGATTTTCATCCCTAAGGTTTGACCAGTTTTGCGACTTTCATCCAAAGGTTTGTGTTTCCGCATCTGGATCCAAAAGGTTTGAAATCTTGCCAGTTTCACCCGGTTCATTAACTCCATCCATTTTTCTCTGTTAATTCAAGGGTATTACCGTCGTTTTTGTTAACTTAAAGGGCAATTCGGTTTTTTTCACTTTATGTAAAAATATCCAATACCCCTAAAAAGACTGAATTGCCCTTTAAGTCAACAAAAAAGACGAAAATACCCCTGTCTTAACAAAGAAAAATGGATGGAGTTAACAAGCTGGATGAAAATGGCAAGATTTCAAACCTATTGGATCCAGATGCGGAAAAACAAACCTTTGGACGAAAGTCACAAAACTAGCCAAACCTCAAGGACGAAAATGGCATTTTACTCTTAAATTTAATATAAATATTTTTTAAAATGTTATATATACTTAGTTACGTAATCAACTTATTAATAACAATTACAAATAAAGAATCAAAAAAATTTAAAACTATATTCAATATTGTACTCATTTTATAGATCTCAATGAGATTGTTTCAATAATACATGTCATAAATTAATATTTACCTTTTGTATTGCATATTTAATAAAATATGTGAATTATAAAAACTCGGTGTAACATGGGGTCATGTGCAGGGCAACACTAAAAATTTACACCATCTAGGTGTCTTAATTGGAGATGATTCACATCATTATGATGTTTTGGCGCATAGGGATAAATCAGTGTATTCATGGCTTAACAATTAACATGACAATGCAAACGTCTTCTATTTCTACTAGAGTCGACAAAATTTATAACAGGTAAACAATACAAACCTACATTACAATATTACCTGCAACGTCGGTAACAAACAGCGGAGCTGGAGCTGGAGCTGGAGTGATGTTCTCAACAGGATATGGCTCACCAGGAACTACAACAAGATTGATGCTAAATTAGATAACAAGTCAAAATGGTACAAGCCGACATCCCGACACTGAATCAGAATACAAGCTTGTGCACATTAAAACTAAACTACCTTCCACAGTCAGACCTAACCTACAATCTCAAATTCCAAGCATATAAAGCTAAAAAAACATGAACTAATCAAATTAAAAAAAAAAAAAAAAACATTCAGATAAAAGGTATCACTAAAACAAAGGGGCTGTTTGACAACTTCTGAATGGTTAAGTGCTGAACCAGTAAGAGGTCTGAATTAAGTGTTGAACCATTAAGAGGTCTGAACCATTAAGATGCGGTATAATGCTTAACCGTTTCGAGGCAAATGTCTGACCAATTCAGATTAGAGGTCTTATTAACCATTCAGACTTAGTATAATGCTTAACCATTTAGAGGCAAATATCTGAACCATTCAGACATGTGCTCCCGAAACAAACAGTCTGAAGTGCTGAACCAGTAAGAGCCTCATTAAGAGGTAAACAAACAGCCCCAAACTCTGTAATTAACATAATAACATGTAATCCAACAAATCTTATACAACCACCTACCAGAATTCAAAGGTATGTAATAAACCCGGCCAACGGTAACATTATCCGAATCACTGATCCCATTAACAACCTCAATACTATCCATACTAACACCAAACCGACTCGCCAACAACTCGACACTATCCCCATCCTCCATCACATAACTCATCAAATAATTCCACAACCCACTCGAACAACCACAAAGCAACCGCAACGACACCACCGCCCCGATTCGCGCCGATCGCGTAAAATTCCCCAAATATCCTAACCCTCCGTACGCATCCACCACCATACCGTACAGATCCTCACCCTTTTCTCTCACAGTATACGTCGTACTCGTCAAATACACATTACTAGTATTAGTATTATTAGTATTATTATTGTTAACAACAACTACTGGTGAACGCGCACACGAACAATTCTTCTTAACGAACACGTAACCGTTACCGTTACCGTCAACTGTGAGGGCTTCCGGTGACACATCGAACATGCTCATGAGTACAGTTAGGGTTTGGTTTGGTGTGGGTTTGAAAGCGATAAACGCAGTGCATTCACGAGATGTTTCAGTGCAATTTAAGGGTGTAGAGTGTGAATTAGAGTATGAATCGCATAACTGCGAAATGTATAGGATCGTTAGGAGTGAATTTAGGAAGTGAGAGGGTTTTTGAAGCGTGAAACTCATTGATGATGAATGTTGAAGAGAAATAGAGAATGAAGATGAGCAAGTGTTTGTTGTTGAATGTGGAGAGTGGGGTGACAAAAAAAGAGATGTAGCTTTAGGTATGTGTTGATGTTGTTTTGTTTGTTTCACTTTTTTGTTTGTTTTTTTTTACTTGTTTGTTTCACTTTTTTTTTTTTTACGAGTCACAAATAATATAAAAAAATATGTGAATGAGAAGACTTGGGGGCTATTTCTTATTTATTTATTTTTGAGTTAAATGTCATTTTAGTCTCTGTGGTTTGAGCCATTTTAGTCCAAAAGTTTCATTTTTAACCTGTGGGTCCAAAAAGGTTTCACAGTTGCCATTTTAGTCCACTTGGTTAACTTCATCCATTTTTTCTGTTAACGAGAAGGCCAATTTGGTCATTTTGTATGTAATTCTGTTAACTAAAATGGCAATTCAGCCATATAAAATGACCGAATTGGCCTTCTCGTTAACAGAAAAAATGGATGAAGTTAACCCAGTGGACTAAAATGGCAACTGTGAAACCTTTTTGGACCCACAGGTTAAAAATGAAACATTTGGACTAAACTGGCAAAATGACCCAAACCACAGGGACTAAAATAGCATTTAACTCTTTATTTTTTTAGAGTAGAGCTTTCTGACCTCTTATGCGCAGAGCTTAGGGTTTGAAGACTATTTGTTTTTTCGAACATCTTTCATGAAAAAAACATGTTGCAGATGTGAGAAAGACTCTTCAAACCTCTTCTTCGCTTTCTTTTTACCCTGATATCACAAAACACATATTCAAAACCTTAGCACACCTTCTTCTCCTCCACCACCTTTCCTCCCTCCACCCCAGCGGCGTTTTTGGCCTCCTCCCTCCACTTACATCGCCCCCGCCGTCCCACTCAACCACCTCAGCCACCGCTCAACCACGGTGAAAGCCAGCCCGCACCGTCGCACTCAACCATGTCAGTCGTCGCTCTCAACCACGTCAGCCTACCTCAACCGCCGCCATCTACATAAAGCTCGAGTTAAAAGATGAATTTTTAGCATTCGTAATTTGAGATTGCTGATTGTTATTAGGTTTTATGCTTATTAGAACTTTGATATCGTTTCAGTTACACTTTTTGTAACAATTTAGGTTACTTTCTAGAGTTATATTGTTGTTATGTAACACCCCAAAACCCGAATGTTTATATTCATTAAATGTTATGATACGGTACATCAAGAAATAAATGACTAGGTTATTTAACCTAGTTAAGAGTATGGTACAAACAATTAAAGGATGAGAGTTGTGCCAATTATAATTAGTGGCAAACTTGAGGGACTAAAGTGGGGTAAATGTAAGTTGAATTTATAAAATAAAAATACACACATACACACACACACGATGGTGTGTTCTGGAAGAAGCCAGGAGCTCCATGAGAGCTCAAGAACCCTAATCATGAAGATCACCAAATTGAAGGGGTAATTGTAGCTCAAATTCAAGAAGAAACATGGATTAATGATCACCTACTCAAGGGGATCATAAGGTATGTCTTAAAAGTTAGATTGGTGATTATGCACGAAGTGGGTTATGTTGTAAATCGCGAATTCGTATGAAATTGAGTATGAGGATATGTTAGAATCATCATATAGAACATGGGTTATGCATTATTAAAGTTAATTTGATGCTTAGAGGTGAAACCCATTAGTTATGGTGAGAATGATGAGTTGAATCATCATCCATGTCTAATTCTTGTTGAATATTGATGTATTATGTGAGTAATATGGAGTCTTGTTAGAAGAATTGAAATAAATAAGATGATAATATGTTTGAATGTTTATGTGTGAATGATATATGTTAATTAGTAGGAGGATTTGATGAATTATGTATGAAATTAGGAGATTGTGCATGAATTGGTTGTACCTTATGTTTAGAAGGTGGTACACACACCAAGGGTATGATGAAATTAGAGATAATTGAGCTTAGATCACTAGTAAGTGATTAACAATGTAGTCATGAAGTGGGTTTTGTATTATATGATGATATGTTGTTGTTAATGATGTTTGAAATCACATACGTGTGTAAATGTTTAAAGGATTTCGGCTAGGATTTGATAGATTAGTTTGTTTTGAGTTTGAATGATAATTCCGAGATAAGATCCGTGTGATGAATGATGAACAAGCTAACTATCTTGAGAATTATATATGATAGTTGATGCTTGATAAGCGACATGGAAGCTTGGGAAAGAAGCGGGTCAAACGGGACTAATGCGCACGGGAAGCATATTCGGATGTTAGGTAAGTAAAGCTTACACCCCTTTTTGGTAGAATATCTATTTAATGTATAGATTACGAACATGGTAAGTAAATATGTGAATTATGATGTTCCGACAGGTTTTGATATGGGTCGGAACATGTGATTATGTTAAGAAACTAAGTTTGATGGTCAAAAAGGGTAAAAAGGGTATTATGGTGATTTTGGTTACGAGTTAACGAAGGAATAAGTTACATGGATGGGATAATGACTAACTAAAGTCCCACAAGGATAAAATGGACATTTAGACTTAACGGGTCAAATGGTGAAGACATTACCATTTGACGATGTCTACTAATGATTTTATTGTCAAGTACTATGAATTCACAGGGTGAATAGCGAAAGGATTTGCGTTGTTATTAACTAGCAACTTAGTGGATGAAGTATTAAAACGGGTCATAGCTTTGACTCGAGCAAGGTATATGTGATTAGAGTTATAGTTAAGTAGTAGGATTGGTTAAATATGCAATGAAGTCCTTTGTTGTAAAGGATGGAGCAAAGTTGACAAAAACGCCCTTGATAGGTATATCGGGCAAACGATCTTAAAAGTCATTTGGAAACAAGCTATTCGATTAGAGTAATGTTTTGGTCAAGTTTAAAAGCGAAGGGTATGGTTTTGTATGTCATAGACCATTTAATGCGTAAATACCCGTATCGGGTCAAAATAAGCTTTTGAGCGAAAATGTGTTAAGAGGATGCAAGACATCCAAGAATTCAATCCTTTATGATAAACAACGTTGAAATTATAAGGTTCATGAGGAATCAAGGTCAAATAATCAGATTATTTTGATAAATGCATGAACGGGTCAAAACTTTGTAAAAAGGTAATAAGTCGATAGCTTAAAAGTTCAGAATTTTGTTAATCCGGATGTCGGGTGTCAACTCCATGTGATGGAGAATTAAATTACGATCGCGTAGGAAAAAGAATCGGGTAAAACGGATCAAAAACGAATGAGTTATGTCCGTTTTCGTGAAACTTGGGTTGGCTGGGAATTTTGCAGCAGCAATTAAGCAACTTGCTGTAAAAAAAGGGGCTAGGTGTAGCGTCTAGCCCCTAGGCGTAGCGTCTAGCCCCCCTGATTCCGAAAATTGTTTATTTTGTTCCATGAACCCGTTTAAATGCGTTTTTAAACGCCTGTAAGCTAAGTATGATCAATTATTTTATGTTTTAGGAGATGTAGATACGTATGAAGGTATGTATGTATGTATGTATGTATGTATGTATGTATGATTATAATTTGTATGTATGATTGAATGTATGTTTGTACGTATGCAAGTAGATATATATGAGCGTATGCACGTATGTAGGCACGCGTGAAGATATGAATATATGTATGTATGTATGTAGGTGTGTATGTAGGCAGTATGTGTATCTACATGTATGCAAGTGGTTATGTGCGAACGTATGCATATATGCGAGTATGTATGAAAGTATGTACGCATGTATTCAATGAGATTGAGTATTGAAGATAATAATAGCGTGCCTTGTGAACGAAGTGTATTGCAGGTACAATAAGGAAGTCTCGCCATGGATTGTATAATGTGATGGAAAGCTGGAATGAAAAGAGATAATGAAATGAAAAGTCAACAAGAAGGAAACTTATTTATGTTTATAATGTGTGCTAACGTTATGAATGTATGTGGTGAGCGCAGGTTAATCGGGTCACGGAGGATCATCAAGGAATGGAGATCGAGGACCGAGTCGCAAGATAGATTGTACGGGGACGTTGGTGTATGTAATATAGTAAACCTAGGTTATGTTTTTTTTATTTAGTAAATGAGTCGATTGATGGCTTTATGTGAGAGGGTTATGTTAAAATGAACTTTTGAGAAGCTCAAAGTATTTGTAAGGAAAGAAATTTTATGGCATGACTTTCCGCTGCGACTTTTTGTCAATTACGTGTTAGGGTCTTACATGTTAATTAGGGTTGAATGTTGTTAATAAGATGAAGTCTTCGTGTGTTCACCTCCAAGATGAATTTGATGTCATTGTAATTGTACATCTAGATTTTTGTTAATCTGATTCTTGTAAATAAGAAGATGGAGAGATTGTGGTGTAGTTATCATGTATGTTCTTCTAACTCAACCAGCCGGAAATAGTATGTTTGTTTATGATGTTTGTTCTTGATTGGTTTTTTTTTTTTTTTTTTATGATGTTAGTTCTTAAGGGAGAGGGTTAAGTAGGAAGTTTATTTTGGCTAGGAATGATAGGAAGCAATAGGATTATGACATGTGACAAAATTTAAAATAAAGAGGAAGGGTATTTTAGTCAATTTTATCCAATCTTCTCCCTTCTCTCTGTAACTTCAAACCCCACCATTTTCAAAATCCACTATCTTCAACCTTTTCTTCACTTTCTATCTAAATAATCACTACATTATAGTGCGATTTTCGTCACCAATCAATGACTCAAACACCCAATCAACGTGTTCTTCAACTTTTTTGAAGAAATCCAGTTTAATTTCATACAATATCTCATTTTTTCTCGTGATTTTCAAGCGAATCACTCGATTCGTTCGATTCGATCGCTGATAAGTGTTTCTAACATTCAAATTTCGTCAATCATTGAAGAAATCTGAAGAAACCGGTTTCGATCTATGTAAAAAAATTGAATTGCATTTTTACAATCTGGGTTTTTGAATTGAGTCATTGCGTTTTACAAAGTAATGAAAAAACACCGTTTTTTTGTTTTCAGTCCATTGGGTTTTAGAAACAACACATTTTATTGTGTTTTTAGTTCATTGTGTTTTAGGTAAAACACATTTAATGTGTTTTTAGTCCATTGCGTTTTAGAAAAAAACACTTTCTTTTGTGTTTTTATCTATTGCGTTTTAGGAAAACACGTTTTTATGTGTTTATTGGTCCAATGAGTTTTAGAAAAAAAAAAAAAACATTTTGAAGTGTTTTTAGTCCATTGCGTTTTAGGTAAAACACATTTTTATGTGTTTTTTGTCCATTGCGTTTTACAAAAGAACACTTTCTTTTGTGTTTTTAGGCCATTGCGTTTTAGAAAAACACATTTTGCAGTGTTTTTAGGCCATTGCGTTTTAGGTAAAACACATTTTTATGTGTTTTCAGTCCATTGCGTTTTAGAAAGAACACTTTCTTTTGTGTTTTTAGGCTATTGCGTTTTAGAAAAAAAAAAAAAAAAAAAAAAAAGACATTTTTATGTGTTTTTTGGTCCATTGCGTTTTAGAAAAACACATTTTGAAGTGTTTTTAGTCCATTGCGTTTTAGGTAAAACACATTATGTGTTTTCAGTCCATTGCGTTTTAGAAAGAACACTTTCTTTTGTGTTTTTAGGCCATTTCGTTTAAGAAATAAGACATTTCTTTGTGTTTTTTGTCCATTGCGTTTTAGAAAAATGTCATTTTTTACGCTTTTTGTCCATTGCGTTTTACGCAACTGGGTTTTCGAAAAAAAAATCGAAAATATAGCAATAGTATACTCGTTTTAAAGATTAAAAAACGCTCGTTTTTTTGGGTGCAATTTTTATAAAAAAAATAATGTCGTATGAAAGACTTATTAACATTTAAAAAATATGGGGAATTGGTGGAGAGATAAACTATTGTCCTGGATTGACTAGAATGCCCCTACACAAACCCATGCGCCTCTTTTTTTCTTCAATTTCACTCATTTAATCTTAGCCCTTTATTAAATCAATTGATGGTCAAGATTACTTCCTAGCAAAAAAAAAAAATTCTATTATATCCTGACCATAGTTCTTAATTAGATATCTTGTATGATAAAAATGTTTCTTGATTTCAGTCCATTGTTTGTTGAGATATTGTAAATTTTTGGTGTTCGTGATGGAAATTTTTGATGTTTGTTATGAAACACCTCTAAAAAAAACAAACAGTTTTTTTCTTGCGGATTGCAGAGGTTTGGTCTACCTCTTCTGCTACAGAGGTTTACAAATGTGGTCCGCAGACTGCATACGTTTTACCTCTGAAAAAACAAACAACACCTTGGTGTCTTAAGTTACCCAGGTTTGGTTCTTGCTCTCCCTATTAGTTTTTTTGGCACCTGGTGACGATGTGAAACTAGGCGGAGATCGTTAATGCGTTCCTTGAACTGATCGAGTTTTACCTCACCGCACTATCGTGCCTTCGGGTGAGTGTTCATGGGCTTCGGCCCTAGGTGAGGGTTTTCCCCGGTTCGGAGGCGAGTGTATCCCGATGTGGTGAATTTCATTAGCAGCCTATTTGGGGTTCTAGAGTGAACACTAGTGTATTTGTGAAGTGAGTGAACAAATCCTGGCCATTGATTTACATCATCAAATCATAAAATACACTAGTGTATTTTCATCATCAATCCTGAACAAATCCTGACCATTGATTTACACTTGTGTATTGATAATCAAGGGCTAGGATTAGTTCACACAGTTCACTATCAAGGGGGTTGTTCACAAATGAACCTAACCATATATATATGAGGTTCCTGTAAAAAAAGGCTTCTTTTGTGAGAAATGTGAGAATGCATAGGAAGTGACATGTAGGCATCATGTTTTGGATTTAAGCATGATGTTTTGGGTTGTTTTGACAAGAAAAACACTAAACATAACATTTTAAGACACAATGCAATGAAGGTATACCTAAAACCCCCTATGATTGTGTTTATATTTTGTATTTACATGTAGGTGAACTTGTTCCCTTACAGGTATTCCTTGGTATAAAAGTGTTCGTATTAATCATTTGTTACTTGTACTTCCTTTGCTATGTAAAATATAGAGTTAAATGCCATTTTAGTCCCTGTGGTTTGGGCCATTTTGCCAGTTTAGTCCAAATGTTTCACTTTTAACCTGTGGGTCCAAAAAGGTTTCACAGTTGCCATTTTAGTCCACTGGGTTAACTTCATCCATTTTTTCTGTTAACGAGAAGGCCAATTCGGTCATTTTATATGGCTGAATTGCCCTTTTAGTTAACAGAATTACATACAAAATGACCGAATTGGCCTTTTCGTTAACAGAAAAAATGGATGAAGTTAACCCAGTGGACTAAAATGGCAACTGTGAAACCTTTTTGGATCCACAGGTTAAAAATGAAACCTTTGGACTAAACTGGCAAAATGACACAAACCACAGGGACTAAAATGGCATTTAACTCTAAAATATATATTGGTATAAAAGTTTTCATATTAATCATTTGTTACTTGTGCTTCCATTGCTATGTAAAATACGTGTATATATATATATTTCACTAGTTAAAAGTTTAATTTTAACTAACATATATATACTTATAAACACATACTTGTCAAAAGTGTTTTGACTACTCTTTGTCACAAATATATATATATATATATATATATATATATATATATATATATATATATATATATATATATATATATATATATGATTAGGTTCAATAGTGAACACTAGTGTATCCTGCGAACTGATTGAACTAATCCTGGCCATTCATGTGTGTAAATCAATGGCCATGATTTGATGATGAAATACACTAGTGTATTTTACGATTTGATGATTAAATCCTAGCCATACATGTGTGTAAATCAATTATCAGGATTTGTTCACTCAGTTCGCAGATACACTGGTGTTCACTCTAGAACCCCACCCTATATATATATGTATGTATATCACTCGGTTCAAAAATTTCATTTACCACGGATATCCATCATAAATATACTTAAAAGTGGGAATTAAGTTTGTTTAGTTTTCTTTAGATTTTAAGGAAATAAAATGATGACCTGAAGAGGTATGGTCCCAATTCCTTGCCTACATGGCAAGGACCACACCACTTTTCCATCCTATGTGGCGCTGACATCAACGAGACCATCCAGAAGCTTCCAGAAGCTTCTGGAAAATATCAAGGTGGCACCAAAGATGCTCCATCCGAAATAAAGGACAACACGTGTCACCAGTCATCAGGCGCCAGGTAGGCCTGCAACGGATCAAGGAGCTGTCCGACAACACCAGTACGACGTCTCCAAAATAGGCAAATGTAAGCGCGCCACGTGTACCACTACACTGACCACAGCAGAGGAGACCAAAGGGATATTCCCCTTGGTCGGACAGCTGGCGCGCAACCACAGCTGGCACTGCTGCTCCTCCCTCTTTCACCCTCCGGCTATAAATAGGACCCTTCATCATCCAGGTTGAATCACCTTGCTCTATATACTCTCACACTCCACACACACTGTTTATTCTCCCTCAGAACAGTACTTATTCTCACGCCGGAGCCTGGTTAAGAGGGAAACCCCCATATTCCCCTCTTAACGAGACTAACGGTGTTGCTGTTTTGCAGGACCCAAGTCATTTCCACGAGTAAGAAAGGAGATTGAACCCACAGAAGAAATAACCCCACAGATTAACCCTGGTGTTAACCTGTGTTTCATCATGACCCTAGTTGTGTTGATTTCGATATTTTGTGTGTAAGTACAAAGATTAATATTGAATAACATATGTATTAAAGCGACAAACGATGAAAGATGGATAAAAACGAATACACTCTTCTGGATAAATATATAAAAAATTTGTATGATCAACAACTCAACATTCACCACAAAGATAGTGAAGAGCAATAATTGGAACATGATAATGACTCTTTGGCTCGATTTCACACAAGTTTTTAAAGCTAGTTATTATGAACTATTGATAGTTATCATGAGCCATAGTACTAGTATTAGACTTAAATATGAGTTAAGTAAATACAAAGTTATTTCATTTCGGTATAAAGAAAGATGGAATTTATTGTAATATAATGGAGTTAGATTGTATATGAATATAAATACAAATTGCATGTGACTTGAAAAAAAAAAACTAATGACTTAGGTGGCACATAATTAAAGATAATTAGATACAAGTAAATGATGATCCGTTTGCATGTGATGGTTGCTTAGTTCCATTTTCTACAAGGGTGAAACTATTATATAATAATAACTTATTTATAATGGACTTTATTATGGTTGATAAATCTTTACTCAACTCATTTCGAATATTATAGTTTTGTCCAACATTTTACACACTATTTTTCTATTTTATCATCACAAATAAAGTGAATCTTACACCGTTTATAATCATTTTATACACTATTTCTTATTCGTTTATAATTAGGGGAGATGATGTATTAAATAGAGGACATCCTCTTATGAGTTACACATCTAAGGCTACAAGCATAATGGATAATGTTATAACTTGTTAATTAAGGGAAATAAAATGTTATAACGGACCACTAAAGTATCATCATGCCACCAGCAGAACCACCCCATCATATCCATCATCACTAGGCTATAATGTCTGTACACAAATTCAGGAGGAAAGCCAATAAATCTGGAAAAAAAAACCCTCTTGTGAGAATCGAACCCAGGATCTAACGGTCACGAAACTTTATCTTACCTTGAAGATGCCACTCATTTTAGTCTTTTGAGTATGTAGAAAATATTAAGAGTTGATTATTTGATTAGACGAGACAGTCAGACAGGATAACTATATTATGTATAAAACTAGTAAAAATAATGTAAATGATAATATGGGAGAATAACTTTACACCTTTTTAGTTTACACTCCACAAAGAGAATAAAGAACAAAGGCTTCTTTTTTAAAATTTAAATATAAAATAAATTATATATCCTTCTAAAAGTATTCTTAATAGACTTGACAATAGATCACGTGAGAAAAAAAGCTGTGACATAGTCATTAATTTGTTTTTGGATGCACCAAACAGCTTATAAGATACCGACAATGGAAAAAATGATTTTAGAAAATAATAATATGTAAATTTGATATATAAAAATAATAAAATGTACAAAGCTTACAAGTGACAAACTTTGATTACCGTATTTGATATTTTCTGATTCCAAATGTATACCAAGTCATGAATATTGATTGATCCTTAGTGCTTTTGTTGAAATAAATTTCCATAGCACAGGGTTTGGGGATAGATAATCCACAGATGATGAGCCGCACCTAGGATCTAGGGATGAGCTCGATACTGGTATCGAAAATACATGTATCAAAAATCGTGAAATATGGGTACCGATACCGAAAATGTTCGATACGGTACCATACCGAAATACCGGTATTGAAAACTCCAAAAAGTGGGTACCGAATCATTACTGAAAAAAATCAATACGAAAATTCAGTACCGGTTCCAAGTCCCAGATGCTTATCCCTAGATCTAGCAATGACCAAATGATCCTTAGGCCATGTGTAGTCACTCGTTATTGGGCTCCATCTTGGGCCGAACACCCCCCCCCCCCCCTCCCCTGGGCTTTATGGGGCTCCATCCACTGTGGGGCGTGATGTGTACAGGGGGTGATGTGTTTGGCTTCTCTCATACATACATACATACATACATACATACATACATACATACAATTGAATGGGTGTCCATCCACTACACATATTGTTAGCGTTGCTACAGTTCAAGAGACTTTATTCCTATGATCAGGTTCCAACGTGAGAATAGCCCATTTGTTTAAGTGTGGGTAAGTAACCTTTAATGATATATCATTTTTTTCAAAAATATATAAATTAACTCCTATAAAAATCATTCAGGTTTGCCCCCAAAAACTAAAAATAAAATAAAAAAGAAGATTTTATTTACAGAAATTATAGTATTAAGTTGTCGGATGGTGACATAAATATTTGGAAAGATTCCAAAAACAGCACTAAAAGCAGCAAAAGGATGGGGGGACTGGCAAGCAAGTAAAGTAGCATAAAAAGAGACAGTTGGAGTGGGACCCACCATATCGATGTGTTTTGGCGGTAACTATAGGGTCTTTGGATCCCTTGAACATGAGGTTGACTAGAAAACTCAAAGGTCTACACCGACAATGACTTACATATTTTTTCTTTTATTAAACGCAAATATCCTCTAATTAATATATATTTTTTATTTTGATTTTACTAGAATAAAATTCTTATTATTGCTCTTAAAGTAAGAATATTAAGAAAATAAATCCAATTTGATTATATTTAGAGAACAAACATGATACTAGTTTATCTTTGGTCTTTTAAATTGTGATAGACACTTTACATATAATGTATATGTGTGTGGGCGTTCAGTGGTAAAAATAAAAGTACACTAATTTTAACGTTATTTTACTAATTTCGTGAAAATAACGTTAAAAGAGGGGATCGTTAATCATGCATCATGTGGTGACGTTGATAGCCGAAAGACAAGGGGGTACATGTACTAATCGGCATTTGTCTAAATTGTTGAGTGTTATGTGTCTTATGTCCAAGACTTGATGCAAAACTACTATCGAGTCAGGGTCTCACTGAAAGCAGGGGTAAAAATAAGGTTGTCTACATCTTACTCTCCTCAGACTCTACCTTAGTTTTGCTATTGATATGATTTACTGAGTATGATGATGATCTTTTAAACTATGATAATACCTACTCAGTTTAAATTATCGAATTTGTTTGCACTACTGTCTTTTCTTTGACTTTTAAAATACAACACAATTAACAAGTTTTCATTTTGATTTACTTGTTAACTGGCCGTGAACCCAATTCATTTAGCTAAATATGTTTAAGGGTTCGACTTGAAACTGAACCAATTTGTTAAATTAAACCTAAACCTACAAATTTCTTTCACACCGCTCATACACCGGTCTTTATCTTACACGCTAAAAGTTGTTTAATTGTCTTTCAACTATTAATCTTTATTATCAAATCATTCGTAAAACAATACACTAATAAGTTTATGTAGAAAACTCACTTAAATGTACAAAACTTAAAATGATTTATTAACCATTGATCATACTGATTTATTGTTCAAATCAATTAAAGGGTATTTGTGTGGTTTAGAAAAATAACAAGGGTTTCATAGATTAAGTTAAAAAGGTATAATAGGAACAACAAATAATGAAAAGCATCACACGTACCACAACTTTCTCAATAAGCTATTAAATTATTGAGGATTTTTCAATACGCTACAAAACTTTTCCAAAACTTCGATCTGTTGATCAGTTCTGTTTAAACATAATGGAAAACATGAAAAAACGTACCTTTGATTGCATCAGCACAGTAGAGAATCCAGTCAGAGACGCAGCCACAGATTTCGACATAGTTGTCAGTTTGATCTGGTTCCTCCTTAGGGTGTAAGGTGATGATGGTGATGAACCGAGACTAGGGCAGAATCGGTTTAGGGAGAGAGAGGGATGAATTTGATGTTATGTTGTTAAGTTATGTGTCTAACCTTTTACCTCTCTAGTAATCTCCTTATATATACACCCAAGAGGAAACCTAATTAGTTAATGAGGGTAATATGGTCCATCAACAATTACCAACTAATTATTAATAGGTTATTAATATATTTTGATCTATATTATATAAATGATAATGATGGCTACTAGATTAAATATAAATAAATAAATATTTAATCTTACATTCTCCCACTTAGCCGAATAATCATTTATCATGAGTATTAGATAAGTCTGATCAGAAGTTAATACTCATTTTAGCCTTAAACAAGTACTATAGCAGAGAAATACAGCCGTTGAATCATTATGCGACTCAGGACCCCCATTAGTCATACTATAGCCTTAATTTAAAACCTAACAGTTATGATCAAAATATGTAAGCCCTTTAACGTTTGATTTGTATTTATAATTGTCTATATGTCATTACACCGGCAGAACATATGTAAGAGACATACAAAATCAAACTGATGAGGAAGATTAATTAATAGTTAGTCATTCATAGTACGATATGCAGTTGTACATGGTCATCAATTAAAAACCCTTTTCTTTTATGTGCACTCTTAATAAGACTTATGGGTAATAGACCTTCAATTATAGGATCCTTAAGCATATCACGAATGCATTCGATACAAAGATTTAGTTTCCTCAATTCGTTCATAAACGAATAATTAATTGCGTATCGAAATTTAATGCAGCACCTCTCGAACTGTTACTGTTCAAGGAGACATGGTAGCTGACTTTATCACAACAAGTCTTCAATATATTAATTATATGGAGTTAATAAACTCATGAGTCCACTGATAAATTTCCAACAACTTTTAGTGATTATATTATGTCGTTATAACTTAGGTTGTTGATATCAGTCTATTATGACTCCTCCATGAGATAGGTTTTGTCTGTTGACATAAAGATATACCCGAAATTACATTCTGTCATTTTGAATATCACAAAGTTAGAGTAATAAACCGGTTTGAGTTCTCACTTCTTCTTTAAATTATAGCCTCTCGTTTCTTTTAAAGTTATTGTAATACTCTATTAAATGCTTCACATTAATCTAGACACATCTAGTGTGTTGCAATGTGAGTAATATCTAAACGAGTATAGACTTAAACTTACATAAGGCTTCTAATTAATGAAGCGTAAGAAATAATCTCATTTATCCTATTATCCTCTAAAGGAGAGCAGTATTGTTTGTTACATATGTAAGGACCAATTTAATGTTAAACTTATGGAACGGAAGTAGTGTCCCATTTGGTCTATCTCAACATGTTATGATATCTATTATGTAAGAGATATCTCTGAGATCTATTATATCAAAGTTTGTGTTAACAATGCTTTGACTTATGTAACATATACTTGTCAAAAGAATATCATCTATATAGACAAGTTTATCTTAGTTGCTCCCACTCATCTTGAGGTAGGTACATTATTCCACTTGGTTGTTGATGAAAATAATTACGTTAAGATTTCATCACATTATGATGTTTGCATTAACCCATACATGGATTTTATTGGCTTATAGACAAACTGTTCTTTAACCTTAAGTTTGGAACTTTCAGGTTGTTTTATGAACATGTAAATATGTCAGCCAGTTGTTAGGGAAAATTGTTTTAATGTTCATCTAATGTAGCTCAAAACCATTATAAGCTACTAGAACAGTGATGATCCTGAAAGAAATCTTTTGTTAGATATGTAATAAAGATTCTTTAATAATTTATCTCTTCCTGAGTACAACCTTTGACAATCAATCATGCTTCTTTGTGTCTTAACGTTTATATATTAGGATTTGGTTTAGTTATGAACACTCTTAAGTAATTCAATCAAATCCCAAACGTTATGCGAACACATAAAATCAGTTTTACTAGAAAACTGTTTTATTCTATTCAGAAGATTGATTGACAGTAATGGCTTAATTAGAAGAGATAGGATGGGTAAACTTTTCCAAAGTCCATTTCAACTTCAATTAGGGAGGTTATGTAATCATCAAAGTTAGTAGGTTTTTAAACCTAGATGACCTCCTGAGTTGATTATTGGGTTAGAAGTTTCAGTTTTATGGATTAGCTCTTGGTTAGGTTGCTATCATTTTCAGGATTCTAAGTTTATAAGAGTTGGTGCAGTATGGTGTACAAGAGGTGTAATCGGAGTTAAATTTGGAGTGAAATTTAATGACACTCTTCCCCCCGCCTCTTGTATTCCTTGCAAGTCATGATAAGGACTTTGACTGCTCCCACGGACCTTAGAAATCTTTAGGAACTCAGCATGCTTAGGGTCAATATTTAACGACCAAACAAATTCTAATAGAGAAAACATATAATAGAGAAAACATATTAGTGACATTAGTCATTGTAGTTTCTCTTGTTGAGGATTATGCTAGTTTAGATAAGAAATCTAAGTATGCCCACAATTAAGCAATAATGAAACTTTTGTAAAAGTAGCTTTAGATTTTAAGGAGACAAGTTATGATAGAACAGTGTCAAGATGGAGCAGTGTCATGTACAAGAGGTGTAAATTTAGGTAATGTAAAATTTCACTCCCCCACCTCTTGCAACTATTGCAAGTTATGATTAAGACACTTAATGTTCCCACTGATCTTTAATATCTCTAGAATGCTACAAGAGAAGTTTCAATTAGGTATGTGACGTGAGAACCTATCACATATATGTTAGACTTTATTTGATGTCTTTAATGTCCAGATATCATAAGAAACTTAGGGACATTTTTAATAGAAATCTTATTAAGTACATATATGAATAGATTTCTTATAAGACCATGGGCCATATGCAACAAAATTTAGATACAAGTTGATAGTCTTTTAAATGATAAATGAATTGTGTCTGAATATTCCATTTGAAATAAGTTCCATGAATGTCAATGAATGACTTATGATGGATCCATACTTATTCCTTAAGCCAAGTAATATTTAGGGCCATAACGTCATGATTTAAAATCACTTAAAATGAGAGTAAATAAGAAATCATCCTCATTAACCATGTCATGATGTCTCACGAATTTTGGTTATAATGGATGAAATTTGTAAATCTCATTTTCCTTTTGTCAAAATCTCATTTGATTGATAACAAAAGTTGTGAAAATGTAAGGTATTATCTAGTTTCATTTTAGTAATGTTTCTATCCAGATATTTAGAACAAATAAGATGA
The DNA here is from genome assembly GCA_030545235.1 of Helianthus tuberosus. NCBI lineage: Eukaryota > Viridiplantae > Streptophyta > Magnoliopsida > Asterales > Asteraceae > Helianthus > Helianthus tuberosus. Next base: position 185,244,484 of record CM060358.1, on the reverse strand, counting down.
GAGTTTAAGATAAGTGTGACTTTATGTTGACTATGCAAACCTCACAACCTTCATGACATAGCCTAAGTAATGATACTGTACTCTGATTAATAATCAGAATATGTAATGTATCGAAAAGCTTTGTTAGAAGACTGCTTATTATGATTCTTATAGCGTTAACAATTAATTTTGTCACTAACTCTCATGTTAATTATTTGTCAAGTTCTGGTAAGGAAACGTATGGAACTAGAGTCAACTAATCATGTGTTAATTGGAATATTTAAAATTATCAGACTTAGATATCATTGGGAAATGACTACCTAATTAACTTATCCAACTGTTCCTTTGAATAATGGATAGTCTCGGTGCTTATGCCTAGTCTAATGGCATAATCATGTAGTGAGATTTTCCCTTGAAGAACCTTAGAGTTGGGATTTTGTACTTGTATTTTGACTATGGACCTTAGAACAATCCTCTTTTAAAGTTTTAAGTGGTTGTAAGGTGAGTAACAACTTATTTTCCAGCTTCAAACATTTATTTCTTTGTACATATGTTGCTTATCAACACACTCATTATACTTTGGTATTATTGAGTGTTATAGTTGATTTATAAGGCATCGAATTGTACAAGTGAAAATCTTAATATGTAATGTACTGGAAAATGTACTTATTTCCATGCGTAAGCCCTTAACTTTATGGGTCATGGTATTGTACATTATTATGTATTCACATATACCACTTAACTTTATAGTTTAGAATTTTAAAAGAAGGCATGCATCTTAGGAGTTCTAGTGATTATTCCATATATAAGAGATTAGCCTTAGGAAAGACTTAATCTGAAATAACTTTAGTGATAGCATTATGTTAGAGAGTTCTTGATTATCATAAGAGACATCATGTTCGATTTATCCTAATCATCATGCTCTAATTTTCTTCTTTATAATCTTTATCAGAAGAGAGCAATAGGATTATCGTGTCTTAAGAAGTAATCAAGGATTTAATTTAAGAGCTAATTCTAAAAGAAACTTTAAATAAAGCAAACATGTTAGGTTTAGGAATTAAAGTGGATGAGATATATGTAGAAGTAAATTATAGTGAGAAAAAAAAAATTATGGGTACTAAAAAATAAGACAGACGAAATGATCATAAAATTAATTAAGGATCATTAATATAAGGATCATTATGTGAAGAGATTGTGATATGTCTATTACTAACATCAAAATAATAGACTTAGTAAAATTCTACTTAAACAAAGACAAATCAGCTTTGGCCAGAAGTGTAATCATTTAAGTATGTGTGCAAAGTAATCGTGACAAATCAGCTTTGGCCAGAAATGAGACAATCACTTTAGTTATGCACTTGTCAAGCATGCTAAACATAAATGAATTAAATCAGCTTTGGCCAGAATTAAGACATTTCACGTTTGTAATGCATACTTAACATAGCTTTTATAATACTTGAACAATAAATAGATGTATTAAATCAGCTTTGGCCAGAATTAATACATCAGAAGCTCATTCAAGTTAAGCTAGTTTGGTTTTGTAAAACATTATTTGATCCTTATTAATTAATTAAGTATAAACAAAACCAAGTATTTAATAGCAAACCACCTTTTAGGTCACATTAAACAGCATAAAAAATGAGGTCTCGAGTCGCAATCTTAGTTTCGAGTCGCAATCCCAGTCTCGAGTTGTGATGATTATGGTTGCGAGTCGCAATCTTAGTCTCGAGTTATGATGATCGTGGTTGCGAGTCGCAATCTTAGTCTCGAGTTGTGATGATTGTGGTTGCGAGTCGCAACCTTAGTCTCGAGTTGTGATGATCGTGGTTGCGAGTCGCAATCTTAGTCTCGAGTTGTGATGATTGTGGTTGCGAGTCGCAACCTTAGTCTCGAGTTGTGATGATTGTGGTTGCGAGTCGCAACCTTAGTCTCGAGTTGTGATGATTGTGGTTGCGAGTCGCAACCTTAGTCTCGAGTTGTGATCTCTGTTAACAGCTGCTGATTGTGATAAAACTGAAACTCGAAATTTAAGGGATTTGGGATAGTATTTCCTGTTTTAATCATGATCTAAACTTATCAAGGATTTCGAAAATAATAACTGATTATCTCTTTAACAGTTTTCGAAAATTTAATAGATAAAAATTTAGATCAAAACAGTAAAACACTTACTAATCCAAAATTATATTCCAAATCTTATGAATTTTTCGAGTTTCTTAGAACATAAATGATGAACCCTAAAATAATAAGAACATAATCTGGAAATCCGAAACCTGATTTTAATGGTTTTGTAATGGATTTCGTGACAATAAGCTTAATCCTTTTATGATTTCGGGTCAATATATCAAGTAATAATTTCCGAAAACAGGGATTTCGGCCATAATGAAAACCCGAAAACAGTTTTTGATTTTAATGCTTTAAAACTTCCGTTTTCCAGATTTTTGATCCGATAATAATGGATACGAAAAACAGAACTGATTTATCAACATATGCTCTGATACCACATGTTGATCAGTTCTGTTTAAACATAATGGAAAACATGAAAAAACGTACCTTTGATTGCATCAGCACAGTAGAGAATCCAGTCAGAGACGCAGCCACAGATTTCGACATAGTTGTCAGTTTGATCTGGTTCCTCCTTAGGGTGTAAGGTGATGATGGTGATGAACCGAGACTAGGGCAGAATCGGTTTAGGGAGAGAGAGGGACGAATTTGATGTTATGTTGTTAAGTTATGTGTCTAACCTTTTACCTCTCTAGTAATCTCCTTATATATACACCCAAGAGGAAACCTAATTAGTTAATGAGGGTAATATGGTCCATCAACAATTACCAACTAATTATTAATAGGTTATTAATATATTTTGATCTATATTATATAAATGATAATGATGGCTACTAGATTAAATATAAATAAATAAATATTTAATCTTACACGATCAACAACAACGATAGAAAATTATGAATGTTTAAAAACCCACCAAAAGGCTTGTAGCCTAACGATATCAAGGTGTATTGGTAAGGTGCTCCTCCCATGTGAATGAAGGCTCAAATTCCATGGTGGACATATCGCATAAGGTATGGATTTAGAAGGTTACAGGATGTGTAAATTAGTTGTTAAAAAACAAAAGGAAAAAATGTAGCCAAAACCCACTAATATTGCAACAAGATAGGATGTGTATATAACATTCATAGTTGCACACACCCGAATACATTGTATAGCGACGATAGAGCTTCTCTTTAAAAATGTGGTTCGCCATCGACGCTATATGAGCGTCAACAAACAAGATCATGCCAAGCTCTTAGATATTGCATAGTTCACTTATGACTAGGAGCATAGATAGGCCAAAAGAATGAGTCCCTTTAAGATCGTGGTTAGGCGCCAACCTATGACACTAATTGTTTGATCGTATCATACGATGGGAATAGTTTAGTCGTGTACAAGACTATATATATGAGTGGTACGAGAAAGTTGAGTTGACGCCTTTATAAGACAAAGCGATTTTGAAGACGAATAAATGGGTTGGTGAAAAGGACACATTGAATTCTTGGTCGGTAACTAAGTGATGATTAATATCCCACCTCAAGTCGCCGAGAGAGGTGCATAAGCGATGTACTCATGTACCAAGGCTCATTCCTTATGTATCTTATTGACTTTCTTGGATCAAAGATACAAGGACTTAGGCCATTAAATAAGATGTACTTGAGTAAGTTGTCGAACTTTAAGCAAGTCGGGAAGCTAAGGACAGTGGCAGATCAAGTGGGGGTTAAAAAATGGTAAAATTAGTGGAAACCTTGTATGATTAAAAAAAATAGTGAGAATCTATCAAAAGGAACCCGTTGGGAAAAAAATCCTGGATCCGCCACTGGCTAAGGACACTTTGTAGTGCTTTGGAGATGAGATCAAGAAGTATCATGAGGAAGGCAAGATGAAGACATCATGAATTTCGGTGAGGGAGAATGTAACAACATACCAATTTTTTTTTAATAAAATATCCAGGATTCTAAAAAGTTTCAAACAAGTTTTAAAGTTTAAAAGAACCTTATAAAAAGGGTATAAAGATCTCCTTGTGGTATGAGAACTTTGGTAGTTTGGGATGCAAACTTTTTACATAGTGAACATTATAGATCTTAGCAATCCATTTTGATTCATGACTGGTATATATAAGTTGTGGCCTCATTTGGCACAACACACCTCTTAAGTATTAGACTATGGGCCCACGGGCTCAGTTAGGTTTCTAGGATTACTCGTAATCCCTATATATTGTAACCTACTCATTTTCAATAATGATCATTCGGTATTTCATAATCTTACATTAAGTACCTTGTAAACTCTCTTAGTGCAATCAAATTTCCGCGCGTTTTCTACTTGTAATACTGTGTTTAACTTAGGTGACCGGAATCATACGAGATTTGAGTTGGACAGACTTAGTAGAGACTAAGTATCAATATGATGTGTTTATTAAGATAAGTGTGTAACGATAGCGTTTAGACGATGGAAATGGATAAGGGGCGTCACGGTGTGTCCCTAATGCACATAAAGTGACCAAGATGAATGTCATAGATAATCTATTTCAAATTTCTCAGGTTTTATTAACCACTAATGACCTCCAAAACGGAAGAATCACAAAATTAGTAGCATAAGAAATGCCACTTTCAATTCCTAAATGAACTCATACATCTTCAAGATAAATAAAAAACCATTTGCCAAAACAGATCTCACCTAGCCTAAAAAGTCTGAAGGAAATTCCAACAATAGTGTCCAATAACTATACTGGCGCCGCAGTAATCGGAGTAACAATGTAACATCTCCGACCAAAAAATATTGTATGTGAATAAACTCGAGAGCAGATTTCGATTACCTTCTTCGATATCCATAAACTCTAGATGTATTGGGAATGACAGGCGGCAAGAAGAGCGGCTCCAATTCCGGATCCATCATTGGAGAGTATAAGTTTAACGTGTTTTGCTAGTTTTTCGCCAACCAATTCATTCAAAGTGTTCTCGAGACAGTTTCGGTATTCACTATAGTGCTCGTATAATCCTCCGTCCATTGCAATGACGGTATTTGGGAGCTCACCGTCTCTAAAGCTATCTCGTCCAGTTTTCTTCAGAATGCCCAAAATTCCAGCGGCAGCGAGGCGGGCTCCTCGTGTAGCGAGGATATTGCATATCTCGACCACTGTCTTTCTTGTGGAGAGAGATGTGTTGGATATCTGCAAATTAACACATAATTCAACATGTTATGAATGAAACAAATTATTATTATCCATGCATCTACTAAACTCAAAATGACATGATTTTGCATAGTGTCTTATAAACAAATATGATTTACTAAAACTATTATTGAAATAGGGCCCGTGACAAAAGAACTGTTAAACCACATAATGCATTTGTACGCAGTGCATCACAACTATAATGAGAGTAGGAAAGAGAGTGGGGCAAGCGGTTACATAAGCGCCTTATGGGGGGGGGGGGGGGGGGTAGTTGCACGGACCTCTCATAGTTCTCTACTTAAAACAGTTACATAAGTGCCTTATGTATCACGGTTAAAGCAAAATGTACAAGTGTTCATGTGATTCCCGTAGTTCTCTACTTAAAATTGGTTTGTACTGAAGGTCTCACTGTTGAAATAATGATCTTTCTTTGAACAAACAATTTAGATCATTGTAAACACTCGAGTAGGCCACCGACAAGTGACCAGTTTGATCCATTTTCTTTCTAGATAAACTTTTTTAGCTTGCCCGTTGGTCCAGTTAGCAATTTTAAAACGGACTAAGCTTTCACTTGCAAAAAGTATTATATAATGAATCGCACATATCATTTTGTAAGAAGACGTACCTCTAATATGTCTTTCAATTTTTCCCCTACAACGTTGAGATCAGGTGACGTGTCATGATGCATTGCAGACATTTCAGGTGTCCTATGAATTACACGGCAAACAAAGAGCATTTTCTTCTGTGAGTTCCAAATAGATATGCGCAATTGCACATCATAAAGTGAGAGTAGTCACATGTCAAAAATTCAAAATGTAAACAAGTTAAACTATCTAATGGTTGATTTATCAAAAGAATTTTCAATGAACAAAAATAATTTTATATTGATAGTAGAGAAGGCGAAAATGGGTGGGTTGGGTAAAGACTAACGGGTCAAAACAAGTTGAGTCGAATAGGGTTGACAAAAAAAACAATTTCTTTGTCCAATTTATTTGTTTATTTTACAAATAATTAGTGTCAATAAGATTTAAAACTAACTATCTTCTCTATTTTACTCATTTGACCGAACATTCGAACAAAGGTAAAACATAACCGGAATTTCCATATATTCATAAGAAAACGAATCAAAATTGCCACCTCTAATTAATAATCGAATATAGAAAACTGCAAATACCTCAATATGAATTGAGTTTTTAGTTTAGGGGGAACCGTGTCACCAAAAAGCGCAACCTCATTAGCCATCCTATATAGAACTCTACGAAGAAGTTCTCCCAGATACATGCCAGAAATCATTTTTTCAAATATCTGCCAAATAAAATTGGAAACATTTCTAAAATATTATTTAATTATGCATACATAACAAATATATACCAATTCTAAAAAAATTGACTAGTGGGGGGGGGGGGGGGGGGATATTCCACGGTCCTCCCAACCGCCGGAGTGTGACACTCCGCAAGCTAGCCCAAACCCATAGCTGCCTGGGGGTTAATACCCCGTCCTGAGCCGAGTCCGTTTCCTCTGGGAAGAGGTGGCTAGTTTCCCCCTGCCTGGACTCGAACCCGGGTCTCTGGGGAGAGATGGGGTGGGTTTGGCCAACTGGGCTACCCCAGTTGGTTAAAAATTGACTAGTGTATGCATAAACAATCACCTGTTCTCCGGGGTTCAAGCTTTCGGCATCCAGTGTGTAATCATACTCTGTTAAAGGAAGATGTGATGATTTGAAGTTACCCCACTCCATGTTGATGACCTGTACAATGAATGAAGTATGTTCAGTTATATCCCTGGTGGAAAAATGGTCACGTTGGGAAAGTGGCAGAACGCGTTAAAGTCAAAACAGATAACTTTTGGCGCGGGTCAAATCCGATCAGGTTTCGTCAACAGTCAATTGCACTTTGTCCAAAAGTTATTTTTTATACATAGTTTGTATGTCAAATATGATTACAAAATGTGTCCCTTCAGTTATAACCTATGAAGCACGGGGACGGCATCTTACATCGAGTACCCGTCCCGGGGACGGCTCGGGGACGTTTCCCAAACGTACCTGGATATTGGGGACTTCTACAAAACCGTACCCGATATTGGGGACTTCTATAATTTATAACTTTTGAGTGAAGTACACGGATGGTCCCTGTGGTTTATCAAAATATTGGATTTGGTCCCTAGCTTTTCAAAAGTACATAGATGGTCCCTATGGTTTGCACTTTGTAACGCATTTAGTCCCCAAGTTTTTCCAAAAGTACAAGGATGGTCCCTGTGGTTTGCACTTTGTAACGTATGTAGTCCCTAACTTGGACATGCAAAACCACAGGGACCATCCGTGTACTTTTGGAAAGCTAGGGACCAAATCCAATATTTTTATAAACCACTTGGACCATCCGTGTCCTTTACTCATAACTTTTATTATAAAAAAAATGTGGAAAAACATAAGATCCATGCATAAATAAATGGGTCAAAATTGCGACCTCTAGTTATTATATAGTCTTTTGAAATCTTATGTAGATGCATACCATGAAAATTTGGGTGTCAAAAGAAAATCTAAAAGAACAAATAAAGAAACGTTATCGTAATCCATCAATCGATACTGCAATGACAGTGCATACCCTGAATCAAATATCCGGATCCACCACCGCGACGTAATATTTTTATACCAAAATGGCGATAAAATGAACGTTCTGAGCCGTTTTTGGTAACGTTAATAGGTGTCATTCCCTTAATTGTTTATGCTAAAGGTTCATTACCTCATATAGAAATTAGACCCTTTTTATCCTAAATAAATGGAACTACATGATGAAGAAGACGTATTGATATTCAACACCAAAATCATTGCTCACCATCTCTCCGGATTTAGGATGCGGGCCATGCCATTTTGGTATTGCTTGAGCGCGTTCCACATAAGCTGCGTTACTTCCAGTACCCAATATTACTGCTACAGCAACATCTTTGTTATCATATCTCCCTCCAGCCAATGTTCCAACTGTATCGTTTACCTAAACGCCACGCTACCCATTATTACTATTATTAAAAGAATCAAGTAATAAATTAACTGCCTTTCAAAAAAAAGTAATAAATCAAGTTCTCCTGAGACCGTTTTTTTTTTTTTCTTTTTTTTCCAAATGACACATAAAATGTTCCCTAATAGTATGCACTATATGGATTTAACAATAACTTTACACTGCAGCATGGGAAGTTGTCTTTTTTAATAATAGAGTAAAATGCCGGTTTCGTCCCTGAGGTTAGACCAGTTTTGCGACTTTCGTCCAAAGGTTTGTTTTTCCGCAACTGGATCCAAAAGCTTTGAAATATTGCCATTTTCATCCGGCTCGTTAATTCCATCCATTTTTCTCCGTTAAGTCAGGAGCGTTTCCGTCTTTTTTGCTAACTTAAAGGGCAATTCAGTCCTTTTCACTTTATGTAAAAAACCTGAATACCCTTGAAAAGACAAAATGGCCCTTTAAGTTATAAAAAAAAGACAGAAATACCCTTGACTCAACGGAGAAAATGGATTAACGAGCCGGATGAAAATGGCAACATTTCAAACCTTTTGGATCCAGATGCGGAAAAACAAACCTTTGGACGAAAGTCAGAAAACTAGCCAAACCTTAGGGGCGAAAATGGCATTTTACTCTATATAATACTTCGAATTTGAGCGAGTAATGTTCAAACGGTATTTCTATTCAATTTCACATGAGAAAAGTCATTTTAAAAAGCTATAAAAATTTACACTTATACGATTTGTATTTTGCATGGCAACTGAGTTAAGCTCTTTTAATATAGTATTATGGATATCGAAAAACATATATATATTCATATACAGCAGATTAAGAAAATTTGCAAGATTAGCAACACAAATGAACTCACCAGTGCAGAAACACGCATATCAACACCTTGCCTGTCCATCGCTTTTGTCAATTCTGCAACGACATCTCTACCAACCTAGCAATTATTTTTTTTAAACAAAAGGTTAATAAACTTTACTACTAGTGCATCCCAATTAATCAGTCAAATAAAGTAAGCAGATTAGAGTTTAGATGATACTGTTGCATGCACATATATAAAGATTTACTCGTAAATTGTTTATTTACATTAGTTAATATTATAAGTATGTAATATATATCCATGCACATAAGTCTTCCATAAGATTTTCTTTTGTTATTCTGGTGTGCCATTTATAATCTATGGGATGTAATGAAGTTAGAACTACAAACTTCAGTTCATTGAGTTCTACTGTTAATGAAGTAAAAAAAAATATTGGATTCTCAATTTGCAAAAAGTTTAGATTACTTTGAAAAGAAAAAGTAACTTTCATTTTGTGATAACTTTTGCCCTTAGATCACCCAAGTTTTATATGTATATTTCCTTATTACATATTTTGGCCCAAACACAATGGGCACATTACTCATCCCTTACCAAACAAAGCAGAAGTTACATGTTTTAACTCAAACCCTTTTTGACCCGTTACCCAACCCGCCTACCGACCTACTTTTCCACATCTAATAATCAGGAATAAAGCTAGTGGGCGTGCATTTAAAGTTCCTAAAACCCCCCAAAATCATTGAATAATAAAATATGAACATTATTAAATTAACATAATTATTGTTATCATGTTTGTAAAAATTCTAGGCGAAACTGGGCCAACCCAACCCGACCCAATCCATACCAAAAAAATTATATGCTTTTGCCCCAAACGCTTTTAGATCCAACCCGGGAGTAGGGGTGCTAAACGGGTCGTGTTTGTGGGTTAGCAGGTTCAATCCGACCCGAACCCGAAAATTTTAGACGAGCCCAAACACAACCCGAACCCAAAAATCGTTTCATACATATGAACCCGAACACGACCCGTTCAACCTGATTTTTTTTTAGTTTTTTTTTTCACAAAATAATATATTAAAATTAAAATTTTACTACAAAAAACACACATGTATATAATACAACTACATTTTAGTTATAAAATTTAAGGTCAATTTTCTCTTTATAAGTTATAATTATGGCATAAAACACCCATCCAATTTAATTATGACATAAAACATATTGTAAAAAGATATATATAATATAAATGGGTTAGACGGGTCAACCCGCCAACCCGATCGGGTTGACACGAACCCGACCCGTTTAGCTAAACGGGTTCACGGGTTCAACCTGAAACTGACCCAAACCCATTAAGACTAAATCCAAACCCGCGAATTTCGTGTTAGGTTCGTGTCGTGTTCACGAGTTCAGCCGGATGACCCACCATTGTTGTCCCATAACCAAAATGTGATTAGTGATTACCATATCTTGAATAGAGAAGCCTTTTGTCCACCGAATAAGAGTCCCTGAATCAATAGATAATTGCAACACAGGAAATGAGAAGGTGAAACCTAATTCCCTTTGTCTGCCGGAAGGATGACGAAACTTTTCACTTTCACTCGAAATAAATTTGTTAAGTTCTGCAGCAATGTAGTCGAAAAGTGCCTGGAGAAAACTAATATTTAGATCTTAAAATATATATAAAAAAAGTAGACGTCACAAATTTATACCTGTCTACTTATGAGTGGGTCCATAGTCGTTAATAGCGGACAGCGGTAAATAGCGACCAACTACCTATACGCTACGTAGTGATAGCAATGAAATAGCGGGCGCTGTTTTATAAATGGCGATACACAGTAGAAGAAAATTTTAAAAATATTTTATATGTATATTTTATAAAATTTCCGGTAAATATGGACGACTATACACTTCTTATTTCAATCGTGTAACAAAACACCCTAAAATACGCTTATTTTTTCAGTATATACTTGTATTTATTAAAAAAAAAAGAAAAAGAAAAAAAACCTATTTTATCGCTATTTCATCGCTTTTAGGCGCTAAACACCTTATAGCGGGAAACTCTCGCTCCGCTATGCTATTCGCTATAGCGAGCGTAGCGACAGCTATTAACATCTATGAGTGAGTCGATAAACCAACAAATTTAGCGAAAATAAGAGCATGTTAAAGATCTTGTTTTTAATGCATACAACCTCCTAAATAGCCATAATTAAAATGTTTCTTTGTAAAAAAGTTAAAAAGTGTTAAAGATATTGTTTTTAATGCAAACAGCCTCCTAAATAACCACAAATAACATGTTTATTTATAAAAAAAAAGTAAACAGTGTTTGTGGGTCATTCTGACCTCTAGAAAACTAACTTTTAGATCTTAAAAATGATATATAAGGAAAGTAGATGTGACAATTTCGACCCACTTTCTTATCAATAGGCGGTTGAGTTTTATCTCAAATGGGTCAAATTAATATAAAATTATATTTAGAAACATTAATTTATAAAATTATAATAATATGATTTTCATAATCATAACTAACACGTTAGCTATTAATAAAAGAAATAAAAAGCCGATTGTACAAAAAACATGTTTGTTGGGTCAACCCAACCTGAACCAGCCTGCTCCGACCCGTTTTGACCCGTTACCCAACCGACCCAACTCTCCATCTTTCCACCTCTTTATGGAAAGTCTGAAACATGAATGTAATAATACATGATACAACAAAATATACTGAAGTCTTTTGTTTAGAGAAAGAAAAGCTTACTTCTGGAGTTCCAACCATCAATTGAGGAGGGATTGACACCTCAGCAAACTCTTTATATTCGATACCAGACTTCCCAGCGAGCTGTACCCGTAGAACCCTAAAATTGGTTCCCCCGAGATCCAATGCATAATACACTCCTTGCTCATCACTAAAGTAAAATGAGAAATAAACATGATTCAAATTTAAGCGAAGCCGATTGTATTGAACTGTAGAGAGCAAAAACAACTATGAAAGATATATTTTCTGCAATTGTTATGTAACAATTAACATAATGAGTCAAGGTTATCTTTCTAATAGAATAGCAAAAAAGTAATAAATAAATAAATAAATAAACAAATAAACTGGTGTTTGATCATGAACATGATTAACATTGGTAGATGCATCAATCAAATTATTATATCTCAGATACAGCAAAACTAAAAAACATGAATAACAAAATGTAGCACAATTAAACAAATTTCAGCCACAATCACAAATCAAGGCATAATTCATGATCCTGCACCGTTCGAATCGCCTAAAACAGTCAATCGACGTGAATATAAACATAAAAATCAACGTAGGGGATAAGCATCCGCGCATAAATTATTTCCGGTTTTTAACAACTTCAACATACTATGCACAGTGGCGGATCTTGCCGTTGAACGTCCCAGGGCCGAAAGATACGGGCACTAAAAAATGCCAGGGCCGAACATAGTATATATAAAAAATTTCGATCGAAATGCGGAAAATTAGCACTACGGCCGAAAAACTTGCCAGGGCCGTGGCTCTGGCACAGGCCTTCTAAGAACCGCCCATGACTATGTAGCATATTTTTAAAGATTATATAATACAATATTAAGATATATGGCAGGTAACCGGGCATGTATCACCTAATAACATACCCAACCCAAACCCGCGGGATTTCTAAAAACAAATCCCCTACCCGAATACCCATCCCAAAAGTCTCAGGTCCGTGTTTGTTTGCCATCCCTAGTGCTCCATCTGTTTCACATTTTGGTTTATATGATAATAAATACACCGGCGTTTGATCATGAACATATTAGGGTAATAATGCAAGACGCATCAACCAAATTATCAGATCTCAGATCCACCAAAACATGATTAACAAAATGTACCAAAATTAATCAAATTTCAACACCGAATCACAAATCAAGGCATAATTCGCGTAATTCGCATAATTCACAATCCTGCATCATTCGAATCGCCAAAAAGGCCTACTTTCGAAGAAAACATATTACCGAGTGGGGAGATTATCAACATAGGTGATAAGCATCTTCAATTTGCTACCACCTTCAGAAGCAAGTCCAGCATGCATCTCAACAGTCATAGCATCAGCAATCTGCTTCAATTTCGAAACAGGAGTCGCACAATGTTCTTCTAGTTCCTTAACAATATCACCAGATTTCGAAACAGGATTCTTCGAGTTTTGCTGCATTCGGCAGCGTACGATAAACGCTGCGGCAGCGCATACCGCAGCGCCACCGATCACCGCGGCTCCCACAGTCACCTTCTTCCCCATCACAAACAAAAGTTTGAAACTGAAGCAAAGCAAAAGTGAAAGTAAATATTATTATGATTATTAATATTAAATGAAGAATGAAAGTGAATTAGATGCAAATTAGGAGAAGAAACCCTAGGAATGAGGGGGGATTCAGAGAGAAAAAAGGGAGGGTTACTTAGATTGGAACATGCATGCATAACAGATGAATGAGTTCAATTCTTTCCGATTATATTGGGTGTGAATGCCACGTGGCGTTCTTTTTTTTTTTTTTTTTTCAAATTATAGTTTGTTTGTTTGTTGTTAGAGGGACAACATGTTCAACTATACCAACCGTCAATTTCATGCATTTTAACTCCAGTAGTGTGGCATCAGATGTCACGTCAATAAAAAGGGTCATGTCATATGCCACGTCACCAAAGTGGCGCATCAGCAAAAAAAACTAACTGGGTTAGGGTTTAGTTAGTTTGGGAGTGACACAGGAAAATAAGTTGGGAGTGTTATCGGCGACAGTGAAAGTTGGGGTTATTTAAATAAGAGTAAATTGCTAAAATCGTCCCTGAGGTTTGAGTGTGTTTGCCAGTTTCATCCAAAACAATTGTTTTGTACAATATTGCCCTTCATTTTTGGGATTTTTTGTCATTTTCATCCAAAGCTTTGTTCTTTCTATTAGACATTTGGATGAAAATGACAAAAATCTCAAATCTTGGGGATGATTTTGACAAAAAAGTTAACACGTTTGGAGGAAAATGACAAAATGTCTTAAAAGTGAAGGGCAGTATGGTACAAAAAAAATTGTTTTAGATGAAATTTTCAAACATGCCAAAACCTCAGGGGTGATTTTGACATTTTACTCTTAAATCAAATATCTCTTTCTATAAAACAAAAGTGTTACTTGAAAAGGAGAAATTCTTTTGAGGGGTTTTTCCGTGTCATAACGTGATTTAGGTTTTTAACGACTTTATCGTGAACTGTTTATAAATAGTTTGGCTCCTTTACATTTGTTCAAGTTTTTAATGAGTTGATCTTGAGTAGCTTGGCTTCTTTACATTTGTTTAAGTTTTTAACGAGTTGAGCTTAGTGGCTTGGCTCATCATGTAAAGAAGAGATGAAACTGTAAAAAGTGAATATAAGAACATTTTTCACATATCATTGTATTTGTTATTGGAAAGGTCATTATGGTCTAGGAACGTGTGAACAACGTAAGTCGGGGCAGACTTGGCTAGGGTCGTCGATTAGGCGGTGTGACATTGGGTCACTCAAAAAGAAAGTCACCGTTCAAAAAAAAAGTATTGTCACTATATGCTTGAAATAAGGTGGTGGTATTGTAAATTTGTAACATGGTTGTATTCGTATCAATCTTAGGCTTTAGTTGATAAATGTGGATTTAAGTGAAGAATGATTGTTGTATAAGCATATCTTTAGTTGATAGATATGTGGATTTAAGTGAAGAATGATTTTTGTATAAGCATATTTTATTTAACATTTGTGTTTGAGGAAAAATATGATTTCGACCTTAAAAGTATAAATAGATTGTGATGGAATAGCTTTTCAGTATATCTAAAACGAGTTTGTTTCCATAATAGTATATTTTGGTCTCATAAGCGTCTTCGGCTTGTTTCATTTTTTTACTGTATTTTACATTTACTCTTTTTTTTCAATTCAAAGTGATTTTTTATAACTTTTGGTCTCGCAAGGAGCTCCGGCTTTGTTTAATCTTGTATTTATATATATATTTTTTATTTAACAAGTGCTATATTAAATAATAGATTTTAATTGTATTAATTTATTAATTAATATGGTGACTTTGGGAGACCTTAACATAGGTCGAGTTAGTAAGAGGGGTGATATGACACTGAGGTAGGAGAGGGTGAGGCCGCTCACAACGATAACTAATAGCCCAATATTCTAACGTGTTAATTTACTAAGGTCATATGAAAACGTCTGGTTCACATATAGGAATCGAAACAACACGGTCTTCAATCACAAGCAGTCAGAATTTGGGTAGCATTATGGATGAAATAAAGAAGCTTGGTTTTCTTTGGCTTAAATATCGGTCTAGAGTTCAAGCTCCAATGTGGAGTCGGATGTGTAACTTCAACTTATTTAGTATGGGTGTTCGTTTCCTTTTTCAGGCCGGGTGTGTTGACGTCTCGTTAGTTGGGCTAACCCACTGTTAGCCAGTTTATCAATAAAATTGTTCCACATAATCACCATGATGATGATGATTCAGTGATCAGAAAAAGAAAACATATGTATTCAGTTTTGCCTATAGATATAGACTGGTTAAATGTTGTGAAAAGGCTAAATTAAAAGAGTTAAATGTCATTTTAGTCCCTGTGGTTTGGGCTATTTTGCCAGTTTAGTCCAAAGGTTTCATTTTTCACCTGTGGGTCCAAAAAGGTTTCACCGTTGCTATTTTCGTCCACTGGGTTAACTTTATCCATTTTTTCTGTTAACGAGAAGGGCAATTCGGTCATTTTATATGGCTGAATTGCCCTTCTAGTTAACAGAATTACATATAAAATGACTGAATTGCCCTTCTTGTTAACAAGTTGAATGGCATTAACTCGAATTATAATGTGAAACTAAAAAAGTGTGTACTTAAAAAGTTGAATGTCACAAGCTGCAAACACTTCACAGGTGACACTTCAGGTGACTATGGTCACCTGAAGTGTTTGCAGCTTGTGACATTTAGAACTAGAAAAAACCCGTCATTTCAATGCAACCAATGTATATAATCTTTCAAACCAACATTACAAAAGACCACAAATTTAAGCCTCTAAATCGGCATCCACAAATTAACAAGACTCCCCAGTCTCCATCAAGAACAAAGCTGATGGTTTCATCTCAAGCTAGGTGACACCGCTGATCTTCTTGATAACCAAAAACAGAAAGAAAAAAAAAAGTATATAAAAAAAACATGTACATCAGAGGAAGATGTGTTAGTTACTACATCCGCGCCATCCTCACCTCACCATTAAAACCCCCGAATAGAATAATCGAATAACCTAAAAGTATTTTGAACACCCGATGCTTTGCTTGCAGCACACGAAACAAACATGGCTGGTAAAATAATACCTTACCAAGTGAGAACAGCTCTTTAATCTTTCTCAAGCTGTTGATGTTGCGCCTAACCTGTTAAAGAAACAACCATACAACAGTCTGCAGCAGAACAGTATACAAAATAATACACTATGGATCGGAAAATGAGCCAAACAGGTTTCAATCAGCTTGGCCTCATTTGCCGATTCCAATAAAAGAAAAACGCCAGAAAACTAAAAAACGACACCCCTCCCCCTATAAAACGCCCTGAAATCACCTTTTGATGGACTGTCAATATTTTAGTAGCTTTTGGGGAATTTGTCAGTTTACAACCCTAGAATCTAGATTAAACAAAAGTTTTAACGTAAGGGGCATTATTGTCATTTTGCAATTGTAGAGGTACCATACTTGGTCCTATACTTGATAAAAATACCATTAGAAGCTTTTAATCTTTCAATATTGATTTATGTTTATACTGAAATTAAACATAAAAAAAATAATTAAAAAGAATTAATGACTAGCAATATTTTAAAAAAGCATTTTCTAAATTTTGTTCATTTGACCACTTAACAACAAAAGCTAACCCAATTTTACGAAAATGGGAAATGTCACCTCAAAAAAAGACAATGCTGAGAATTTCAAAACTTGCCTCGTAATCGCTCTGTTCTAATTCTGATAGTAGCATCCTGAGTTTAGCATTGGCTTCAAAACACAAAATCAACAAAAAACGTATTAGGTCTCTTATACTAAACCGAGTTAAGAAAACATGCTTATAAAACACGCTTAATAACATAAAACAAACAAAAAAACCCTACTCATTTTCAGCATCACAAAAGCTGCAATAACTTTTTTACTCAACACTCAAAAAGTGGAAGGTATATACACTTAATGAGAAAAAGATATACTGGGGAAGGTTAACGTACAATAGCCCCTTAACGTGCAACGGTGCGAAGTGAATTACACATGTTGATTTTTAAAATACGCAGGTAATAATACATAATTACGCACGTTATTTGCATAATTACGCATGGATTGGGTTAACCTAATTATGCATGTTATAATACATAATTACGCACGTTACTGTTCACTCCCGCACCGTCACACGTTAAGACCCTTTTGTATTTAAAACTTTCACAAAGGATAATTTGAAAAATAAAACCTCCATTTCAAACACCTCGATAATTTATCTACAGCCGATTGAGAATCTTCCTCACTTAACTCCTGACAGTTGCTTCCGAAACTCGTTTTTTCAAGCCCGGCATCCTCATTCGTAACTATACTAGACCCCGAACTACATCCAATAACCCCAACTTCCTCATTCTTAAAACTACTCACGGGTTCGAGCCCGTTAACTAACGAATGGCTCAGCGGACTCATGAAGGGGCTCGAGATTGGGCTCGGGCTAATTGATTGCCTTTTTTGTGGACTATCTCTCTCCACACCTTCTCCCTTTCTCTTTGCACTTGTATTCTCAGCGGAACCCAAACCGCAAACGGGTTGATGACTCGCGGCCCGCGGAAGTCGAGGCCGTTTATAACCAACTGGAAACACATATAGTGGGATTTGCTTTCTACGAACGTGAGAAACGTAAATCTCCATCCCAGGCTTCCAAAACATGTACATGTTAACCGAATGCCGAAACTCGTCGACTGTACCACGGATGTCGAATTGTTGATTTTCTTGAACTAGTTCGCCTTGTTTTCTTTGTAGTCCCATAAAAAACGCGTTGTGTGAACATTGTTTTGACGGGTCGATATAGTCGTGAGGGTACGGATGGCATTGAAGCTTCCCTTGCGTGTCTCGTTCAATCTGCGTAGTCAAAATAAACAAATAAAAAAGCAAAAGAATGATTGATGTTATTCCATCGTAATTACCAATAGTCTTCGTAATCAGATTTAGTAAATTGATTACTTAGTATACTTGAAAAAAAAGTATATTATTATTGACCGGTCAACCCAACAAAGCCTTTCGACAAGACATATATTAAATTACAGATACCAACACTAACCCGTTGCTTCTATAACAGTCTTTGTATCATCCTAGATGTATTAATGTTTAAAACACTTTAAAAGGTACATAAGTGTTGGCTAGTCATCCAACCCGACCTAACCTAACCCATTTTGACCAGACATAAACATTGACCGGTTTCAACTCAAAACCATTTTAGTATATTCGTTATTGAATACAGAGTAAAATGCCATTTTCGTCCTTGAGGATTGGCCAATTTTGCAACTTTCATCCAAACGTTTGTTTTCCCGCATCGAGATTCAAAAGGTTTGAATTGAAATCTTACACTCATCCGACTCGTTAACTTCATTCATTTTTCTCCATCAACTCAGGGGTATTTCCGTCTTTTTTGTTAACTTAAAGGGCAATTCGGTAGTTTTCAGGGGTATTACGTTTTTTACATAAAGTGAAAAAGACCGAATTGCTCTTGAAGTTAACAAAAAAGACTGAAATACCCCTGATTTAGTGGAGAAAAATAGATGGAGTTAACGAGCCGGATGCAAATGTCAAGAATTCAAACCTTTTGGATCAGAGGGCGGAAAAACAAACCTTTTGAAAATGACATTTTACTCTATTATTTATTTAATATTTCTAAAAAGGTACAAAGGTGTTGAACGCACAACCCAACCCTTCCTAACCGTTGCAACCAGACAAGAATTTACCGGTTTCTACTCGAAACCGTTTCAACCCACCCAACCTCCCATCTTGCCACCTGGCACCTATAGTACAGCTTATGTTAGCCTCAACCAAAGGAGCCGTGACTTCTTTGCTTTCTTTCGTCTTATCGTTTTTGAATTGCAAGGATTACGATTAGAAAAATCAAACATTACCATCAAGGTCAATTGCCTCAAACGAGACTCTACCCAACCTTTCCAAGCCCGTAAATCATCTGGGTCAGCAGCAACTATGTCAACTTGTAAATAGTTTTTGTAGCTCTCGAAGAACATGTACGGTTCAAAAAGTACAGGCCACTGTGCTTTATTAAGTTCTATTTCCTGTAAGATGACAATAAAAGTCATATTTTCAATAACAAATCTTTGGATAATAAGATGTGATAAAAACGGGTCAAAAGGGTCAAAGTCACCTAAAGTATAGTCACAGTCACAATACATATATTATTTATAAATGGGTTTTTCTGCCGTAAGGGCACATGTTAACGAGAGCATAATTAAACATATATTAACACTTAAAATTTCTAGTCAGTATTAATGATCATTTATACTCGACCAAATTTTCCCTTACAATACTAATTCAATATTATTAATTTATTACTTTTTTTCTTCACAATATTCTCACTTTTTTCTCCTATAAACATTATATATGATGCTATTTAGTTTTTTAGTGATAAAATATGAATATTCAAATTATGTTGATCTTATGGTCAAACATAAAATCTCCATATTTTCTCGATCTAACAAGGTTAATGTTCCTACTTTATTTTTCACCTAGAAAACAACTGTTCACAGCTTGGAATGATTAACTATAAAAATATATAGAGAGATTAAGTGATTAACTAAGCTAAAAACCATAATAAGAATATAACAAAAATATAACTTTTTAGAAGAAAAAGGCAAAGAAATTTGTGTTTAATAAATGCTTGTTTACCATGTGCAATTAGAACACGTAAGAAAAAACACTTTTATATAATCCAAGAAAAAAAAGACGATAAAGTGTTCGTGGGTTGTCCCAGCCCGTTCTGACCAAGACTTTTAAATTACTAATTTAACCCACCACCTATGCAGTTAATATCGATGATATATCGGTTATCGGTCTCCATGTAAAATATCGGAGTCAAATATAAGTCAGAGTACCGATATCGATATCATCGGCAATATTTGACTGATATTCGACCCATATATCACCGATTTTCCCGATATCAGTACTTTCTTCTTAGTTCTACCATCCGTCTTTCTTTTTTTGCTGCTATTAGTGTTTTAAATCTTAAATATTAATTGTTAGCGTTAAATGTTTAAGTCTTAACGAGTTCCTAACTTCCTACTTGCTACAATTGTTTATGTTTTGCAAGTTGCAAAAGGTTAATCTGTTAATGGTAGGAGAGTATACTGAATTGCTAAGGTTAGATTGCTATAGATATAAATTCTACATGATATTAAAATTACCGATATCCCACCGCGATAACATATATCTCAAATATCGGCCCATGGCCGATATCCGATTTTTTACCGCATTGCCCACCACCAACCCACCCTTTTAGCCACCCAATACAGAACACAAGCAGCATCTTACCTCACATATCCGATTACCGAATTGAAATTGCTCTGTCATAACACGAAGTGTGCTTATGGAGACATTATAACTGGAATTCATGCATGGGTAGGCAGGTGTTATGATTGGCATATGATGAGTTTTGTCCTTTGGATTCTTACGCGGGTCCCACACAGTACATCCAAGCTCATCCTCTTGTATAGCACAAAGCATCACCGGATTTGGCCATCGCCACTGTGTATATACCCTAAAAAACCGAGAAACCAACATACTCGGAACAGCATTTGGATAAAATTGACATACCCGTGCAACTAGTATCGCCCAGTTCACGCCACCAAGAAAACCAGTCACCTGACACAAGACAACATGTGTTGAAATGGGTTGGGTTGACCCCGCAATATTTTATAGTACAATTTTCTAAGACTTATAGATTATTAATGTGTTACTTATGAGTAAAGGACACGGATGGTCCTGTGGTTTACCAAAATTTTGGATTTGGTCCCTAGCTTTCCAAAAGTACACAGATGGTCCCTATGGTTTGCACTTTGTAACGCATTTAGTCCCCAGCCAACAAATCTAAAGGTTTCAACAGGTCCAAGCTAAGGACTAAATGCGTAAAAGTGTGAACCACAGGAACCATCTATGCACTTTTAGAAAAAAGTTGGAGACTAAATGTGTTACAAAGTGCAAACCACAGGGACCATCCGTGTACTTTTGGAAAGCTAGGGACCAAATCCAAAATTTTGATAAACCACAGGGACCATTTGTGTACTTTACGTTACTTATGATTAATAAACTATATTATTTCAATCAATTTTATATACAAAAACAATTTAGATGGTTATAACTTATAAGCACTAGAAATAAAGACCAAAAATAGAGGTGGTAAAATAAATTGCCTCATTAAACATAAGAGGTGGCAAAATGGGTAAATCGGGCAGGTTGCGTAACGAGTCAAAACAGGTTCGGTTTAAAACGGGTTGTATTGGGTTACGTTACGCCGACCTGCAAACACATCTATTATATTTTATAAATAAGCAATGTGTTAGATATGATTAATACTTAATGTTACAAAAATGGGCCAGCCTTTTAATTGAGGAAATTTCAAATAACGCTAAAAACGTTGGCAGAAATCACACAAATCTCAGAACTATTATATAGTTGATAATTCAACAGTTCAATTGTTCAAATGTAGAAACATGTTTTGGAAAAACGACTTACATTTGAATACACACCGCGCCTTTTAGCCCAGAACTTTAAGCAACGAAGTGTCGTACGAAAATGCTAAAGTTCATAACAAGAAAAAGAAAAGACGAAATGTTAATAGAATTTTTTATAGCGATGACAACCAACAATCATCAATAGTCACCTCAACATTTGGAACATGTTTAAGAATTTGGTCAGCAACCCTGCAGCCGTTAAGACTACGAACCGTCGGCTCATCAACATTATACAGCACGGAAACATCTGATATGTCCAAATCCTGTTAAAAAAATAATAAATAATAATAAGATCCGCATGGGTTATAGTCCATTGTATGCAATGCAGCTATGCACCACCATTTTTGTTCCTTTATCGTAAATTTGTGAAATAACTGAAGTATGAATATGAATAGAAAACTATAAACATGTTAATTTAATTATTTTTAGACAAACATTTTATAGGTTAAACAAATTGTTTTAACCCGTTTCGGCTTTAGGTAAGTTTTCAAGATCTACCAGCTCGACCAATCATTATATATATTATAAAGATGCTATTTTGTCAGCAGCAAACACCTTTAGCCCCTCAACTTTAATAAGAAACAACTTTAGCCCCTTAACTTTATTAATGACATGTTTAACCCCTCAACTTCAATAATGACATATTTAACCCCTCAACTTAAAAAATGACTTGTTTAGACCCTTAACTAAAACAACTTTAGGCCTCAAATTTAATAAATAAATAACTTTATCCCCTCAACATTAACAATGACATCTTTAGCGACTTAGCTAAATCAAACAACTTTAGCCCCTCAACTTTAATAATAAACAACCTCAGCCCCTCAACTTTTAATAATGACATGTTTAGCCCCTTAACTAAAACAGCTTTATCCCTTCGGCTTTACACCCCGCTTGCGGTATGCACATATAATAATGTATACATGTGTGAGGGGGGAGTGAAAGTGCACTAATTTTAGCATTATTTTACTAATTTCGTGAAAATAACGTTAGCATTATTTCACTAATTTCGTGAAAATAACGTTAAAAGAGGGGGATGGTTAATCATGCATCATGTGGTGGCGTTGATAGCCGAAAGACAAGGGAGTACATGCACTAATCGACCTTTGTCTTAATTGTTGGGTGTATGTGCCTTACGTCCAAGGCTTGATGCAAAACTACTATCGAGCAGGGGGTCTCAATCTCACTAGAAGCCGCCTCTCTATTCCTACAGGGTAGAGGTAAGTCTATCTACATCTTACCCTCCTGAGACCCTAACTTAGCTTTGCTATTGGTGGGATTTACTGAGTATGATGATGATCCCTTCGACTTTAATGGCATGTTTAACCCCTCAACTTTATTAATGAAATTTTTAGCCCCTTAACTAAAAAAATCAAACTTTAACTCTCGCGATTTGTTTATTTTTATCTAAGCTTCGAATCCGCTGCGGAGCGTGGATGGTAACTAACTAGTTTAAGATAATTATTCAACCCAAATCAACCCTTTTTTTTGTAAATGAGTCAAAACTGAGTCTCAATCTGATTTTACAGAATTGAACCAACTTACATCAGGGACGACTGAACGAGAAATACTAGCATAAAGAAGATCAATAGATATCCCTTCAAACTTAAACTTCATAACTGGAACATGAGCACTTGGAACTGGTTGAAGTTCAGTAACTTCCTCCTTTTTCGTCAACATCTCATGCAAGCCAAAGAAGAAATCTTCCTGAAATATTGGAGAAAGGAGTGAATCGTTCAGAATAGCATTTGTTTTTCTGAAGTACAGTTCTGGTAAGAACTCATTGAATAGCAAGACCGTGACAAAAGATCACAATTAAAGATCATCTAGATCAGGCTAAATTATATGAAAACTTACATCTCGATTGACGTAAGATGGCCCGACACACAAGGTGTCAATGTCTGCCCCGGGACCATGAACCTACCACCAAAGTTGAAGAGCAAAACCATAAATGATAATATATTGGTTGCAATATATGTGTGTGTGTGTAAAGTATGTATAAAACTAAGAAATGACAACTGTACATGGATAATAGATCAAAATATGTCCGGGTCAATACAAAAACTTTGATAAGAGCTAAATCGGGTTGGATGGACACAATATTCTTGGTCCAAAAACAATTTAACTTTTAACAAAATATTATGCTATATATGATTACAGAAAAATATACTATTTTGCTAATAATATAATTTTATCCCAATATGATTTCGAAGTTGTTTATGCAATAAAAGTACACTTGTGGTGACTTTCAACCGTTCAACCCATAGTTGTCAATAGCAAATAGCGGACGACAGTGACGAGCTACCTATATACTATGTAGCGATAGCAATGAAATAGCGGGCGCTATTTCATGTGGCGATGTGCATGGGTCGGTTTGGTTCGGTTTTTACTATTAACCATAACCATAACCGCTAGTTCGGTTATGGAGTTTTGGTAACCATAACCAAACTTCGGTTATGGTTAATCGGTTATGAAGTAGGTTATGGTTCGGTTTTGGTTAATTTCGGTTAAGTAACCAAGTAAGGTTTGAAATAAATAGGGTTGTGCACGATTTGAACTTAGCTTGAGCCTATTTTATAAGATAACGGAGACTAAACTTTTTGGTTAAACTACCGATTTGGGGTTCTTTTTAATAAGGTAATTCTCAAAGAAAAAAAAAGTATGGACATCACACCTTAGTTCTTTATTAAAATAAATGGCATTTACATCAAGATCATTTTGTTACTAACATACTTTTATCTTAGTAAAAACCTTCTATATGATTTTGTAAAACACAAATCCATTATATAAAGTTAGCATCGGTTTCGGTTATATCGGTTAACCAAAGCTTCATAACCATAACCATAACCGATTGAGCGGTTATACAAAGCTTCATAACCATAACCATTGGTTATACTGGTTATCGGTTATTAGTGGTTCGGTTGTGTCGGTTATGGTTCGGTTATCGGTTATGGTGGTTAATTTGCTCACCCCTAAGCGATACACTAGAAGAAAATTTAAGAAATACTTTGTATATTTTATCACAAATAAAAAAAAATTGCAAAAATCTTGCTATTTGCCGCCAAATCCTATATAGCGCAATCAATCCGCTTCGCTACGTAGCGCACTACAATGCTCGCTACGGGCGCTATTGACCTCTATGGTTCAACCTGTTTCCTTTTAAGCTATTTTTATAAGAGATATTAACAAGAACCCTTACACTCATAATACAATGTACGTGAATGTTGGAAGTTAAAAGGCCGAGCATATGTAATTTAAAAAGGCCGACCATTCGTATTTTGGAAGTTAAAACCCTAAATATTTTAGGAAACGTCCCCGATACTTTGTTTTGGAAGTACCCGAGCCGTCCCCGAGCATATGTAGAAGTCCCCAATATCCGGGTACATTTGGGAAACGTCCCCGAGCCGTTTCCGTCCGCGAGCCGTCCCCGGGACGGGTACCCGACGTAAAATGGCGTCCCCGTGCTTCATAGCTTACACCCATAGTTAGCAGCTGCATTTTAACTACTTGTCTTAAACCATTCCTATTTTATAACAAACTTTTTTGATAATTAAATGACTGAGAAAAAGTAATCAATTACTTTTTTAAGTAAATTACTTATAATGTAGTTGTTGACGATAAAAAAAACATCAACATAAACTGTACAAAAAGTAATGCGGTTCATTTTAATTACAAGTTTAATACTTTTCATGCAAATACTTTCTTACCCCAAGCCGATAAGAACCAAAAGTAAATACGACTGCGTTTGCATCCTCGACCATTTGATCCGAGTACCCACGAAGGCGAGTAAGTTCCTTCACCCACTCAACTACAATCTATGTCATCAAATCAAATTGCCAAACATAGTCATATCAACAACGTCATCATGTAACCTTAAATGAACCATTTAAAAGCATATGTGAAAACCAAGTGATCACAAAACATAGTAAAGATGTGCACAAAAGCAAGTGCCTAACTGCCTATACAACACTAAACATGCCATCGCATGTTCTCAAAAAATTTACCATACAGAGTGAATATAAACTCAGGCTAAGGTCTCAGATTCATCGCATCGCTTCGATAAAAGTGTTAGTTATAGCCTTCAGGCCAATGGTATTCAATGATCTATATTTAACGTGAACTGATGTTAGATGAATGTCACTCATTTATGTTTTTATATAGTTGACTAGGTTAGAAACCCATGTATTACTTGATTTTGAATACATCTAACAGAGTCGGGGGTCTCACTAGAAGCAGCCTCTCTATTCCTACGGGGTATAGGTAAGGTTGTCTACATCTTGCCCTCCTCAGACCCTACCTTTGCTTTGCTATTGGTGGGATTTAGTGGGTATGATGATGATGATGGTGATGGTGATGGTGATGGTGATGATGTTTTTATCGGTAAAATAAAAAATATTAACAATAACAAATAACAAAGATTTAAAAATCATAAAAATATATTTTAGGATGAAATATAATTGAAATCTTATGGTTTAGAACATCTTAATAAATTATTAAAATAAGAAGATTTATGTTTTAGATAATTAATTGTTAAATTCAATTATTTAAAATCAGTATCATTTAATAAGAGATAAGGACATGTGATAGGAGAGAGAGGCGGGAGTTTTTTTTAAAACGAATCCCAAAAAGTGCTTAATGTGGTGCTGTTGGTATAAATGACTCGTGATAGTTATGATTTGAAATACAGCATACAAAACCTATTCCCTCTTCACCCACTTTGGTGATCATTCGTCCCTGTGTTTGCTTTAAATAGCACTCGGCTCTAAATGTTTTAACTTAAAAAAACAGATGAAACTTACTACAAGTATTAGCACCCATATATCATCAGAAGCTAGCATGAGATCGAACTCCAATCATCATTAGAAAATTGGCATGATTAGAAATAGTATGTAACGAATAACCCTAAACACAAAAAAAATGATCCCGAAAAAATGAGATCTGCTAATTTTAGAAACTTTATTTTGAGAAAAATCTTGCCTTCGTGCTGGATCATTTTAAGCATCTACCGAATGCGCATCAACAAACTTAAACATAGTATTCTAAATAATCAAGATACTTCATGTCTCTGTCAACAACTTCATGCATTTCTTTAAAGTTTAAACAATCTACTGAGTACTGACTAACAGTTAAGGCTGTATCACATGCTTAACAATTAAGGTTATAACTTTATGTAAAGATTGTAAACACTAAATCATAATCATCTAAGCCTATAGATCATACAGTAAACATAAGAACTTTCAATGCAGAAAACATCATGAAAATCAAAACAATAGCACTAATCACAAAAACCTGCTTAATTTGACCAAGAACTTTCTCCCTCTTAGCCGCTTCTTCTTGACTTTCATAAAGTCCAGCATCTACCAAAAACTTAACAAAAAACAAAGCATTAATCATAAACACTTTAAAAAAATACACAACAAAACTCAAAATTTATCTCCTCAAACCCTACCTTATTCAACTTCTTAGTTCTAAGCAAATCGGCCTCAGAAGGCCCTGCTAGAGACAACGGTTTCGTAACTCCGTGCTGCCTTGGTGATGGTAAAGCCTCCGAACCCACCATTACCGGCTCAAATTCGAAGAAACAAGAGTTTACAGAAACCCTAACAAATCTAGAAAATAAAAATTTAACCAAGTCTATCAAATTCAATCCGAAATCAGTCGCTTCTGACCATTGTATCGATAGATCACGAACAAACCGACTCAAATTCAAAGAAACAAGAGCCTACAGAAACCCTATTTCAGAACAAACCAATCGAAATACTATATTTCTAAAAAAAATTCAACCGAATCTATCAAATTCGACACAGAATTGTTCACTGCTGACTGTTAAATCAGAAGATCAGGAGCAAACCGGTTCAAATTCGAAGAAACACGAGCCTACAGAAACCCTAATTCCTAACAAAACTATCTAGAAACTATTTTTTTGAAAATTTTCAACCGAATCTATCAAATTCGATCCGAAATCGGTAGCTTCTAACGGTTGAATCAGAAAATTACAAACAAACCGAATCAAAATCGAAGAAACAAGAGGATACAGAAACCCTAATTCCGAACAAACCAATCTAGAAACTAAAGTTTTGGAAATTTTCAACAGAATGTATCAAATTCGACAAAGAATTGTTCGCTTCTAACTGTTAAATCAGAAAATCACGAACAAACCGACTCAAATTCGAAGAAACAAGCGTCTACAGAAACCCTAATTCCGAACAGACCAATCTAGAAACTAATTTATCAAAAAACTTCAACGGAATCTATCAAATTCGACACAAAATTGTTCGCTTCTAATTGTTAATTCAGAAAAACACGAACAGATTGAGAATTAGAACGATTGCATTGAGAATTAGGGTTTGATGGAAACCCTAGGGGAATTAGGGTTACATAAAGGGGGATTAAGGTCGATCTGGGGGGAAATTGAAGGGGAGAATGGATTGAAACCCTAGATTAGTGCAGACATGTGTGAATTTGGGGGTGAATTTTATTGTGAAATGATTGAAGAAGAAGAAGAAGTGAGGGGAAAAGGGGGAAGAACGCGTTGGTTGTCTGTCTTGCACTTGTGGACTTGTTATTTGTCTTTATTGTGTTAAAATATCTCTTTTTGGTTCATATAATTATACATTGTTTTGGATTTAAATGATTTTTAGTATATAGAGTGAGTTATATGATATTTTAAAGAACTAGTATTAGGTCTCTCGTGTTGCGGTGTGAGGCTGTGAAACCATAAAACTAGTGTTACATACGGGGGCGTAAAATCATGTAAAGTATGAACTGAAATAAAAACAAGAATTTCTAATGTATTAAGTGACTCGCATGACGTAAAAAGTAAACGAAATCGAATTTGTATCAACACATTAGAAAACTGAGAAGGTAAAAAAAAATTGAGAGATCAAATGGGATCATCAAACACCATGTTAAGTAGCAACCAGACGACGATAAGATCCGGAAAAAAAAACGTAATATAAAAACTAAACTTATTGAAAACCTTAAAGCTTTGTTACAAAAATTGAGAACCATAACAAAAAAAGAAAGAAAAGACCCACAAAAACAAGAAAAATATTATTCCATACCATGCTGTGAATTAATATATATATATATAAAACAAACGGTGATTAAATCCGGAAAAAAAAAGTAAAACAAAAACTAATAAAAAAACTAACCTCGTTAGAAACCTTAAAGTTTTGTTACAAAAATTGAGTACAATAAAGTTTAACATGCAAAAAAAAAACAAAAGAAATAGTGCCAGGCAATACATTTCTAAGTTAGAGGAATAATGCCAGGCAGTTTGCCTGGCACTTCCCTATTGGATCCACATATTTTTAATTTAATTTTATTTCCAGCTAAAAATTACGCTTTCGTCCTTTGTTTAAAATTACGTTTTTGCCCCAAGCTCAAAATAAAATTATAATTTTACCCCTAGCTCAAAATTACGCTTTTGCCCTCGGTTAAAAAACTCACTTTTAATTTTGTTCCCAATTTAAAATTATGGTTTCGCCCTCCGTTTAAAATTACGTTTTTGCACCCAGTTCAAAATAAAATGTTGCTTTTTCCTCTAGCTCAAAATTACGATTCTGCCCTCAGCTCAAAATTACGTTTTTGCCCACAGTTCAAAATAAAATTATGTTTTCCCCCTAGCTCAAAATTATGATTTTGCTCTCAGTTTAAAATTATGATTTCACCTCCAGTTCAAAATATAATTTACGATTTTGCCCTCTGTACAGACATACATGTTATGAGAGAGAAATATTCGGCTTATAGCCCAGCAAGAGAGGGAAGCCCCGATGGGTATCCCGTACATTTATAAGTTGAGGGAATAGTGTCAGGCAACTTGCCTGGCACTTCCCTATTGAACTGACTTATTTTTAATTTAATTTTATTCTCATTTTAAAATTACGGTTTCGTCCTTCGTTTAAAATTACGTTTTTACCCCCAGTTCAAAATAAAAATATAATTTTGCCCCTAGCTCAAAATTACGATTTTGCCCTTAGTTCAAAAACCCATTTTTATTTTATTCCCAGTTTAAAATTATGGTTTCGCCCTCCATTTAAAATTACGTTTTTACCCCCAGTTTAAAATTAGATTATGTTTTTGCCCCTAGCTTAAAATTATGTTTTTGCCCACAGGTCAAAATAAAATTATGTTTTTCCCCTAGCTAAAAATTATGATTTCGCCTTCAGTTTAAAATTATGATTTCGCCCCCAATTCAAAATATAATTACGATTTTGCCCTCTGTTGAAAATTATGATTTTCTTCTCATTTCCAAAATTACGATTTCTCCTTCAGTTAAAATTGTGATGTTGCCATCATTTTACTTTTTTTTTTTTTTTTACAAAACTATAGTAGTGTTTTATTTTTCTTGGTTGACTCAATGTAACTTTTATTGTGTCAAGCACTTGTCTAACACTTGCTCATTGGTCCTGACAAATTAGTATTTTACCCACAGCTCAAAATTACAGACCTGTCATCGTTTTAATTTTTGTAGCAAAACTATGGTAGTGTTTTGGTTTAATTGGAAGTGTAATTTTTATTCGTCCATGCATGTCTGGTACATGCTCATTTGTCCTAAAAAATTAAAATTTTGCTACCAGTTTAAAATTATAGTCTTTCAATCGTTTTAATTTTTTTTAGTAAAAGTATGGTAGTGTTTTTGTTTTAATTGGTTGACTCGATGTAATTTTTTTTAGATTGTGTTATGAGTAGTAATACAAGTAACCGAAATACAGACATACATGTTATGCGAGAGAAATATTTGGCTTATTGCCCCGCAACGCGGGCGGGGCAAAAACTAGTTAATATATATAAAGAATAAAGAATATTTTGACAAAGAAGAGGATTACCATGTTGTGAATTAATATATATAAAGAATATTTTGACAAAGAGGATAAAGTTGATAAGTGAAATTTGATCATAATTTTCATTGTTAAAGTTAAAAACTTATATGTGATTTGGATACTTAAGGATAAATATATTGGGTGAATAAAGAGTTACCATAATTTTCAGAGTTAAATGCTTGGTTGGTCCCTGTGGTTTGCAAAAATTGCAGACTTGGTCCCAATGGTTTACTAATTACACGCGTGGTCTCTGTGGTTTTCAAAAATGCACTCGGTTGGTCCCTAGCCCTAACATCAGTTAAATTTCTCAGTTAAGTCCATGTTAAATGACCAAAATACCCTTGCTTATTAACAAATACATAAACAGATCAATCTCTCACCTCTCTCTAACTTTCTTTCTCTCTCTCTCAGCTCTCTCTCTCTAGTTCTTTATTCTCACCACCACCCACCCTACCACCACTACCACATACCTGCGGCCACCGCCACCTAACAACACCGCCCCCTAACCACACCGCCGCCACCACCTTACTCCCTCTCTCCTCTCTCTACACTTTCTCTCTCTAAAAAAACCCACTTCAAAACACCCAAAAACACATTGCTGACACAAATTCGGAGCTCCAGATCTTGATTTGGGGTTTATTGGAGATGGGTTGTATTTATCTGTTCTTGATACAGAGTTTGGATAGATTGGTGCCTCGTTTGGGGTGGAGGCGGTGTTGGGTAGGTGGCGGCGACAGGTGGGTGGTAGCAGGGGGATGGTAGCAGGGGGATGGTGTTAATGGTTGTGGCGGCGACAGGTGGGCGGCGACAGGTGGGCGGCGACAGGTGGGCGGCGACAGGTGGGTGGTAGCAGGGGGATGGTGAAATTAGTCATCTACACCCTTCATCTCCGCCACTGTAACTCACTCACCACCACTGCAACTCCGCCACTGCAATTCCTCCATCTCCGCCACTGTAACTCACCCACCACCACTGCAACTCCGCCACTGCAACTCCCTCCGCCATCAACTTCAGTTGATTAAGGTACATATCGCCTCTTAGGGTTTTGAGTTTTGAGTTGAATTTGTACATTAGAACCGATTTAGGGTTTTATTTGTTGGGTTTTGATGATGGTTATTGATGAAGGTGGTGGCAACGATAGGTGCGTTGACGGCGGAGAAAGATGATGATGGTGGTGGTTCAGATGGTGGCTGTGGTGACTGTGGTGGTTCCGATGGTGGTGATTACTGGGTGGGTTTGTCGGCAAAGGATGGAAGGAGGAACAGGGGGCGGTTTATAGAGAGAAAGGAGGTGGGTTATAAAGAGAGTTAATAAGCAAGGGTATTTTGGTCATTTAACATGGACTTAACTGAGAAATTTAACTGATGTTAGGGCTATGGACCAACCGAGTGCATTTTTGAAAACCACAGGGACCACGCGTGTAATTAGTAAACCATTGGGACCAAGTCTGCAATTTTTGCAAACCACAGGGACCAACCAAGCATTTAACTCTAATTTTCATTTTTAAAGCTATATGTGGATTATGTGTTTGTATGTCTATCGTAGTTCATATACAACATTCACTTTGATTTAAACATATAAGATGGTCAGTATGAGGTTTTTTGTCTTCTCGTGTAGAATATTGTTAGTATGAGGTTTACTTGTATATAATACTACATTACACACAAGTTATAATTAGTACATTAGATTTTTTTGTCATAAGTGTAAAACTTTAGGTGAATCATACCTCGTTATGCTTTGGCAAGCTGAGATATGTTGGGGCACAAGGGATTTTACGACTCAAATGTCATCAACGCATTTTACGCCAATTTGTAATTGATAAGAGAAAAAGTCCACAATTAAGTTTGATTGAGCTAAAGCAATTCATGATGAGTGATATGCAACAAAGTTTTCACTTGGGCAACCAAATACAAATTCACGAGCTCAATGTAAAATCGACTTTCACACTATCATTGCAATTTGCATCGATGTCTATGCATCGATCTCTATGTTTTTCCTCGACTCTCACACCCCGCTTACGTGACGCCTACATGGCAAAGCATCGTTTAAGGACTACCCTCATCCACACCGAATAGCCTTAATGGCTTAGTATGTTTTGTCGGTTACATGCCTTGTTGGTTTTCTTTGTTTTGTAAGCCTTTTAAATGTCATCGATGGTTTCATAATGAATGAAAATAAAATGAATTACTCTCATCCAAAAATCTCTAAATTCTACATCAAGTTTCTTTGGATCAATTAGTTAATGATTTGATTCGTAACACACTTTAGCAAAAGCACTGCTGATGCGGAGACCAATGTTGTTGGTATGTTGGGTAATGTGTTATTATTGACGTTTTCAGATGTTGATCTGTTTAATTTTTTTTTAAATCAATGAAACATTTTATTTAGAGCTGTAAATGAACCAAACGTTCAGCGAACAGTGCGTAAACCGTTTGACGGGAAGTTCGTTTACGTTCGTTCGTTTAATAGATGAACGAACATGAACATAAAATTCGTTCGATTGTGTTCGTGAATGTTCGCTCATTTATGATTATTCATTTTCGTTTGTTTATGCTCTTAATGAAAGATTTTGTACATTTATATCATTTAATTTAGAGTAAATTATGTTTTTGGCCCATGTCTTATATCACTTTTATTATATTAGCTCAAAATAAGAATTTGGCCCCCAAGTCTAGAGGTCATAAGGGCTAAAATGGTTAGTTACAGAGACCATAAGGGCTAAAATGGTTAGATTTAGGGGCCAAAATAGTTAGTTATACAAACCATGGGGACAGATATATTAAAATTTTTTATTTTGGGGTAACATTTAAAAGACGAACAACGCCTTGTTCATGTTCGTTCGATTCGTTTTTTATTCCAATCAATGAAATATTTACTGCTAATCTACAGATTTGGGTTTCAAAACGAGTCTCATTTATCTGTTTTTTTATAGATAAACAGAAGACAGGTGCATCATCCATCACATCTTATAATCATAAGCACAATCGATTAGCAAAAAAAAATATATGAATAAATTAGTAAGTTTAGAAATAATAAAATGGTAAATAAAAAGATATAGGGAAGATGATTGTTGAAGATTCCAATAGAAAAAAAATGGAACACAACTGCCCACCGTCCACTTATTTATTGCAAGAAAATCTTTCGATCAAAGTGCACTAATTTAACACTAAGCCGATACACACTATCCTTGCTTCAATCACAAAAACAGAAAACTAAACATATGAGAGAATTCATGTGAAATTTTGAAGATAGAAATAAACGAGAGGATGATTGTAATGTAGCACAATGACTAATGGAGATGCTGGCTGCTGAGAATATAAAGGAACGGGGATTAGGGTTTCGTGTGTAACTGGGCTGGATTTCTTTAAACGTCGGCCCATCACCCAACTTCTGAAGACTTCATACTGCACAAACCGGTTTTTGTTTCTCGTTTGTTTTAAGGGTTAGAACTGGTTATTGCTCTAACTGGTTTGGTTCCGGTTCTGATTGTTTGACGAAAAAATCATACCTTATGAGTTTGGTTTCAGGTAGGGTTCGATTCCGTTTCTTAAGAAAGAGGGTATTAAAATACCACATTTTAGTTTTTTTCGATACCCTATTTTTCATGTTTTTTATTACTCTGTTGCGTTTTTATTACCCTTTTTTCTCGTCTTTTATTATTATCATTATTATGCATTGTATAATTAAAAAAACTAAATCAATACACTATTGGAAATTTAAAAATATAGATATTATAATCATGTATCAGGTATAGCCGAGTATAATCGGTTTCGGTTATGGTTCTTGTCTGGTTTCGGGTATTAATCGAGTATGATCGGTTCTGGTTCCAGGTATTAATCAGGTATGATCGGTTTCGGTTCCACGTATTAATCGGGTATGATCGGTTCCGGTTCCATATATTGAGATCAAAATGCATACCCTATCTATACCCTACAGGTACGGTCGGTTTCGGGTATAGAATACCCGGGTATTAAGAAAACCGATTCCGATATTTTTTATCAGGTCCGGTTCTAGGTACAGTTTTTTTGTGCACCTCTATTCAAAGATGATCAGTTTGGGCCCACAAACCGAATTGGTTGCAAACTGGTCTGGGCCTTCATTGGTTCTTCGTGAAACCAGTTCGGAGTAAAGGTGCAGAAAAAAACGTAACCAGAACCGAACCCGAGAAAAAATCCGAAATCGGTTATTTTTGTACCCAGGCATTTTTTACTCGTAACCAAACCCGGCCCTACCCCTAGGGTATGGAACTATGGATAGGGTATACATTTTGAATCAATACCCGTACCCAAAGTCGTGCCCAATTTATACCCTGAACCGGTTATACCCTATACCCAAACCCGATTATACCCTCTACCCGATACCAACTTTTTGAATACCCAAATTTTTAAAAGATATTTTTTATGTTTACTTTACAACTTTTATATTTCGGTTTTTCAAAATGTATATTATAAAATAAATAATTTGTACTTTGGTGAATCTATGTTGTAATTTATTGTGGTTATTTATATAAACTACAAACCAAATTAAATTTTAAACGAATTCACTTTTGTGTAAAATAATAATAATAAACTTATTTTATAAAAGCGGATATTAATACCCGGAGACCAATACCCGGTTATACCCGAACACGATCATATTCTACCTAGGTACATATGGTATGGTTTTTCTCTTCCGTACTCGAACCCGAACCGTACCCGGTTTCTCTTAATACACGGATTCAATTTCATATTAGAAACCGAGTATTAATAAAAACGGATTTGTGCACCTCTAGTTTTGGGGAGGAACCGGTTTGGGTCTTCAACTGGTTTAGATGATTTGAGACACCGTTTGGAAAGGCCGGTTTCGACTCATATATCATTTCGTGTACACATTATAAATTGTTTTTAAAATTAAATAAACTACATCAATTTCAATTTTTATTAGAATTGGAAGGTATAAAAAACATATAATAGATAATTAATACAATAAAACAACATACTTTTATGTGTGTAACTATGTATATGTGTAATTGTGTATGACAGTGCATGCGTGTGTATTTGTGTGTGTATATGTTTGTGTATGTAATGTTAGTGTGTGTTTGTGTTTGGACCTGTTCGGTTCGGGTTGTCCGTATGTTGGGGGAGGAGAACCTTTTTGGAACTAGTGGTTTCAAAAGGTTCGGGCCACTTCAATCTCCATCACTCTATCATATCGATTTTTTTATTTCAATTTCAGTATTTATACTATAAATAATATATGTTTTTAGCCTATTTTTATTAAATTTAATTTCTTTTTAATAACATGTGCTCGTTAACTTAAAAAAGAACTAAATATGTTGCAACGTTTCATTTTTCTCCTCGACATGTTGGTATATAGTAATTGTGCAGATCGGTGCTCTAACTTGAAGGAAAAAAAACCTAAATGCGTGTTTTGTATTGGTACCATGACAAACGAACCGTTTATGTCCAACATCGGTATTGGTATTGTATTTTCGAAACATATACCGGTATGTTTTTTTATGATTTACGATCGATGCAATACACGTATTGATAACTTTTAGAGGGTTTTCTCTTTTGTTTGCTCTAGCTAGTGACGATATCGTAACGGATCAAATCGATACCGTTCGAATTCTCATCGAGTAGTGTCAAGGAATCCCACTTGTTATTTTTATGTAGTCACAATTAAAGAATCTATGATAAAATAATAACACGATTCAATATATATTGTTTTAATAGAAACAGATTTATGCTATAAACTCATTTAAAAATTTAAGTCGACTTTTTGGTATTTTTTTCTCTTCATTGCTACCTTTTATTTCTAGTTAAATTTGATTAAAAAAATATACATCAAATGGCAATCAAGATTCATTTTTTAGTTCAAACTCACTCTTCACCATTAATTCCATGTCATATTTATTCAGACATGAACAATAAAATACAACCGAAATTAACAAGTTTTATAAAAAGGAGACACGTTTTATAAAAAAAAATATATCAAAAGATTGCTACCATTAATTAATTAAATAAAGCTATGATTTTTCATGATTTGGGAATCATAAAATTTGTTGAAGGACACACAAACGTATGCCTACCATTACAACATGCACCTAACAACTAAAACAATTGCTAACAGCAACAAACTTGATGTCATGTCTCAAAACTTAACGATAGCTGCGGTATTTGGGGCTGTACATGCAGCTCTCGGCATACGCTACAAGATTTTCTGGTTGGGGTAGACGACTAGCCAGACCTATAAACCCATAATCAAGTTTTGCATTAAGTTACATTATAACATAACTAAATAATTTGGCGGTGTTCACGGGTCAAAACCGGATCCCACCAGAACCCGAAACCAGTTTTGTCCCAACTAGGACAGAAGCTCATTATAACAGGTTACAATGATAAGATAACAATTAGAGTAAACTACACGGATGGTCCCTGTGGCTTACCAAAATTTTGGATTTAGTCCCTAATTTTTTAAAAGTACACGGATGGCCCATGCAGCTTACCAAAATTTTAGATTTAGTCCCTAGTTTTCTAAAAAGTACACAGATGGTCCATGTGGTTTGCACTTTGTAACGTATTTAGTCCCAACCGATAAATCTATGGTTTTATCATGTCCAAGTTAGGGACTAAATGCATCACAAAGTGTAAACCACAAGGACCATCCTTGTACTTTTGGAAAAAGTTGGGGACTAAATGTGTTACAAAGTGCAAACCCAACTTTTTCGTAAAGTACAAGGATGGTCCTTGTGGTTTGCACTTTGTAACGCATTTAGTCTCTAACTTGGACATGCTAAAACCTTTAGGTTTGTTGGTTGGGGACTAAATGCGTTACAAAGAGCAAACCACAGGGACCATGAAAATAATTATTTTATTTTAGAGAAAGGGTCATGTTCCAGTACACCAACAAAATTACGTCGCACACCACCGGGTTTCTGTGCCATTGTACGATTGGCGTAGATATCGCTCGTTGTGGTGTGGAAATTAATTTGTTAGTATACGAATTATGAAAAACTTGAAAACCATGAGCAGACTTTTAAAATCTCAAGAACCAAACAGAATATAGCCAGTCTGGTTGGTTTATTGGTTTTGTTGGTAAGGGCCGCGTATGGGGAGAGGGCTCACCAAGTTCATATGCTTTGGCAGCCACCTTAGCTGCGATATGAGCAGAAATCTTGCGGATGTTGGTGAACGGTGGGTATATTAGTCCTTTGTCGAAATGCTCCTGTGTAACCTGTTCAGCCAGAGCTTCAGCTGTTCCATTCAACACAAAAATACAATTAAACACTATTAGATTACATAATGAAAATTGTACAGAATATAATTTAATAGTGATGAACAGCCAATAAAAACCCACCCGCCTATTTTTGTTATTATATCTATCCATATGTGCAAGAAATATTATATTTTGTTGTTATATCATGCTTGCAAGATTTATTTTTAAATATAAGCCTGTGCTTGAGCTCAAATGTCGGCCCGTTTATAGTTTTCAAGCTGAGCCGAGCCGGCCTTTTTAACTTTGATCCCAAGCTAAAGCTAAAGCTGGCTCGGCTCACTGGTTATGCAAATGGTGATTAGAATGAACAAACAAAATTAAACTGCTAACTTACAGGCTGCTAAAAGCATGTCATCATGAACACGGATTGCACCAGAAATTATCAAACCGAGGCCAAATCCGGGAAAAATGTATGCATTGTTGGCCTGAAAAGGATAAAAACAACAATAGTTAAAATCCGCTAATTTCTTGTTGATAACCGTAGACCAATATTGTATAAGGTTCAAAAAGTCGTACCTGGCCTGACACATGGACCTTTCCGTTATATTCAACAGGGTCAAACGGACTCCCACTGGCGAATATAGCACGGCCCTATAATTAACAACATAGAAACATACATGTAAGCATAACCTTAGGTCAATGAAATCAGTACAATGTTTGGTTTATTAACCGTATTCCAAGTTGGACACTTAAATCTGACACAATTAAGGGGTGTTTGGATTAGCATTTCAGAACTGATTATGCACATCCAAACATTAACACACAAAATAATCTTTCTTTTCGCAAAATAAAGACATTCAGAGAGATAGCGGTCGTACATCACTCCAGGTATAAGCTTGCTCCGCAGTACATTCTGATTGAGACGTTGGGTTGGACAGAGCAAGAATAATAGGTTTCTGCAACCAAAAATAAAAAGAAACACTTGTTTAAAAATAATTCACTTTCTATTATAATTTTTTTTTACTATGGCAGTTAAATAAATTACCTCATTAAGGGATGACATAGTTTCAACAACTTCTTTTGTAAATGTCTGTCCTGCCCCTGATGATCCGATCAATACTGTTGGCTTGATTGTCTGGTAATCCAAGGGAAATGAGATGACCACATATTCATATGCAAATTGGAAAAAAAAAATAGAACAAACTAGCGGTGGTGTAAAGGTAGCTTAAAACGAGCAATTTTGTGGTGCAGATCGAAACAATCATTTTTTTCATCTTTCATCGATAGTTAATTTGTTAATTACGGTTACATAGCCTATACTAACACATAATCATTCAAAACTTTGAAAATAGGATTTAGGAAGTTGGCAACTTCAACCTGATCGACCCATTTGATATATTCCCCTTTTAGTTTTAGGTTAAATTATTTGCTTTGACGTCGAAATAAAACACATCCCAGAGCAACTCATTCACGAGTAAATTGGTAAAAACACCTTTAGGTAAAACCAAAAAAAAAAACTAAAATTAACTAAAATACACCCAAGTGTTTACAACATCTTTAACTATTTTAGTTGATAGAAAAAGACGAGAAGTTGAATAACAGTTTATGTAGTCATATTGAAAGTTGAAACATTTACCATTTAAAAAATTTTAAAGTTGGATGTCAACCAGAATCGACCCATTTGAACCGAAAGTTACCCAACCTGCCCATTTCGCCACTAAACAAGAGACAGAAAGAGATATACACACCTTGATAGCATCCACAAACTTATCCACAGGTTCGTGATCATGGGCCCAGGGCTTCTTGAAATGCTGAAGTGAATCTAGACGGGATCTAACAATCAAACCCTACAAAATTATGTAACCAAAAAGATAAATGATTACGGTTATGCAAGAAAAAAACGAAAGAAAAAGATGTAGCCTTTTCATGTTTATTACCTTTGAGTCCACAAGCCAAACCTTCTTCCGGGTCTCTTCTAACGGAGCGTTTGTCTGCATAATTATACGAAACATCCGTTATATAACCTACCCATTAATCTAGTATCTAGTCATCTTACTTTGGTGTTGGTAAGATGTGTGTTTTCAGGGTGGGTTGGTTGAGGGTTTAAGCGTAAGATTCGATATTTCCTAACCTGTTTCGATATTTCAAGAGCTATGAGTTCGGCGATGCCTGTGCCAGCCTGCATAAATAAAAAGCTAGAATTGAGATTTGAGACATGAAGGAGAAAATGCCACAAATCAAGACGCAGAAGGTAGATGAACTGTGAAAAAAAATTAGAATTGCCGACCTCTCCAGCTCCAAGGAAGAGGAATCTATGGTCTGCCAAAGATCCACCAACTAATTTTAGTGCAGAAATAAGCCCTGCAAGCACCACTGATGCTGTGCCCTAAAAAATTAGAAGATATATTTAATTAGATGTCACATCTTTGATCGATTTACCTTTAAATAGGTTGATTTGGATTGTATTTTCTATTCAAAATAAGTTAGTTAAAAGGGTTTATAGTCGCTCTCAAGTGTTCAATGACGGAGAAGTGGAGAACAAGTGTTTGTGTAGAACATGAACAGATTCAACCCAAACCCGCTTTGACCCACTACGAGACCCGTCAATCTTGCATGTAGATATGGAAAAGGTTATTCAGTATGTTTCTTGGTATGTTTTTATGTATCAACTATTTTATCCTCTCATTGGAATCATCATTAGGCATGTCATGTTCAGTAAAGATATATCAATTATACTTTTTTTTTAAATCAGAATTAGCCTATGTATCAATTATCATCATCATAATCATACTCAGTAAAACCCACCAATAGCAAAGCTAGGGTAGGGTCTGAGGAGGGTAAGATGTAGACAACCTTACCTCTACGGCTCTACCCCCGTAGGAATAGAGAGGCTGCTTCCAGTGAGACCCCCGGCTCGATAGTAGTTTTGCAACAAGCCTTGGACATAAGGCACATAACACTCAGCAAAGGCCGACTACTGCATGTACCCCCTTGTCCTTCGGCTATCAACACCACCACATGATGCATGATTAACCGTCCCCCGTTTTTTAACGTTATTTTCACGAAATTAGTAAAATAACGTTATCAATTGGCCATACTATATATAAATTAACATGCACAATCTTACTTTTACATAAATTAATAAAAATACGAATATTATATATGTAAAAAGATATAAGCAACGTAAAAAATGAATAAAATCTCAATTTATAGTAATAAAATGTTCCAAATTATATAATATAAATTAAAACCATCTCTCAATTAAAATTTTGAAACATTTTAATGAAATAGATTTATTATAAAATTATAAGTATTGAATAAAAAGCGCTCTTACGTATTAAACAAACATGTTTATCTCAAACTGTCAGTATACCCATCCCATTCCACCATTCGTTCCCGAATACCGAACACTGCCTACCTGTATATCATCGTTAAACACAAGATGGGTGGTTCTATACTTTTCAAGAAGATCAAAGGCGTTGTGGTTTGCAAAATCCTCAAACTGCAAAGATTAAACGACGGTGATGAGAACATTTCACATGTGCAAGAAAGAAACAAGATAAAGGTAGAAAAACTTTTTTTAAAAAGATAAAAGTTGCTAACCTGAATGAGGACCTTCTCCCCATAATTCTGCTTGACAGCAGTCATGAACTCATTCATGAGTTCAGCATACTCCTGAAAACAGAAAAGACCACTAGATAAACAAAGAATTCAAAATAATATCGGTCAGGTGGCTTTGGCCCGATCACTTATAAAAGAGTCAGTTTCCTGTTATCTCTATTCTTAAAGGAAATGATTGATAAAAACTAAAAATAAAACAGGTAAGATGGTTGAATGGGTCATAAGTAATTGACACACTAATTGCTTCTAAAAAACATATTTTTTTAGACAAAAAAAATGTTTTGCCACCTCTAATATAAGTAAACATAACTAAAACCAGAAAACTAGCTTACCTGACCACTTGCCCTCCTTTGCCTTAAACCAATGTAGAATTCATCGTTCAACATCTTCTCGTTATTAGTGCCAACATCAATGGTTATCGGCAAGCACTGCATATATTATCACAAAACTATTTTAGCACCGTCATTTTA